>VZZY01013429.1:1559-76720 GCA_013400335.1 Eurystomus gularis | reverse complement strand
CGGGGAGGCAGCCAGCGTCCGGTGCTCCCGCCTCTCCCCTCCGCCGCGCTGGGCTCGGCACTCACTCCCTTGCCCGTCCGGCAGCCCTTCGGCGGGGGTCGACCTGCCGGCGGTGGCGGGCCGGGGCGGGGAGGCTCGGGAGCTTTTGTCCGGCCCACGACCGGCCACCTGAGCCCGGGCAGGAGGGAAAGGCTGAGCCTTCCCCGCGGTGAGGGAAGGGCGGGGGGTGCAGCGAGTTGCTGCGCTGAGCGTGGCTGAGGCAGGCCCCCACTTGTGTACTTGTGGGGCCTCTGACGACAGGGCTGGGAAAGGGCTGTTGATAATCTCTGCTGACGATGTCCAGCAACTGGTAGGAAAGTGTCTTGTTTGTTTCGTGTCGGCAGAGACTATCCAAAGCGTCAGAACCCCAAAGCATTTTGGGGACGCGGGGCAGATTCATTCCACAGTCCGCTGATGAAGAGCAACACAGAAGGAAATCTGGGTTTGTGTCATCGGGTGCTGCTGATGCTGATGTACTTCACCTAAGCCACGAAGTCCTTTTTGGACATCAGTTCTCAGCGGGTATTAACTTACCTGTAGTCATCAAAACAATTCTAACAATGAAAAATGCGGTGTTAAAAATGACACGGGTCTGTACTTTGCAATATGTACGTGCACAGTTTTAGCACTTGCATCCTTGGCGAGGTTACATCTAAAAAGTTGCGGGATTGCAGAGCTACAGACATAGAGGGAAAGTCTGCTCTGATGTGCCTTGTGTAATTATTTGAGGAAAGTGTTCCCAGTGAACTGTTCTTGTGAACAGCTATGTGTAATAATTTGCTGCTTCTGCAGTTCCTTCTGTCATTGTTAAATTCTTCAAAGTTTGTGTAGTGTTTTGAACTGCTGTGGGTAAAACGATATCTTTTCAGTTGTGCTGCCTTTTATGCAGTTTCATCCTCGGCCTAGTGAGATAAGCAGCCCTTTTAACAAAGCATTAAAGTTACTGTGGCTGGGAAATAGAGTACACAGATTCCAGCATTCTGCAGTTTAGTACCAGATTTCAGGAGAATGTATGCCTAACTAGGGATACTGCTGATGTATTTTGGGCTCCTAAGAGTAACTTTGTTAGGTAAAATGAGTTTAAGGCACAAAGAAGTTGAAGAGACCTGAATAACAAATGCTTCTTACTGGTAAAACTAGTAGTCTCTTAGTTGATGACTTGCTATACTGGACTTAATGGTAAGAGAGTATGCATGCTCAGTATTACGAGTGAGGTTTCTCAAGGGCTACCCACTGCTGCTTTTTCTGTGTGGCCAATCAATTTCAGAAAAAAATCATCCCAGGAAAATGAATGTATACATGGTTATTATTATATGTATACATGTATTTTCCCTAAAACTTGTCTGAATCACTGTGTAGATAAAGCAGGCAAGTACTAGAGATATTGTTATAAAGGGTTTTAGTGCAAGAACATGGAAAGACTTGGAAGTGCTTGGACTTTTCAATACAAGTGGCCACAGATTATATCCTTAACTGTTGCAGAGGAGGTCAGATGTTTCTTGTGAAGCAGATCGCATCTGAAGAAGAGAAAATACTCGAGCATTGTTCCGTGGGTTCCAGATAAATTAACTCAAGAAGCAGACGTGGCTTATCACTGTAGTGATCTCAAGGAAAACCTTGCAGTTAAAATGGCAAACAAGATATTAGATTACCTGAGGAATGAGACTGTAAATAATGCAGAGCAAGTCAAAATGCCCTTAGCAGTTTGACCCATTATGAATATCTTGTGCAGTCACTGTTGGTCACCTGTAAAGTACCTTGTACTTGTGAGGGGGAGAATCTACTTCTGTAGTTATTTTATCTCTTTGAAGTGTAGCTGTACTTCAGGTTGACACAGGCATGAATAATTTGGATGGAGATTCTTTGGAGGAAAATTGCATTTGATGCTTCAGAAGCTGTGACTATGTAACTAAAACATCAAGATGATACAGCTTAAGAACTAAGGAAAACTGTGAAGGAGTTGGAATTTTCTTTTGACCACATGATGCTGTGTTCTCACCTGTTCATTTGAAGCACCTGATGCTTGTGGGGAAAGGAACTTGATTCAGTTTCCCAATTCTTATGTAATCCTGGAATGCAAGTGTAGTACTAGTCACATGAATGCTAAGTACATTCTTAGGTGTGCAAAACATAGCACTAAACTCCCAATCTTCAAACTCATGGGTACCAAGTAGTCCTGAGAAGCTACCCTGAAGTTTTTCCTCTTTAGTAGTACAGATCTGTAGACACCTTTGAATAATTCAGAATTGATTCTGTTGGTAATTAAAATGTGTGACATTTGCATTTTTAGACACATAACTTGTTTTGCTTGCAAATCTGTTGTTTAAAGCCTGGATATACATGCAACCTTTCCTGCAAAGAGTTATGTTTATGTGAGATACCTGTCTTGCAGCAGAAAAAGTTATTACACGTGGCTGATTGTTCCTAATCATTCTTATTTCTGCCTCTAAGGGACACTGACAGCTGTCTATTAAATGGGAATAAATGAACATATAGGAGACTGAAACAGTTCTGGTTGCTTATGTGAATCATATGCTCACAAAGCAATAAAACAGTGGGGGGAAAAGTGCTATATTTTCAGTTAGTAGCCGTCTACAAACGGACAGCTTATTACCAGAACAAAAATACACCAAAGGTGTTACAACCTAAACTTAACTAGTGAGAACGCCAGCCTTTATTAACCCATGTTTCTGCAATTTTGTGCACATCCTTGAAATTGGCATAAAGGTAGAAGATATGCATAAAACAGTGAATAAAAGTACACATGTTGGGTTAAGTCCAGCTGCTTCACAAGTTACATGAGTCTTTAAATTGCTCTCAGGGTGTGGTTTTACATTGCAGCTAAACCAATCTAATGGTGAGTTGCCCCTGAAGGGGGTGGTTCAGTCTTAACCTCTTCCCCCAGCCATGTGCTGCTGCTTCTCCTTGTAAAGACAGTAGTGCCTGCCTGATGCTGTTGTATGCCAGCATCAGGGGCTATGCAGGCAGAAAATTAGTCACAATTTTTTGTTGATTTTAACTCTTATCGGCTAACAATGGGGTTGAATGAATGTCAGTGCTGGCACAAGGAAGGAGGCAAAGAAAACCATTTGCTGATAGAGGGGAAGAGGAGAATTTTCCTTTTTCTATAGCAATTGGGTATTTCAGCTGGCACCCTGCATGGGCTTCATGGTAGCTTAAACCACTAGAAGCTGGAGCTGCCTTATAATGGCACTGACATTCATTTGAACAGACAGCGAGCTGGTTCAGGAAGCTTGCTCAGCCAGAAGTTAGGGGGTTTTGTCAAGTTATTTTTCACTTGACTCAGCTGCCTGAGCTCATGGCTTAGTTGCATGTGTATTGGTGTTTGTATTAGCAAGTATTGTGACACAACACAAGTGATGCTGAGAAGCTGCCACCCACCCCCTGTATGTGTATTTCAGAAGCTTTCTTTTGGTAAAAGTTCTGGCGTGGTCCTGTAAACTGAATGTTAGCTGGGATTCATTAGGTATACTCCTAGAGTGTATCTTCTAGGTTAGCTTAATACAAAAGAAATCTAGTTGCCTATTCTGGAGTGGCTGCACAGTGTGAACCAGAGCAGTGAGGGGGGTCACGCTTCAAAAGCACATTTCACAGCAAGCCTAAAGTACTACTGTAGTTATGCTATTAAAGGCAGTTCTTGGTGCCTCTGTACTGGTGGTGAAGTTGCTTGTAAAAGCTATAGTCAGCCAAAAAATTTATTGTAAAGTTCATTACTTGTGCATGGGGTTAATATAATAACTGTCTCATTTGTTCAATTTGTAAAATCCTTATTTAGGTGATTTAATCATAGAAAGTTTTATGAACTTGCACTCTTTTTTGATTGTGAATCAGAAACTTCGAAAGGCAAGAAGCCAATCGGTTGTGCACACGATACTCATCTGAATTTAATGAGTCAAGGCATCTTACTTTGAAATACAACATTACTATATAACAAATATGCAAGTATTTACATGTACTTTCTCTAAAGTGGTCGTCTTCAGTGTTGGCATTGTACAGCAGTGTTACATGACTTCTAATTTAGTGTTAGAAAGTCTTAGAAATGGCAGATGAATTGTGTAATTATGCCATTTCTTCAATTACAATATGCTTGCAGTAGCTTATTAAAAACCTAGTGTAAAGCTGATTTTTTTGGCATTTGTTAGCCAACTTGAAGCTTTTTTTTTTAATTTCTAAGGAGTTTTTACAGACGATTAGTTCTGATTGTTCTTATGTGGTGGAAAAAAATTACTGCCTCTGTTTGTGTACCTCAACTGTCAGAGTTTGTTGCCTTCACATCAAAAGTTGTAAGAAAGTGTGTACCTGTAATGCAGCTGCTTCATTGTAAAGCCCAGACTCTTAGTGTGAAGCCTCATTCATCAGCTACCATCTCTACACTGCACAGAAAACCAGCTAAGGTGCAGGCATATGCTGCCTTCTGTTGTTCTTGGGGTGGTAGCTTTTGGCAAATACAGGGAACAGAAAACATGGACTGGTAGTTTCCTTAGCTGGCAGAGCTCATCTGCTGGCGTGCATATAATTACAATTGGAATAGGCAGCACATGACAAAATGAAATTGCAGGTTCTTGATTTAAAAATTGGCCTCTTTGTTGGAGAATGGATATGGCAGGAAGGAGATCTAGGAAAATAAACTAGTTCATAGTGATTTTGTTGCAGTTCAGTGAATTTTCATACACAAAGATTACCTGTTTATCAAATAGAGTAGAATTTACCGAATACTAACTGCAAATGGATGCTGAGCCAGGGCATGCTTGGGATTACCTGTGTGGTGGAGACATGTAGAAGACTCAACCTCGTTCTGGTTAATTTGCTGAATTTATTGTCTTTTCAGAACTGGTGGGGTAAGAAGTCAGAATTCCTTATACGTGGCAAATCCCATACCATCCTTTCAGCAATTTGGATTTGTAGTCTATTTAAAAATACATGGCACTTTCAGATCTTTAAAAGAAAAATCTATGCTGTTTAAAAAGCTTTCCTCTTCTAATACTGAGCTTTACCTAATCTGCAAATAAGCCTAGATTTAAAAAAAAAAATATAAACCCAAACTGTAGAGGATGGATTCAATTAACCGATTTTTTTTTAAATTATTTTAAAGCTTACGACTTCTCAATATAACATTTTAAAATAAAATTTAAGTTTAGATTTCTTCTGAGGCAGTATTCACAACAGGTCATTATTAAGGTATTCTGCCAGTGTATAAAAGTGTAACTATATATTTTTCTTACTCGTTCATATTTTGTTAGCCTGAGCACCATCAAGTTGATGAATCTGTAGCTTTTTATTAGTATAATCATACATAATTGATATGTAATATATATTTAAAAGATGTTTGTACATACATTAGGCTGTATCTCCGTTCTTGTTTAGAAAATAAGAGTTGTCAGAAATCTCTTGTAAATACACACAGTGCCAGGATCTACAGTTAAGAATATCAAATTAGTGCATTACACTTTTTTCCTCTCAGATGTTACAGTAATAGAGTATTTTTCTTTCTTCGCATCTGAGCAGTAGATTAGCTTTATTTCTCTGTAACAGTGAGATATATAAGCAGTCTACTTCCTGTTAGTGCCAGATATGGCTCTTAGTCTGCTTTGTATATTGTGAATTGTACTCTGAGTTTTCATCAGAGTTCTGGTAAAAATGTTTACTTTAATGATGTTACCTTCACAGAGACTACAGTGGGCTGCAAATTGTTTTCTGTTTACAGTTAGAGTAGTTCCGTATCTCAGCAGCATTTCATCAGAGAATCACAGAATGGTAGGGGTTGGAAGGGGCTTCTGGAGATCTAGTCCAACCCCTCTGCCAGAGAAGGTTCACCTAGAGCAGGCTGCACAGGAGTACATCCAGGAGAAGGAGACTCCACAACTTCTCTGGGCAGCCTGTTCCAGTGCTCTGTCACCCGCATGGTGAATTTTCTCCTTATGTTGAGGTGGAACTTCCTGTGTTCCCATTTATGCCTGTTGCCCCTTGTCCTATCACTGAGCACCATTGAAAAGAGACTGGCTCCATCTTTTCAGAGAATAATCACTGTTTTTGAAACAAAAGTCAGGAAGTTGTTGGCAAAACTTCAGGGGTATAGATTAAGTGTATTAGGCTTACATTTGTTTCCAACTGATTTCTCAGTGTAATTGTTTTTGAGCCATTGAAATTGACTGTCATTCATATTGTATAGTCACTTATATAGTAAATAATTCCTTCATAATTCCATATGCCAGCACAGCACTCAGCTAATTTAAAGTATCGCGGCTCAGCGTTGTTTGAAAAGTTACTTTTTTCTTTTTAAATGTGCCATCAGATGACAGCAGGGATGATTAATATCCACTCTGACATGACTGGATAGAATTCTAAACTCTATTCAGAAATATCAGGACCTTTGGAAAATGCAGCTGTTTTAGAATCAAGTTAGTTGTACAAAATTATGACTGTAAATTTTATCTTTTTCCTGTAAACTTGATTCTTTTGTATTAGAAGTTTTGAGAGCTTCAGCCCCTGTGAAAAATAACATGCTGTCATCTTAGTCTAATCTTCAATAAATATTACTGCAGATACTGTGAAATTGTAGTACTTTGCTGGCAATCTCTATGATTTTTTGATTATACTTGCCAGCTTTCTAAATGCTAGTCCATACAGACAAGTTGTACACCTATCAGGTCATAAATATTTGCTATTTGGATTAGTTCTTGTAGAATTCCTAGACTTCAGATTGGAGTTCTGCTCTTGGCATAAATAAGTTTGAAGTCAGAAGTGTGTGTGGGAGCAATATGTTGACTATCAGATTTTTTCAGTGGGGTTCCAGTAATTAGTGTAAGAAAGTATTTCCCACTTTTTTCTCCTTTAGCATTTCTTTAGACCATAGAGATATTAAGCCAGCGATGTCATTCTCTCTAGACTAACGTACTGAGCTGGTGATCATGTTTGTGACTTGCCTGGTTTTTTGGCTGAGGTTGGTGTATAAAGAGTTAAATTACCCCTCATGCTTGGTATAAAAAAAAAGCATTATAATTTAGGTATATTTGTCTGTGTTTTAATAGGTTAAAGGACTTGGAAAAGATGACAGTCTGACCTGAATTTCTGGAATGATTGACTTCTGACATCTAAAATGTTCCTGAAGGGTGGTAACAGAGCCATGAGTGGACTCGGTTTGAGTTACATCTTTCAACTTCAGTAAACCCAGAAAAGGGTGACCAGGACTGAGCTGTGTAAAATTTAGCATTAGGTGCTGACTTACTCCTGCTTCAGACTGTTTTAGTTGTGAATTTTGTAGAAAAGTCTGTTCTTACTGTATTAGTGTATATGTGTTGTTTTTTCAGAATTAACTGTCTTAAGTTGTTTAAGTCCTAGTGTTAGCAGCTCTATTCTGAGTCTCAAATTTGGCATTGTGAACTTGCAGTTTTTAGAACTTTAACTGAGGCTTGTTTAAACTTTGATAGATACATTGTTAAAACTTGTAGGCCTCACTGAGAGAAGGAGAGCTTGCAAAGCTGAGTTACTAATTAACACTGGTCTCATTGAAGCTGAGAGGAAAACAGTTTAAGATGAGAAAGCAAGGTACAGTAATGGACACAGTAGTTTCAGGTAAACTTGTATGGAAGTGCTCAGGAATAACAAAACCAGATCTGAGCAGTCCTATTTGGCCAGGCCACAGCATGACCATTTATTCTGGGATCAGAGAATGCCTTAATCTTCATTTGGAATTAGCAAAAGGCTGGAAGCTTGTGTTCATTCTTTGAGGTTTTTCTGACTTATGTTTGTTCTGGCATTGTGATGAAAGGTGATGTGTGGAGAAAACACCAAAAATCACAAAAGAAAAAAATTATTATCGAGGAATACCAATCACTGGAATTCTTCAATTATAAAGGAGGTCTGAAAGTAATCAAAATGTCTGTATAAATGCTGCTCTCTTCAGTGTTTAGCACTTAACTAGAAATTTTGCAGGAAAATTATTTGACTTAATGCTGCATGGTAGGAGCATCCACAACTAGAACATCTGTGTGACCTCCCTTGCACTGTTATTGAAGTAATAATTTGAAATATTAAATAGATTATTGCTGTAAAATCTCTCCAATGCCTGCTGAAGCTAGGTGCTTTCTTGGTGCTTACATGGATACTTTGGCCTCTACTGTTTGTTCTAGAAGATACAAGCCCATGAGTGTTACAGAATTGTCCCGGAGTCTCAGTTTGTCCCCAACTGTCTCATGCATTGAGAGTTCTTGCTATTGAACTCTTCAGGGCACCACGGGGGAAAATAGAGACACTTTGTTTCGAGGGCAGTGCTTAGCAGCCTGATAAATGAATGTGTATTTCCCTTTTAAGGAGGGTTTCTTTGAGCCAGGCAAAGAAGTTGGAGTTGCAAGTGCTCTTGATGTGACATTCTGTTGAGTTGCCTTGTTTCTACCTTTTCTGCCCCTCCTAAATGCAAAGCATGCAACTTTGTTGGGACTACAGCCTTACAAGAAGTTTAGAGTCCAATGGACAACTATTGCTACCAGCCATATGTTCCCATGGGCCTTGTAGCTGGCGAGGTGTTTTTTTGGTTGTACAGTAGACAGGTTGAGTTTAACAAAAGAGCAGATAACTAACACAGTAGCTTTTTGCTGGCTTACTAAGTGGAGTAATCATACTGTGTGATCAGATAGATGAGCCACAGTTGGTGCCCAGGAATGGAAAAACTGCACAGCCAAGAGCAGAGGAGGGAGGAGCTATTATGTTAAGCAGTAATGTAAAATTGCATAGGAAGAGGAGACAGGTATGTGGAATAGCTTCTCTTAAAAGCATCTCTCTTTATGCATCAAGAATTAGAAATGGTTCTTGTAGGTCCCCAGGCTGTCTTTTGCTGCTTCAGATTTTTTTTATTTCCAGTTCTACTTGCTGCTTTATTACTATTATTGCTTGTAAGGTACCTTTCCTCATGAGCACCTACTCTACCAGAAGAACAGCAGTAGAGGGAAGCATAATGCAAGCAAAGAGCAACTCTGCCTTGAAGTCTTCCAGCTATGACTTTTTACTTGGGAAGATAGTATTTGCTTTCTAAGTGAGCATTCAACTTGCTGTCTGGATTTCCCTTTGGTGCTATTGAACATGTCAGAAAAGAATATGCTTCTTTATTCTGCCCCCTTTTTGAAGGTATTTGGCAATAATTTGATTAGGAGTTATAGTTGAGTAGAGCAGTCTATGGCTCTAGATCTTTGGAGGAATGGCCCCTCTAAGTCAGTATCTTGAACTTTTTTTGTAGTTGCATATAAGGTGCATCTGCCTCATCTTTGAGGGTTGATCGATGGTGGTTATCATGTACTGCCACATCAAGAAGGGAACCATTGACCTCTAGAGAGCTGTGAAGTTCTGTATAAGAGGCACTGCAGGTGAGATTCAAGTGTATGGCTTGTAACAGCTTTTGCAGGAGCTATTGGCAAGATGACAAACTTTGATTGCAAATGGAAAAATCAAAGCTACTGCATTAGAAAGTGTCTTTGATAAGTAAGGCTAATGCACATGAACATACGTCCTATCAGGAACAACAGGTTCTGCAGACCACTTTTGGAATGGATTGAGGTCAGGAATGATGTAAAATATAACTAGTTCAAAAAGTACTACAGTAGGTGAAAATTCCGTGGGATATTTGTGTGGTGTTCAACATATTGACCTGTTAAGATTATGTATGTATTATGTGCATCTGCCATAAATGAGTTTTAAATTGTCTGTGCTTTTTGCTGCTTTTCCATTAACAGTGAAAGCATGGCTCCAAATCTGCCAACCCTTGCGCAGGGAGTGGACACTTGTAAAACAGATCCCAAAATGCTGGGGGAGAACCATTCATCTGAGGCTTAAAATACAGGGTCATTTTTTGAACAGCTATTTTATTCATTTCTGTTGTGATTAATTCTGAAATTTCATTGATTGAAATGTATGTTTGAAGCTGAAATGACCCATGGAATAGGAAAGTTTAGTTAGAAGTATCTATAGAGAATTAATTGTCAGGGCTGATGAGTAGCTTTTTCTTCCTGTTGGTATTTTACCAGTCTACTTCCGCTATGGATACATGCAGTGTGAAAATCAAGGGCAGAGGAGTATTAGGAGAGGCTTAGGCAGTAGGACTCTAAGTAGTACATTGCCAGAAAATGCGTATTGTCTTGGAAGCCCTCCAGTACTACTGGTTTTATTTCTTTAAAGGCCTGTGTTCTGAAGCCAGGTTTGTGGTGTTGACTGAGATCCATCTTCGTGGAACAGTCAGTAAGACTTTAAAGAAAGACCCTACTATTTGTTATGCAACAAAGTACAACAGTGTCCCAAATATACCCCCGCCTGGGAATTCTTAGTATCAACTAATTAACTATATTTACTACTGTGCTTCTTAAGTACCTAATAAGATAAATGTATGTATTAGAGGTAATATTACACTTGCTGTTAAGCACACAAACGTTTACTACCTCACTCTTACTGAATCAAATACAGCAGCTCTGGATATCCTTCATGAATGCATTTTGCAACTTATCTTTGGATATGTGTAAGGCTTTTAAAATACTTGTCATATACAATGCTATATATGTCATACACATGCTATTAGTCCTGAAACATAGAATTCAGAGTGATACTTGGACTCTTTCTTTTAGTGGCATTTTTTTTGTCCTGTCTCCAGTATTTTTTCTTGTGTGCCACCATGTGCCAGGGTTTGTAGAGCCTTGCAGAGAACTGGGTCAGAGACTTGACTTGGTTAAAAATAACTCATCAGAAGAGGGATCTTTGACAGATCTCTGTCTTGGTCCTGCTACGCAGTGCTATCAACAACTGTTGCATCTGAGAAGCTACCTGTCAAGTGAGATTTTTCTGAAGAAAAATCACAATTTCTAGATGAATAACTAATGTGTATTGCTTTGCCCAGTTGATGATAGGTGAGAGACTATAGTTAGAAAACTGTGTCAGGCTGTGGTCTGCAATTAGTGAGACAGATTGAGATAAAGTGACAGGAATTGATCTATTGAACAGTGGTTGCAAAGTAACAAGATTAGAAATAACAAATCATGAGGAAATAAATGTATTCAATCTAGAAAAAAGTGCAAAGGAATTCTTCATAGGTCTTTGGTATGTAGTAATGGTCAAGGGTTTTTTCTGCTAAAATAGCAGTGATTAGACAATATTTTTTTCTACTTCCCTTATACATCCCAAGATCACATTACACTGTAGAGATACGGTTAATTTTTGTTGTAGCTGAGTGGATTACATGACTTCAGGAGAACACCTTTGTTAGACAGCATATTCTAGTACCCAATTTGAGGCTGTATTCCAATAAACTTAATTTGGAAAATATCATGTCATATCTGTTTAATGTGTAAGCTTGCAAAGAGCTTTAGAATTCTTATCACTGTGTGGCTGCATATGGAATGCAGAAATAATGTTGTTGACAATTTTTTTCTTTTTAAACTGAATCAAAATCAATCTGTAATCATATTTTTTATTAAATAACCTAAGACCAAATGCAGGTTATTCTTTTGAATTTTTTAGCTTTTTTATCTGAAGTAAACCATTGCTTTTTTTCATTGAAAGGCTATTGTCAATATGCACAGTAAAACTGAAAAATCATGTACAAAATACTGAAGCACAGGTATATTTATATAGTCTGGTTTTAACTCAGGTTTGTATCAATTCTTTTAAAGTGAATGTGCAAACTTGTTTTGCACCTCTGGTGCATGGTTTATATGATACTGTTCATGGTGATTGTTTCACTTAAATGTAAGAGAAAACTTTCTTACTGTAAGGGTGATCAGACACGGGAAGAGGTTGCTTAGAGAGGTTACAGTCTCCTTCCTTGATGTACTCGAAATCCAACTGGATATGATCCTGAGCAACTGGCTGTAGCTGAGCCTGCTTTGAGCAGGGGGAGTGGAGTAGATGATCTCCAGAGGGCCTTTCCCGCCTCAAGTATTCTGTGATTCTATGTAGAGTTTCTTTGTGTTTGTTAACTTAAAAAATGGTCTTACACTAACAATACAAATGTGAAAATTGCTGCCAAGTTACAATAGGACTACTGGAATACCTCAAATTAAGAAATGCATTAATAAAGCCAGGGCCAGAGTGAATATTCTGAATCCAAGTTCTTCTTTCTTGCTTTTCTTTCTTAGTGGATAGACTTGTGTTAATGTTCTAGTTTGGATGAGGTGATACAAAAGGTCATCCTTGAGTTTGTTCACTCCACCCTCCTGTCAGCATACACCATGTGTGTTGTAACTTCCAGCCTCCAAAAGTTTTCTTAGTCTTGCCTCTTACCACCCTCTATGGAACAGTAGGTCCTTTAGTAACTTTCTCCAAGCTGATTAAATAGTTTTATCTTTACTATGTAGGTGGCATACATGTTGCTTCATTTTTTTGTTTTAGCGTTGAAGTTATCCTTGCTTAAATACTGTTGTACTTTTGCATGAATAATGTTTACAGATAATGGGATTGATGTGCCTTGTTGAAGAACCTGGGGGCAGGTGGACTGTGATATTCTGGAAGGCTCTTCCAGAGACATTTTCAGAGTTTTGGGAAGTGCATTTCATGACAATCAGTAGAGGTGTGATTTGTTCCACTTCACCTGAAATTTTTAAAGGTTCTCAAGTCTTTGTTTTGGTTTGCTCACAAACCTTTCCAAGTTCAATGACCTCTTACTTGAAACTGTAAGAGTTCTAGAGGGTACGTGCTTGAAACAGTGCAGATCAGATATTGTTGATGCTGCTCTTACTTCTTTGCAGTTGGGTGACTCAGCTGCTGAACTGAGTGGTGGGGTTAGTTTGCGTGTGTTGGGTTTTTGTGTTTTGTTTGCTTTTGTTTTTGTTTCCTTTTTTGTTGTTTATCAACACCTTCCAGCAATTCTGGAGCTTCACAGAGTTGTTTGCCTTAATCTGATTAGTTGCAGTAGAGTGGCCTCAGGATCTTTATGTCCAAGGAGAAGAAAACGGTCATGGGAGCATTTTGTCTTGAAGGTGACTCTTCGTTCCTTGGAGAGTTTAAGGAAGTTCCTTATCCACTCTCTTCCTAAGAAGATAAAAGCCCTAAACATAAATCTCAGAGAAACAATCCCTTGATTATTTTATTATTACTATTATTTCCCCCTATCCCCTGCCATCAGTATAGCTTATTACCTGTTAAATGTTTAAATCCTCCTTCAAGGAGATTATAGTTAGGCTGTTTTGAGTTCAAGCGTGTTCAAGCATGCTACCAGTCAGGAGAGGAGTCTTCACTAGATGGTTGCATTTAATGATTTTACTTAACCTTCAGTCATGTTTGTGAGTGGGTTAGGTTCTGTGTTTGAAATGGAGGAGTCCTTTAGCTCTGTATAGGTGGATTTGACAGCTACTTGTTCAGCAGTATAAGAGCATTCTTTTTTTGTAGGTTGGGTGGTTTTTTGTATCCTTAGCTTTTCTTGATATTTAACATCTAGGGTGTTTTCTACATTTAAATCTATTTACTTTGAATCCATGCTTGTCTTTCTAATACTTATCTCCTGTGGTAGCTTAATTATTAATTTGATTTTTAACTGAAGTTTTGTTTTGTTTTCAATGTGTCAGTGCTGACTAGCTCCGAACAAGATAATTTCTAGTCCAGCACTAGTTTTGAAATTGCCCAAAGCCATTATGGCCTAATGATTCTATAGGCTCCAATTGCCTGTATCATTGCTTTCTTTCATTAGAAGCTTTTCCAGAATCTGCTCAGCTGTTCATCTGTCAATGCTAGGCCACTGGGTTCACAAGCTTTTTCTGTGTTGGGTGTGTCAAGTACATGGATGTTCATCAGTCTCCTGGATACAGTGCTTTGAAAACAGGAATTGCTCTTGCTGTCATGCTGGTTTCTGTTGCAGTCTCTTGAATCTCCACTGCTTTAGTTCTGCCAGCTAGGTAAACTTAGTGTAATTATTTTTGGCATTAGGCTGGGTGCAGGCAGTTTATTTCAGGTGTTGCTGCCTCAAAGTTTTTGTTTGAATTGTCACCTGTGAATTTACACTGTCACTACTTTCCTCGTGGCACTTTTTGTGGTCCAACCTATTGGAAACTAATGTATTGTATTCAACTGTATTGAATTATTTTCTTTTAGTTAATGAACTTTAGAAAATGCCCTGTTATCTCCTGACATCTGTCCAGACATCATGCTACAGAAATACTATATTGGGAAAATATAAATAACACAGGTGCTGTAGAACAATGTGGGAAGCATAATGCAGACATGGCCAAGTGATCTAATGCACCTAGCTTCTGTCCAGCAGGATCTGAGATGCAATCAGAGCTCTAGACCTGAAGATCTTCTTGAGACTTTGTTGGGGCTAAGTGTTTGTCAACTTCCCACACCTTCATGTGGCAAGTCTTACAATAGCTTATTTTTGTGAGGTCCTAGAATCCTGGTGCATGGTAAGGAAATAACCAAGCAGCATATGTTGAGCTGTGTCTAGCTCAACTGTAGTTAACAAACCCATCCATTTGATGGTATGGTGTTACAGAACTCTTATTTCCTGTTTCAGGCAGTGCTGAAGCATAAGTTCTTGTGGATCATGTGGTTCAGTTGCTGCAATATGAAAATCTAGTTTACTTTTTCAGTTTGACCTTACCTGCAGGGACGGCTCCTGCCCTTCAGAAGTATGTCCTCTGAAAGCTGGATGACAGGACACCTCTCAAAGCCCAGTAACGGTCCATCCTAGTCATTATGAAAATAAGGAGATGCATCAAGCAACCAAATTTGCCAAACAGGGAATTTACAACTGAGCTTTGGTGGGAAGGGTGAGGAGACAAATTAGTGCCCATGTATGTAGATGAGGCTGGGATTCTCAGTGCCTTCTCTGCATTGTTCTTCACAGACAAGATCTCATGGGCCTCTGTGCCTGGAGATGGGATTGAAGGAAGAGAGAAACTAGCACTATAAGAAGATTGAAGGATCTCTTGGGAAATATCAAGTTCATGGGGTTAGAAGGGATGCTTCTGAGGGTGCTGAGAGAGCTAACTAATATCATTGCAAGCCACTTTTCTCTTTGAGTAGTTGTGGAGATCAGGGGTGGGCCTCAGTGACTAGAGAAAGGCATGTTGCAGCTGTCTTCGGGAAGGGCAGGAAGGTTGATTGGGGGAACTACAGGCTGGTCAGCCGCACTTTGGTCTCTGAGAAATTCTGGAGAAGGTCTGCTTAGAAGCCATTTCTAGGCGTGTGAAGGTGAAAACAGTAATTAGGATTAGCAAGCATGGAATTACCAAGGGTACTCATCAACCAGATTGTCTGCCATGATGGAAAGGCTGTAACTGCTCAGCTGAGGAGAGAAAAGCGATGATGTCATCTACCTTGACTTCAACAAGGCAACTATGGTGTCTCATTTGGAACATTACAGTCTAGATGAGACTGGTAGGTAGATAAAAAGACATCCTGGATCATTGATCTCAGAGTCTTATTTGGCATGTGTTGTGCTTAGTGTCTTATTGGTAACCTGGGATGAGCAGAAATGCACCCTTGGCAAGTTTGCAGGTCTTGAGTGTGGAGGGGTGTGCAGTCAGAATGTTTGACTATGTGGCTGGTGTCCGGAGGGACCAAAATTTCTCAAAATTCTTAAGTAAAGATAAAACCCCCTTTCTGTTAAAAGAACAACAGGGGGAGAAAAGGGAAATAAGATAATAACACTTCTTTGATGTATTTCTTAAATGAAACAGCATCTGTGGCATTATTTGGAGAACCTGAAGTTCTGTGTTCTCCTTCACTGCTGAAATCCATAGATACATGTGGATGCTTTTGTGTTCTGAATATAGATTTATAGATTTTATAGATTTGTAAGTTAAAAGCTGATCTATAGGAAGCCTATATCGAAAGAGGCTAGGAAGTATAATTTGCAATTGTCTAGCTTTTTCACTTATAAATTCTAATGCCTATATTCTTCAGAGAAAAATTTAGGGGCAGACCATTTCTCCAACTTGATCAGTAACACGCTGTTCAATTTTGTCAGAATTACTAGAAAGTCTCCATTTTGTGTTTCTGAATTACCTCTGACGATATAATACTGAAAATGTAGAATGCTATTCCTTTTCTGTTGCAGTTACTGAAGACAGACAATACAGCTGATAATGGAACAGCTAATAGTGACACAGGATGTTTATGTGCTCTCTGGGGAGTTTGGGGGTATTTTTTTGGTTGGCTTGTTTTAAGGGTTTTTTGTTTGTTTGTTTTAAATATGGGGGTCATGACTCCAGTTACTGTCTCTATCTCACATCAACTCTGTAGGACCTCTAAAGTCCAGCTGAAAGAAAGTGGATAATTAGGGAAAACGTAAGCTTTAGACTGGTGCTTTTGCTGGTTGTAAGGAATCACATACTCTGACTAATGGCACACAATATTTCGAGATTGCATGTGATGTTGTTGCTGAAAAATTGTACACAGGAAGTCGTTACGACTGCTCTTAAATGTATGAAATTGCTTCTATAGAGTACTTTAATGTTTTAAGTTTCTTTGTACAAGTAACTGTGTTTTGTTTCAGATTATGGAGCTCTGTGGTGCAACAAGACTTGGCTATTTCGGAAGAAGTCAATTTTACATTGCTTTGAAACTTGTTGCTGTGGCACAATCCGGTCTCCCTCTAAGAGTGGAAAGCTTAAATACAGGTAAATCACAGGATCGGGGTGGGGGGCACTGAATTGATAAGTGGAATTATTGAACTTAGTTCATAGATTCTTGTAAAGTAACCTTATAAATTACTGTGTAATATCTTTTTATAAGTATTGCTAACAAACAAAAAATTGTGGAGAGACTGGAGGAGTGTATTCTTACTGTGCAATGAATAGAAAGTGAAATACCTTACTCTTAATAAACAGGTATTGTGTTCATCATGGGCTAAATGAACAACTACTACTGACTATTGTGCAGGTACAAGTTCATTCTTTACTGATGAGAGAACTTTTGTGCACTATCGTCTGGATAAACTACTAACAGGACTACTGTAAATTGGAATGCAAAGAATGCAACATTTTCAAGCTTTTGTGGTTGCTGAGTTTATGAAGCCCTAATAGCAACAAATGAAAGGTCATCTTTTCTAAAGCTCATATTCCTTCACACTTGGCTTGACAGTTCTCTCCTTCCTTAGTGCAAATATGAAGATTGGTGGTTTAGGATTATTCTAGTGAAAAACCTGACCTGTAAAAGATCTCTGAAGTCTTTTATCAGCCAAAACACCTGCTATCCTCCTTTTCAAAGGTCAGCTGTGGTGTGGGTGGTGAAACAGGAAGAGGAGGAAGACTTGTTGTAGGAAGATTGTTCAGGACAGCACAAAGAGCTTTGATATGAGGCTTTACTGTAGCCTTGAGTGACATAAGTGGATCTGTGTCATTCTTGCTGTATAAGATGAAAAGAGACTTAGGAAGATGAAGTAGTGAGTTTTAAGCCACTGTAGCCCTTTGCAGGACAACTCACAACTTCAATATATTTGGAGCACAGCTTTGCATTAAGATGACTTCCCTTGCAGATTTTATATCTTTATAATACATATTATGATATCATTTATCTATACTAGTAATTAAAAGAAAGCTTAGTTTTTTGTGTCTAAAGGATATAAATTAACAGAGTAGTTAAGGAGACTATGTTAAAAACAATCTGACAGGACTGAAGTGTTTGACAAAGGTATAAAAAAGAAAGGAATTGTCCTGTATACTTTTACTGTTATGTTTATTCTAGGCTCGCACAAACAGGATATACTGCTTTCATGATTTTTTTGTAGCTTTTTGGAAAAATGCATGGTTTCAGTTGTTTCACTGGTATTCAAGTTCCTTTCTGGTCTTAATCCACTCTGTATTTATAAACCCTTTTCCTGATGAGTGTTCCCAAATCTGAAGCTTCAGCAAGTTGCAGCAGAATGCCCTAGAATCAGAAAGCTGGAGAAGGGACCTTTGACTCTTAGTATCAGCTAGAACTGGTATTTCTTATCAAATGCTTGTCAAAGAAGGCAAAGACTAAAATCTGTGTATGTAGCTTTTTCCAGGGGTTTTATATGCCTGGTTTTATTTTAATGCAAGATACTTTAAATGGAAGGAGCTTTTCTGTTAAAACCAAAACAACCTTAACAGATGAAATTTGAAGGAATTGAAATGAAAGTACAGAATTCCAAAATATAAAATGTTATGGTAAAATTAAAAGCCATTGGAACTTTTGTAATGAAATACGTTTCCTTGATTCGTGACAATACTAGAAATACTTGTAATAGTTTCTGGACTTCTAGGGATAATTTTGTGTAACTGGTTCCAAACCTGCTAAATACAACAAGTGCAATTGACAGAACATTTATTTTTACCCTAACTGTTTTTAGCTTTGGTTGTCTGTTGCCTTGGTTGCAGTGGTTCCATTCCTGTCCATGATGTTCCTGGTCCTAGGATGATTCAGGTGTTGTTGTAGCCGCAACTAAATATCTAAGATACAGCAAGCCGAAGACTTATAAAATGATTCTGAACTTGGGTTGCCTGCCTTTGAAAACTGGGCTTCATGACCTGGCTGGCTGGATTCTGCCCACAGTCCATCTCCAAGAGGTCTCAAAGGGGAACTGTTAGAGCCATTCCAAATTAACCCATATACTGTTTCTCTCTTGAAAGTAAAACATTTAAAATTAGTTAAAGCTTTTATTTTGGGACATCTACTCTTTAGCTCTGCATTCTATGTATGTTCTATTCAATTTTCTTATTCACTTTTTAATCTCGGTATTTTCCCTCCCCTTCTTGTTTCTTTTGCTCTTTGGCTTCCTGTATTTCTCTTCAGTAGATAGGAGACTTACTTTCTGTGAGTTCCTGAGTGGAGACTACAGTCAAATTTTGAGTACTAAGTCCATCCAACACAAGTGTCATCCAATCGATTCTTAGTTAACTAAGTGCTTTTTTGATTACTTAAATGTGCAATGTAGTAAAAATACTGGTTTTAGTTATTATACTACAAGCCTCTAAATCTGTTTTTCCTCTGCTGTCCCAGAAAATTTTCCTTCCAGGAGGCTAAGAATTGAGAAATTAATGAGCAGTGTCTGTTTTAAAATGGTTTTTTTCCACATATGGGATACAGTTTTTGGTGGAAGAAAATGTTAACAAGAATGTAGACGTTAAAAGTACAGAGAACTTTCTAACTTATTCAGTATCATGATTCAATTCTATTTATAATTGAGGGATTTCTGAATGGTAACAATTGTAGTGTTGAAGTGGTGAGGTTTTTCTGCTGTTATGGGGAAAGATGGAGAGAGGGAAGAATAGCGTATTTCAGTTGGCCATGTTGAAATTTAGTACAGCAAAACCAACCTATATTTATATAGACTTGATCTTGGAGAAGACCAATAGCATGTTTTGTTTCTTCTGTGCCCTCTATTTTGTGAAATAGTGCTTGACATCTTGTGCCAAAGTATCGTGTTGGAACAACCAGTTGCACAGACTTCCCTTAATCAGTTGAGTGTTCTAGTGTCTGTGTTGTCCCTTGTTTTGCAAGCGTACACATTCATTTGTACGCAATGACTTTTTCACTTGCTGGCTGTAGTTCACTGTTCAGCTATGTTGATAACTTTCCTAGTGCAACATGGGTTACAATGCTAATGGGCAAATTGCCATCTAGGAATGAGGAGAGCATCAGGAATTGCTTTAACAGTGTTTCCACGTGGCGAGTGACCACAAATTTAGCAAAAAGGCTGTGTTACATGCTCCTTCCCTGTGATCAAAGTTGTTTGGCACATTGAATTGTGCCTAGTGACAGAGGCTTACGTCAAGAATTTATTCTTACTAGAGTGCTGTTCTTTAATACTGGATACATAAGGATGTCTATGTATGCACAGTTACTGAACAGTATGGATTCAAATGATGTTCTTCAAATACAATCAGTTTAATTTTTATGTAATAAACTGTATGCAATTTAATCTTGTATTTTAATATAGTTGGTAGTAGAACTGACTCATTTTCAATAGCAAAAGTAATCAACGTAAGCAGTCAGCAAGAGAAATTGAATTTGAACCATGCTTGTAAATGTGTTTTGTGTTGGAAAAATAATTTTTAAGTAAGCTGTACAGCAAATTGACATTTTATTTCTGTTCACTGTGGACTATTAAGAAAGTTGTGGTTGGGATAAAAAAAAAAATAGAAATCTTGCAGTGAAAAAGTAAAGACTTACATAGCTTCATTTTCATATCAGACTACTCTGAACCATGGTACATAAAGATGTCCTAGCAATTTGTAGAAACTTTGCTTTATAGATATTAGTAACAAAGTGAGGTGATACTGGAATGTTCTGCTGTATTCCAGTAAAACAGCTAATTTAGCTTCTATTGTAGAAAAGGGTACACAGATGTGTTTACACAATAGTTGCTTTTTTTGCAATAAGACTAGATTTTATTATCTGTTGTAAATATAAACATGACATCAGCTCACTAAAAGATGATGTTGAATATACTGCCGTATTTTAGCATTTGTTTTCCTGAGGAACCATGCTGTATGAGGACTCTTTAGTTTTACACGTGTGCTGGAAATGGTAAATAGATTTTTGAAAATCATATTTGAGTAATTCAGTGTTGGCAAAACTAAGAGAAAAAATTAGCTAAATCCAGTTTATCTGATTGCTACTGCATTTAATGCAGAGTTGTAGTGCAAAACTGTTATGGAGCTCTGCGAAGTCCTCTTTGCATACCAAAACCAGAACTTAGGTAGCAGAATTGTGAAGTATAATGCAGAAAGGGTATTTGCTTTTTTCCAGCTGGCAGATGTTGGCTTAACTATGGCGGCAGTGCCAATGGTTAATTGATCCGTGTGTAAAATTTTAACTACAAAATAGAACAACATTTTAATTTTTAAGCAGCATACTTCTGTATAGTAAATGGCCTGCTCTCTTTTTTTTAACAGTAAAGGACCTCCCACTTCCCAGGTTTGTTGTGTCAAAGAATGAACAAGAATCCAGACACACAGCCCTGTATTCTTCAGATGCTGATAACCCAGCTTCATATTCAGGTGTGATTCCTCCGCCACCTGGCAGAATACAAGTCAAAAAAGGCTCTGTGAGCCATGATGCAGTTCAGCAACGTACATCAACTGATCAACAGGTAAGTTAACTTAAAAGATTAAATGGGGCTCTTAACCGCTACATAGGTGTCAGTTTGATAGGGCTTCTAAGTTCTGTTGCTTTCAATACGGTTTCTTGAAAAAAAAAAACGTACTGATGTATGTTGTAGATGAGCACCACATATGATTCTGAAATACTTGCATGTAGGAGGTTTTTTTATGAAGTCATGTAATCTGCATTTAAAATATTGGTGGTAATAGAGAATTCAGCCAGAAAAGAAGATTGTGTATGATATGATATCATAATGATTACAGCTTTGTATTTGCTGTTATACTTGTTTATTAGAGTTGACATTGGCTTCCTAGTCATTGGAACAGTGGTACTGAATGCCATACAAGACTGGATTTCTAGTCGTTCAACATGCTGCAATACCTTTACATCAGAAATACTTTAGAAAAAATATTTTAAAATCTCACAGTTGGTTTTCTCTGCCTTACACTTTATTATTCACCTATTTAAGTAGAGACAGTGAGAAATAACAAATGACAGAAGTTTTCATATAGCTTTTTATTGTGTTCTAAAAATGAGAAAACTGATTTTTTTGCCCACTGGTTCTTTCATCTTCAGCTACAGGGTATCTGAATAAATAAAAACTGTAAAGGCTTACAACTCTGTGCCTCCTCATTATTCCTTTTTTAAAATAGTCATTACACTCTCTTTCCATTGGGAAATCTTTTCTGATTGTCTTTTCTGCAAGCAAGAACACTAAATGCAAATCCTAAATTTTGCTGGGTGTGTGTCTGTGCATAACTGTTGAATGACCTGTCGTCTTTCCCATGGTATGCTCTTTTCTGGGCATGTTTTGTAAAGAATCAAGGAGCTTACAAACATCCCTTAATCTCTCTGGGAATCAAGGAATTGCTCATAAACACTTATTAATCTCTGAGAATAGCCCAGACTGATCCAATATAAAGAAACAGCAAATTAACAGAGGTCATCCATGGTCAGTGTTTGGCTGACATTTCCTTTCTCCCAAACTGGAGATGGGGACTGTAGTGAAAGGTGGGCTGGCAGCAGATGTGAAGATAGTTTGTCATTGTCTAGTTTTGAATAGATGTTTAAGAGAGCTCCCACATGCTTTGTGAAGAAGTAAGCGATATCAGATCTCCTTGATCTGATGATGGGGTTTTAGTTTGGTTGAAATAGTGTTTCATATGCTTCTGTCATGGTGTTGAGTTTTAGTGGACAGCTGTAATGTGATACAGGAGTCTACGTTAGCATAACTTTAAAATAACAAAAAAAAAATCTGGTGTTTGAGGTCCTCAAATTCCGGATAAAGAAGCCACATACTCACAAAGCATCCAAAGCATCCATGAATAAGCATCCAAATTTCATTCTTCCATCTTAGCTGATAGAAGCAGCTTGGTGTCTCTTTCACACAAGTCTGTATGGGATCATCAGACTAAAGAAGCTCTGTGTATAAGTCCTTTGAGAGGTCTGGCCCAGAAAACAGAATTGGAGCAACTGTGTCAGACAACACAGCATTGAATCCAGCAGTTTGAAACTGTATTCATGGTCTAGAACATCAGGGAAGTATTGTCTGATTTTGCACCCTGTTGTAAAATTGCATTTTCTGTGGCTGATTCTACATTTCTGACTGTACAATGAATTCATTCAAGCAGCCTTCTTGTCTCAGTCTAATATTTATTGGTTCAGACACCGTGTTAGAAACAGAGAAAGGGACTTGGGCCCAGATTTCCTCCTTAACAGCATAAATACTGATTGGGTTATTTTCCACTAGACGAATACAACTTCTGTTCATGTTTTTTAGAAATTACTGATCCAGTTGTTTTTACCTGGAGATGCCACTCAGATTTATAAAATCTAGAAAGAGATTCAGACTGAGTTCTCATTATATGCCACCTTTTTCTGTGATGAGGATGAGAAGAGCTGAAGTCTGAGAAGTAAATTACGGCATGTCATTTTCCAAGGGATCACCGTACTTTCTTGAGGAATTTAAGTGTTAACGTTAAGCTTGGATATTTCACTTGGAGCTTGTCATGTAGCTGTTAAGATACTCCATTAGTGAATTTGGTTGTTATTCTGTGTGGTTGGTTTGTGGGTGGATTTTTTTTTTTCCTTAAACTGTTTTCTGACTTTAATGTACCTGGCACTTCAAAACACATTGATTTCATAGAATACTCTGGCTGAAATATTACTTATATGAAATCAGAGGATATCTTCATTTTTAACAACTGTGTTCACTTGCAGCTTTCCATATTGGTAAGATTTGTCATGCATAGGTTAATATCTTATTTATCAAATTTATGTAAAAGAATTTAACTTGAAGTATTGTCTACTGAAATATCCTAGCTAAAACTATTTCTTTATCAGTGCCTTATTGTGAAAGTTTCCCTCAATGAGCTTCACTTGGAGGCAGGGTGTCAGGAAATGGCAATCAAGTTGTGTTTCCAAAGAGTAGCTATAAATGAGGTCATCTTTTAAAGGAAGTGTGAGCAAAGTTTGGTAGCATCCTTTTTTTGTAGTGGCATTTTTAGTTTATAGTGGCTAAGTATTATGAATATAGCACTGGACAGAAGTTTATATCTTTTTAATATTGTTAGTGTTATTAGATGATGATTGAAGTCACATCCAGCTGTTGTGGAAGATGCAGAACTGGTTTGAGGAGTCAAGCCAAATAATGAAAGATGTCTTTGTTTGCTAGATGGCATGTTGACTGCACATCCTAGTGGAGATAAAATATAGCGTAATACTGGCACTCTAGATTATATTGATTTATTGCCATGCAAGTGCAGCCTTAAGAGGGGGCAGCCTGAGTTTGGCACCTGTAGCAGTCAAAATCTGATCACTTCAACTTTTTTTAACTATGTGAGAAGTTGTGTGACTTTTTTTAGGGTTTTGCCAGTAGTCCATTTCTGTTTGCTTCTGTTTTGTAGGCTGAACAGGTAATTCCCGGTAAAATGTATCTGGTATTAAATAATTTGTTTTGGAGCACAGAACTGGAAAAGACCTCGTGTCATTGAGTCTAATCCTCTATTATAATGGGAACTTGCATTAGATAATAAGTTTTTTTTAAGAAGTTATCAGAGTTCTTTTGAAATCACAACCTTTTCTCCACCCTGGCCACGTTGGGGAAAACTATTCCAGAGCCATAGTAGGAATATAGTGGAATATAATTGGAAATATAGTGGGAATTCCCACTTAACTTTACTCATATCAAGTAATACCTGTTCTTTTAACAGCTTTGTCCTTAGTATTTGCTGCAGAACACCACCGATATTTACTAGAAAATCATTGTATTCCCCCTTAGCTTTGTTTTGCTTGACAAAACAGTCCATAGTCTCAGCTTTGTCTCATAGTTACCAGTAATCCTCATAATCTTTCTCTGCTTTTGATCCAATTTGAATTTGTTCTTATTAAAAGTATTTCACTAGATCTGTATTTCCTCTTCCAAGTGAGATCTCACCAGCGTTTTGTAGGGTACTTCCCTACTTCTGCTTGATATATCTCACCTCGTATACCTTAGCAGCTGTGAGTAAAGCAAATCTGTCACATTTGACACACTGTAGTGGTCTGATAGTTGACCTGTGCATCAAGTCTTCTGTTTTCAGCTGAATGATTCTCATTATGTACTTTGGTATTAATTTCCACTATGCCAGAAACTGTATTTTATATTTTAAAACTTGATAGCTTATTGTTACCTGTGTCCTGAAAGAAATCATCCATCTGCCTCCTTAACATTTGTTGTCAGAATTCATTAGCGTAGTATTTAGTGTGCATAATCAGTTACACAAAGTATCAAATTAGGTCATTCAGGTCCATTATTAGAAACCTCCATTCAACCCCATAGTTCCCATTCTAATGCAATTCAGCTTTGCTCCTTCTGTAGCCAGTTCTTTTGCACCTTAGATTCCTGTATTAATCTCCACATCATTGGAATTATCTTGTATGGCACCCCACTGAAGTATGCTGATAGTCAGGTTGAATGTAGTGCATTTCCTTTGTCCAGAAAATCACAAAAATAATACCAGCCAACTTAAGTAAAATTTCCCATGCTATGATTGATCCCTTTTCCATTTGTCTCCGTGTTTTTAATTATTTCCTTCAAAACCCAGTCTAAAACTTTTCAAACTGTTGAGGTTGGACTAACAAGCTTGTAACTGGCTGAACCACATACTCCTTCTCTAAAAATGTGTAGTGCTGCATGAAGTTCACATTGAACCTTGGACTATTTTGTTCTTCAGTATGAATGCTAGTTGATTACAAAACATGGGTTCTGCAATGCAGTTACCATCTCTAGCATAATCTTTCTTCATGATGGATCTGTTCCCTGACTCTTATGCAGGCTATGTGGTATCAGGACCTGGATCAAAGCACCCTTAGAGCTACCCTTCGGATACCATGTCTGGCTTCATTGTCTCTGGAATTCTCCTTAGGAGGCTTTCTTCTGGCCTGAGGTGTGAGATCCAGGAAAAGGTTTATAATCTCATTTGACTCATGTATGCTTGCAATGCCCTTTTGAGGTTGAGATCTCTTGGGAGTTGCTTTAGTGCAATATTGTGTTGCCTAACGCCAGTTTGTTTGACTTATCTTCACCAGGGTTCTTCTTTTAGAGCCATATGTTATATCACCTGTTAATTAACATGCTGTTGTTAGTAACTGCCTGTCAGTCCAAAAAAGTCCCAAGTTCTGAGTCCTTCATAGTGTCTTGGTTTTGTAATTCCAGTTTGCTAAAAATAATGCTTTCCTCACAACCTTTTTTAATGTGTTGGAGTTTTTTTAAAATTAAGATGGATTACTTAATTTTTGCCTGTTAGATATAACCTTTTTTTTATTAGTTATTGAAAACATTCTCAGCAGCTTGTTTTAACATGAAAATGTTGAATAGTTAACTAGTTATGTCAACGTGCTTTTACTTATCTGCTTTTTGGAATAATGTAAGGAGGAAAAATAAATGTCTTACGGTAGTAAAAACTGCAGTGTGGTATTTGCTGTGATTTTTATTGAGGTTTGTTGGAGAGAAATTGAAAGCTGGTGTTTTAAGTGCTTAAATACAGTTGTATTGAAAGTGATACAACAGTTTGTCAAAAAAAAGTTTTAATAGTAGCTGACCTAATAAATGATACATCAACTACAGTATGCAGATGGTGAGTACAATTGTTAAAGTTCCCAAAGAGATTAGGTGGGTAACCTCTGTTAAAACTGGTGAAACTCAAAATCACCAAGTTACCAGTAACCAGTAACCCAGATAAGGCAAACTGTTGTACTTGTTACATGTTAGGATTCTAAAGAACAATTAAGTTAGATTCTGTACCCTAATTCTCTCAGAAAAATCTGATCCCAGATATTTCAGACTTTCAAAATTAGTTTCTTTTATTAATAGACTGGACAGATGAAAGTGAGCAACCCTACTTCCTCAGCTGAAACACACTCAAACTCTCAAAACGCTCTCAGCTTATGAGAGGTGGTTGCAGTTGAGGAACAGAGGTGGTTCTAATGAACATACTGCTTCTGTTTACTAAAGTATGAAGCTCAATGCAAAATTGAAGTGGAAACTTTGTACAACAAACCATGTTTTATAGGCATGAGTATATGAAAGTGACAGCTTCTTAGCCACTGCAGAGGTGGCATATATGTAATTGATGTTAACCTATATATAAGGGTTGAATGACCCTGTATGTAATTGCAGTTTCAATAAATCCCTATGCACTGTTTTCCCATGACTACTTTGAATGAGAGCCAATGTTTCTGCAGTCCTGCCTCTCCTCCCTAGTCTTTTCTGGCTTGCCTGTTCCTTCTTTAAACTTGCATCAAGTTGTCAATAATTTAGCTAAGCCATTTTTTTTAACTTATATACATACACATATTTGTGTGTGTGTATATATCTATATATATACACATTTTTTAAAAGTAATTAGGGAGTTTAGCCCTCCTAAGCTTCTAGTAAGCTAGATCAATGAATGCAATGAGTAGTATATGCATGTGACTGGGATTGAACAAGAGAAAGATAGTGCCACTGTAATGCCATCTAAATTTGATGTAAACAGTTTGGGGCATGTTTGTCTTGTAATGATGGCAAAGCTGAAGATGTGGCATGTCCCTCTTCCAGATGTTTTTTGACATCATAGTTGTTGACATGCTTCTGCTCTTCAGTAATTTTAGATCTGTAAGTTGAACATCCAGATCAATTGAGAGAAATCTGTAAATGTTCAGAATTCTGATAAAACATTGACTGGAACATTGCTTGTACTTCTGATGATCTGGTTACCATTATTATGAGCTTTACAGAATTAATGAGTCAATTTTTCTAAATGTTTACTTTACATGTGAAGTTGAAGATCATATTTACAATTTCTTCCTGTGCCTTGAGCATACAGCAAAATTCTAGACAGGGGCTTGCTGAATAGTCACAATTGTCAGCTTCATTAGGGCAAGGCTGCTTCATGAGGTCTCTGTGTCAAGAGTTAATGTCCACATGCAGTTACTAGAAGTAGCAAGTGGTTTCTTTTAAGTAGACTCTCATACTTTTGTTTGCCTCAGGTTTTCTTGTGTCTTTCTGGACTATCTGACTTGTAAGAGTACTGGGGTAGATGAAATGTGTCTGTGACAAAGCATAGCTTTCCCTAGGTTTACTCATGATATTTTGTCTAAAAATTCAGATATCCTTCAAATCTTATTTGATTAAAGATGGCTTGTATAAAAGCCAATGAAAGAGGAAGCTTTTCATCTATTTCAGTGATGTCTTATCCTGGTTCTCCAAGCACCTGTTGCACTATGCTAAGTGGACTAACCATTCAACCTCGGTTCTAGCTTCCAGCCTGCAAATGGCACTCTGGATACCGTGACTCCTTCTGCTCTTTCCCCCATGTACCTGTAGGGGTAAGAATGTATTGCCATCTAAAATAAATGTCTTGTCAAGTAAGATGCTAAGAGGAGGAATCTTCAGGCAAATTTCAGAAGGGCACATAACTGCAACAAAAAAATCTTGAACTGGTGGAGGTACTGTGTAAAATCAGTGGCTTTATACAGTCAGCTGGTCCCTGAATTAAAAGTTGAAGTGAATTAGTACCGCTCTCAGTCACTTGCCAATACACATGGGCATAATTTAAATGCTTTGAATGGAAAGTTTGAAATCTTGTGGCCTAGGAACTTATTCACACAAATCTGACTCAATGGTCAGAACTTTCAGAAAATAGCTCAGTTGCAGTGTCAACCAGACTTTATCCTAGGAAATAGGGAAGTCAAAAAAGGTGAAAGTTTACATCAACACATTAGAAAGTAACCAGTCATCATGACCATAAAACTTATTTTGTTAGGATGCGTATAGTTTTAGTCTGTACCTTGCTTGGAGAAAAGCTTGTTCATGGCACTTCCTCGCTGACTCTTAGACTTTGCAGATGTGATATTGATTAAAAAGAATAATGACCTTTGAATATTCCACAAAATAAACTAGTCCAGTGTGGGGAATCAGAGAAGTATCCTGCAGCCAGTTTGGCTGTTGGTGCTTGACAGTATGTTAACAGTTGTTAACACAGAGTACCAGACTCTTTTGTCTACTGCTGAAGCAGATGTTGACATTTTTAGCTTTGTTTTTACTTTTCAGGAAACTGGGAGCTCAAGCTTTTTCTTGTTGTTCTTGTTTTCACTAACACAGTTTAGTTCAAATTGGGATATCTGGCAAATAGGAATTTCAAAAGATCTAGATATAGGGAGAAAATTACTTTCCACTACAGAGATACTTTGTACAATATAAATTACCTTTGTATTTTATTTGACATGAATAATCTGATAATCTGAATGTCTCATGAGAACTGATTCCAGGTAGAAATTGCACATGTGATTCTCTATTTTCCTACCTGTTCAGGGAGAGTATTGTAACAATATGGGATTAAAGAGAAGCTTGAGCCTTAACATCAGGGCAAAACTACCTTGTAACTTGTTCAGCAGAAAAGTATATGCTAGATGGCATCATTCTTTGAAAAAATGACAACTATGTTTTTGCATATTAAAAAGCCCAATGCGGTCTGTCAAGTTGTTTGGTTTTTTTGGGGGGGGGGGTTTACCCCCAGTGTTTAATTCTGGTTTGTTTTTTAAATTGAAGTAACTGATTGTGAATCACTTGATGAAAATTAGGCATGATAATAAGTTGTACCGTAAGTAGTCTTTTCTTTTGAGACCTGGGTTCAAACGTAGCTTTTATCACAAGTGAAAATAAGTTTCGTTTGTAGCTAAATCATTTAATTTGGCATTGCTTGTTGTCTTGAGAATGCCAAGTTAAAAATATATTAGATGACATTGTTTGAATGTGTCCAGTCCAAGTCATATTGTACCTGACTTCTCCTGTTCCCTCATTTTAATAAGTACAAAAATTTTCACTCTCTAAAATGAGACTTTAACTGCAGTGATGGTTGTTCCTAGAAATAAT
Source organism: Eurystomus gularis (assembly GCA_013400335.1). NCBI lineage: Eukaryota > Metazoa > Chordata > Aves > Coraciiformes > Coraciidae > Eurystomus > Eurystomus gularis. Next base: position 47,226 of record VZZY01013429.1, on the reverse strand, counting down.
GGTTCTAGATAGGCTTCTATGTATTTAGTTATTTAGTAAAAAACTTAAAAAGTTCCTTTGTTTTATTAGGAGTCCACATCTCCAGTTGTTTCACCACAGCAATCCCCACCAACCTCTCCACATACATGGAGGAAGCACAACCGCCATCCCAGCGGAGGGAATAATGAACGACCTCTTGCTGGACCTGGGCCTTTTTGGGCTCCATTTAGTGAAGCACAACCAGGTATAAATGTCTTCTGTTATGCTTCAGCTGTAACCCAAAGTTGTGAAATTCTTAAATATATTAAATGAGTTTAGGGCAGTTTATCTTTGTTTTCCAATCCTGGAAGCTTTCATGCAGATTCAAATGTTCATGGTGATGGCAGCACTTTGGAATCTGTGGTCTTGCATGTGGCGGATCCATTTCCTAGTGTTGTATGGGAAATGCTTAGAGTTTGGAGGGAGGGAAAGAGTATGAAAGCTTCTCAGTAGAAAGTTTTTCTAATATAAAACTGACATCCTATTGAAATCGTACAGGAACTGTCAGTATACCCAAAAACACGGGGAGCTCAAGGGAAAGCAGCAGATAATGTATTGTTTGTTTATGTTTCTGGTAAATTAGATGAATTGTCAGAACAACTAATTCTTTAACACTTTTTTGCTTTCTTTAAAGTTTATGTAAACAAAACTGAAGCTACTGTATCTCCAATCTGTCAAGGTAGAACCACTTATTTCACTAAAGATTTTCATCCTTTATTGTGCTACATTTAACAGGAAGACCATCCCTGTTGTGTCACTGTACTCAAATGTAAAAAACTTTCCCCGTTAATATCTCATATTTCAAAACGTTCTGTTTTCTGATAGCTGATAGACTTAAATTTGGGAACAGTAGAGCAATTCTAATTCAGGTTCTGTTTTTGATGATACTGCTAAATAATACGTTGCATTTTGTAGGTTGTAGTTCTGGAGTGAACTGTGTGGTTGGTTTATTTCAGTTGTGATGTTCCAAAATTGATTTATTACTTTTAAATTTGTCGTCATTCTGTAGTTATAAGCATCCATGGAGGACCAGGGATTCTGTTGTTAGAATTGGTTGGATAAGGAAATAAAACTTACTTTAGAAGTTAAATGGATTTTATGCAGAGGTTTATGCTAGTGTTTTGAATGTTGTTTGCTGGTAAGTGCCAGTCAATTTAGAATAAAAAAATAAAGATTATAAGTCTGCTTATTGCATTTATAATTACTTCTAAGAGTTTGGCCCAGGCATTGTGATTTTTCAGCAGTCAATTTCTTGACTTTTTTCTTTGAATATCTGATTTCCTTTTCTTGCAAGATGAAATGTGAGTTTGCTTGGTAGCCCACTTCTAACTTGTGAAGTTTTTCTAATTCATGAAGTCAAGGACTCCAGGAAGTTCTGCAAACTATCCCTACTATTGAAGAGTTCAATTTTGTCCTCAAAAATAAAGTTGTAATGCCATGTTAATATTTGAGTTTGTCAATAATTTCTTCCCCTCTGAGAAATCTTTCAGTAGTAGTCTGAATATACTTCTGAGTTATATCCCAATATTCACCAGTTTTATATTCTATACTGAAACACATTTATAGTGTGTTTAAAGTAATTCAGAGATATTGTTATAGAAGGATTGTCTTTTCTGCCAACATTAAGGATAGAGTGGATTTTTATATGGTAGTTTAACAAAAATTGTCATCCTGATTCACTGTGGGGGATTCTTTTGCACTGCAGATGATTATTTCTTTGAAATTCAGCTGTTGTAGGCAGTTCATCATTGCTTTTCACTCTCTTGAGCCTACTTTAAGTAGAAAAAAATATGTTCTGCTGACATTTAGATAGAACCAGATAGACTGTTGGTTACTTTTCTTAAAATCAGTACTGCAAGTTCATCCTGATTCCAATGCAAGTGTTCTTGGGAAATCAGGTAATTTGCCAACTATGTGATACTTTTTCAGGAGGATTTAAGGGAGCACTATGCCATTTCACTTGTGATCCAAGAAAAATAAGAACCCAGGTCTCTCTGCTTATATTTCACATTATGTGAATGTTGTGTGAAAATCTTTCTGAGGGGTCTAGTAACAAACAGCATGTTGCCTTAAACCAGAAGGACAAAAGTAAAAACATTTTTTTGTTTGGGGAAAGATGTGTTTAAACAGGGAGATTCTGACTACATGCATAGTAAAGACACTCCATTGCAGTGTCATACTCCCACCATTAACAAATTTATATGGTGCTTTCTGTATCAAATTAAGCTGTAGAATGGATAATGGCCATTGGATAATGGCTCAGTTGTTGTTTTTAAAAATCCTATACCTTGTTTTGTATCAGAAGTCTTAAGCATAACATAGCTTTGGTTCTCAATTACTTGAAGAAAACCTCTTCTCACCTCAACAAAGCAGAGTTTGAATTTTACAGATATATTGCCCCTATGTTGTCCAGTAATTCAGTTTAGGATAGTGTTAATGATACTTCATAAGTAACTGGACTCTGAGGTGCTGTCATGACTAGCTCAGTGTGCTTACTTAAATGTCAGAGTAAATTTTATTAAAACCTGCGTCTCTAAAGTCTTCCAGGTGTCTTTGATTCAGCAGTTTAAGATAAAGCTGTTCAAAAATCTGATGTGCCAGTTCTGGCTGGCATTGCTGATCTGGATCAGTCTTCATAGAATAATACAACAGATGACTGAACCCCCTGTACAAAACAGAATTGTAAATGAGATGAGAGCATCCTGTTCCTATAGTTACTAGAGAGGGAAAACTTAAATGCTTAGTTCTTTTACCTTTTCAGCTCATTTTGCTGGCAGTAACAAACTTTGGAGAATACATCTTCTCTGCTTCAAATGATAGTCAAGTGACTTGTCAGACTAGGGGAAATTTATTACCTTGTAGTCTACCAGATTGAACTGGAAACACAGAGCATTTATGTTGATAGTATCCAAATAATGATTTCAAACTATGAAAAATCCGAGGTCTGCTGTTCAGTCATTGGACCTCTGTTAGCTTTCTTTGGCATCACATCAAAGTTCTGTTTTGATGTCTGAATATGTATGAGAATTTGCAGCACTAAGCCACACTTCTTTCTCTTCTTTATTGGGAGAGATTTTGCTGCTGTTCATGAAATCAAGAACCAGAAAACTTTATGGATAGAAGTGGAGTGTGTCTGCTGTGCTAACAGGTCACTTTCTTCTTTAGAGTCCTGAGATATTTACTGTGCTTGCAGGGGACTGATTAGTCCTTTGTGTCCTAGTTACTGTTTCAATAACTGTTGATAATTAGCCTTGTTACAAGTTAAGGATTATTCTTACCTGGACACCATTATTCACAGAGGGAAGAGCTCTCCAGCATTTCAGCTAAATGCCAAAACTGTACTCATATTCTGATTTTGTTTTTTCATAAATTGATGGTAAGGGGAGCTCTCGGTAGTTTACAAAGTTAGTTGAAAATTTAGTTCTCTGAGTAAAGCCGTATTTGTGTAGTTATTGAAAAGTATAAGCTACTCAGATATTATCTAGATATGTGACTTCTTATGCTTATATTTGTAGCTTAATGTGAAGGGGTAACTTTTCTCCCACAGGAAATGAGATCATTTTCCATAAGTTGCCAATGTGTTGGTAAGATACTCTAACTGGAGGAGAAGGATATAGAGCAGCCACAGGAATTCAAGTTAGATCTTCATACTAAACATAGTGTATTAGACTTCATCAGCTAGTTCATATTTAGTAATTGGTTTTAGACCTACTCTCCATTCAAGGTGCTGTTAATGTTGTTTTTACTAAAAATGCACAGAGCATTGAAGGTTGTTTCTTCATTGGGTTACAAATCATAAAATAAAAATACACTGATTGTTCCAAGTCTTCTTTGTGATCTAGTTTTCTTCCACCTACAAAGCTACCTCAGTATTCCTAGTCTGGTTTTGTAGTTTGATAAGAATGTGAGGGGTAACAATCTCCAATTCAATTGTCAAATAGATGTTGTTTTAATGACTGAGAATTGAGTTACTGGCTGATGGCAGTCCATGAGTATTTGGGTAGATACTGGTATCCACAGTTACCAGTAAAGTAGTCTTTCTCCAGTGTTCTCCAGCCTTCCAGTCTTGTGTCCTAAAACATTGTAATGCAGAGTGACAGAAACAGTAAAGCAAGAGTATTCTTGTTGGAATTATTTGAACAGAGGAGAAAGAAAACAGTTCTCATAATACTTGTAAAGTGCCCAGAAGGTATGACAGTCTGGTGCTACTGGCATCTCCATTGCTGTCGAAGTACTGCTTTGGAAGAGCTGCTGTGCTAACTGGAGTACAAATTGAACTGTACTAAGACAAGTTGTTGGGAGAGGTAGAGGCAGAGTAAACAAGGTTAGCAGTAATGAAGTCAGTGTCTGAGAGGCAGAGAGCCATTTTAGCAAAAGTAAAACTTGAGTGTGGTATATCCGTAGGAGAGACTAGAAGGTCTTGCCTGAATCTTAACTGTCTGTTAAGTCTGTGCTGAGAGAGATGGGGTGGGGAGAGACTGAGCTTTTCTGCACGTTTCTTTTCTAGTGATTGAGAGTTAGGCCAGTTACTGAGGAAGAATCCCGAGGCAAAAAACATTGTCAAACTCATTGCCCTTATTCTCAGCAATTTTGGATAAAGTCACTGCCATGGTTTAACCTCAGCCAGAAACTAAGCACCACCCAGCCACTCACTCCTGCTGGTGGGATGGGGGAGAGAATCAGAAGGGTAGAAGTGACACAGCTTGTGGTTTGAGATAAAGGTAGTTTTGCACACAAAGCAAAATAAGGAATTAATTCACCACTTCCCATTGGCAGGCAGGCATTTAGCTACCTCCAGGAATGCTGGACTCCATCGTGCGTGATGGTTACTTGGGAAGACAAAATGCCATTGTCATGCCCCCCTTTTCATCTTTCCCCAGCTTTATATGCTGAGCATGACATAATATGGCATGGGATATCCCTTTGGTCAGTTGTGGTCAGCTGTCCCAGCTGTGTCCCCTCCCAACTTCTAGTGTACCCCCAGCCTAATCTCTGGGGTGGTGTTAGAAGCAGAAAAGGCCTTGACTCTGTGTAAGCTCTGCTCAGCCATAGCCAAAACATCCCTGAATTATCAACACTTGTTTCCAGCACAAATCCAAACCAGCCCCATACCAGCTACTATGAAGAAAATTAACTCTATCCCAGCCAAAACCAGCACAGTCACTATAAGCTCCAGGCCACATCAGGAGCTTCCAGAAGTGGAAGACAAATTTGGGAATAAAAGGAGTAGTTAACAGTGGCATTTTATCCTAGTAAACCTAACTTTAAAAGAACCAGAACTGACATACAAAAAAATCCAAACAAAAAAAACCCCAGACAAAGCACAGAAATAACTTGGTGTTATTTTGATGAAATTCAGAAATAAAGTAACCTCTCAATTTTCTAGATTTGACTTACCTCCTTCTTCAAAAAAAAGTTCCTCATCTTGTGAATCTCAGTTCTTACTCTAATGCAAGATTAAATGTTGTGCACAACAATGGCTAATGTATGTAGGAGAACAACAAAGATAAAACAGTTCTAAGCATTTCTCTTTCCTTTTTCTTAGGGAAAAGATCATTTATTGAATGAATGAGTAATTGCATGCTGCCAGATATTAAATAGCAATTCTATACACTAACAATGTTAATGTCACTGTAGATGTTAGCCCTCAGTGTGCCTCACTAATTCTCAGATTTCCTTCACTCTATTTACTGCAGATTGTGCTGTAGTGTCATCAGTCTGCACCAACCTGAAATTGTTGATATTTGTCAGCTTTATGAATAATTATCTGTATATAAATGGACTTCTCATAGCAATATTTTTTGGTCGGTGTCTTGACAAATTCTTAGGTTTTACTGCTTCAATTTATATCTTAGAGGCAGGATTAAAATTATGATGTTAATGTCACAATTTCTTGCTTGTGGGTTTTCATAGGTGGTACAGAAACTTCACTAGAAGTTGACCTGCCTTTCAAAAGGAAATCTGCTTCTTCATATGAGGCAGAAATTCCTATCTAACTCTGACTTCATTTACATATTTCAAAAGAAAGCATTTAGTTGTGCAAGAAAAGTGATCAGTTTCACAACCGCTGTTTAAATTTAAGGAGTTCAACATTTTAGTAGGCAAGGAGCAGAATGGAGTCCTGGTTTTCTTCTGGACTTGTCCTAGATGGTTTTTCCCTCTGATCTGAGTTCCTTAAATTTTTAATTTGCAACTGAAATTCAAGACAATTTTGAGGGGTTTGTATGTAGAGCAGTGGGTTGCCAAATCTTTGTGTAGTTGCTTTGTCATTATCTTAACATTAAGACATTGAACATCAGCAACACTTTAGAAGTAGATTATAACAAGGCACTGGGTACATCCCAATGATTGTGTTCCAGATAGTTAATACACAGCAGATGTCAGCACTCTATATGGGTGTCTTTTAGTATTCTCAGTCTGTTTTTAAGCAACTGAGTTAAGTTAGTCTAGAAATTACTAAGAAAAAAAAATTATCTGTGCCAAAAAGCCTGATTCTTAAGAGGAGCTTCCAAGGCTTTGTTGCCTGAATGACAAACTAGAACCTAAAATGGAAAAAAGCTTAATAAAGTTTTGTGCCAATACCATATGCCACTTTTAAATAGCTGTTTGTCCATACAAGTGTTGCTCATTTCAATTAAGTGAAAATGTGGAGTATTAACCCATTCAAAATTCATTAAATGGGTGAAATCCAATTTACACTTTACGCATGTTGCAATGAGCTCATTCCTCGCTTCTGTCTTTTTAGTGCAGATTTAAGCTGACCTAGTGTAAACATCTACAGGATTCAGTTGTCAGGAAGTGAACTCTGTCACCTTGGTACAATTTAGTTTTCATTTTCTTCACCATTCTACAAGTGTATATCCCTAACCTGAGCATGTGTTTCAGGATTTTTGGGTTTTTTTGACTGCTTTCCACATCCATATTTCTTATTCAGTTATCAAGTTTGTCTTTTGAAAAGGAAATGTTTCTTCTACTTTCAGGCTCATCTACTTCTAGTGATCCCATATGGTCTGGCCATTCACCACCACCCCATCAAGAAAATTGGGTCAGTTTTGCAGATACCCCACCAACCAGTGCTCTTTTAGCCATGCATCCTGCTTCTGTCCAGGTGTGACACTTTATTGGTATTTAATTTGCTTCATTCAGATTGATGTTGCAATCTTTTTTTTATAAGTAGTTGTCATTGCAGATGTTTACTGTGTATCTGTACTGCAGTCTGTTCAGTGCTATTTACCCAACAGATACTTGTTTCTTGAGTTGACTTCATTTGGAATGATTAACTGAAAGCTACTAATTTTTACAATGTCAACAGTTATGACTTTAAAACATTTGTGTTTGGCTTATTTGCATTTGTGCCATACTTTTTTTTTTCCTGCTTACATACCTGCAGTCATTCCTGTCTGTATGTCAGTGTGCAAAAATACCCTGCATTATCCTGTAGATGCAATCTGCTGATGGTTTCCTGCAGTTTTTAAGCTACTTCAAGATATAACTATATTTTATTTTTTGAAGGCAAGAAGTTGAGAATTCATAGAAGCATTTTAGGCAGATAATACTGAGGAAAAATATTTCATTTCAGGACCAGACAACAGTACGAACTGTAGCATCAGCTACAACAACAAATGAAATTCGTAGGCAATCAAGTAGTTATGATGACCCCTGGAAAATAACTGATGAACAAAGGCAGTATTATGTTAATCAGTTTAAAACCATTCAACCTGATCTAAATGGATTTATACCAGGTAAGTTGCTCTTTAAAAAATATAATTGTGGGTGCAGCAGTTCTTTTACATAGACTTTGTGTACTTAGGTTTGCATACCATTTTGAAGAAAGTTCTGCATTTTACTGATCATGTTCTAGTAAACTTGAGTGTAATTCAAGGAAGGACTTGAAACTAATTTGCCTCTTCCTTCGTTTAAACCTAGTAATTAGTACCACTTTTCCCCAAACTTTGCTAAATAGTTCATCTTCCTTGCCATAATGCTAAGTCTTCTAATTATTAAACTTGCTTTAAATATTAAAAATGGTTGTTGTAATTTTTCAGGATCTGCAGCTAAAGAATTTTTCACTAAGTCAAAACTACCTATTCTTGAGCTTTCTCATATTTGGTAAGTGTGATATACCTTTATTTGGGATAATTATTTAGAAAGATGGCAGCTATCTGGCAGTCATCAAATAATCTGCTTACTAGAAGGTGTTAAGTGAAATTTTACTAGTACTCTAGTATGCTTAGTCCTACTCACATTTATGCTAGTATTACTTTGGGCTTTAATGGGTCTAGGCTGGTACTCTTCACAAGGCGCTAATACAAAGTGTTTAATAGGAATGAAAGTGTTTAAAAGGAATGAAGAACTGTGTTCTTTAATCTTTCAAGTAACACAACAGAAGCACGTCTTTTGGAAATCAAATAACATTAAGAAACTATATTTATACTAAATTTTCCTTTTTAGGGAACTGTCAGATTTTGATAAAGATGGTGCACTGACGTTGGACGAGTTCTGTGCTGCATTTCACCTAGTAGTTGCTAGGAAGAATGGGTATGATTTGCCAGAAAAGTTACCTGAAAGTTTAATGCCCAAACTGATTGATTTGGAAGACTCAACGGGTAAGACAGGCTTCAACACAAATTTCACTATTTTCAAATGATTATATAGTTATTACAGTATATCAGCAGATATTTATAGATTTGTATGAGCATAATCCGTTAGTATGAAGTAAAGCAATGTGCAATTTTTAGAAATCTTAATCGGTGCTCAGAGCTAATCTGACTATTGACTATTACATTTGGAATTACTGCCTGTGTCTTTTGAAGGTTAAGGAAATTGTCACAGTATGGGTTTTATTCATGATCAGCTATTGTATTCCAAATTCCCAATACACCTATGCATCAAACTTATTTTCAAATGAATATGCTTTCTCTTCACTTTCATTTCTGAAAATACAGCATGAGTTTTGAAGTCTTGAAAGTGCTTAGAAAATACTAGACTCAATTAGATTCAATGCTAGAGGTAAGACTGTAGTTTAAAAGTGCGGGCTCAGTAGCAGTACAGATACTTTTTAAAATTGGACTCTTGACAGCATCGTTTATCCTCCATTGCTTTGACACCTAGTCTTTCTGTGCACAGTCCGTTACCTTTGGGTGCTCCCAGATAAACCATTGAATGTATGAGTTCTGCTTGTTAATATGTACCAAAAACACAGTCCCTTAACTGAATAGCGGTCTACAGTTCCATGTAAAAGTGATGTTTAAAAACAGGGTGTTTGTGACAATCTTCCTTTTAAACTTTAAAACAGATAAAGGAAGATATAATATTTTAAAACAGCTTTAGATAGTTTTTAACAAGCAATCTTTGCTTGGAAAGTTAGGCTATACTGTGGGTGCACAAGTACTATGATTTCCTAGAATTTAGTGTTTTTACTAAATACTTCAAAGAGGGTCTCTTCATACTGTGTTTGTAGAACATCAGAGACTTTCATCTGACAAGTATTGATGAGTTCTTAAACTAGATGCTGTGGCTCTTACTACCTACCTCTGCTTTAATAATTAAACTGTTTTCTGTGGGAGTAGCTTGGCTCCTCAAAGAACCCTTCCAACAGCAGTCATCTGTGACTAAAGTGTTTTCAGTATGAGTAAGCATTTTGCTATAACGAAGACATACATTAAAAATATGTACAATTAATTAGGTGAGTACCCAGCAAGTGTCTAAAATCTACCCATTCTGTTTATTTTCATGTTAAGACGATGGCCAAGCAAAAACCTTGATAGGAAATAAAGTAGCATTTATTTGTATAAACCACTGTTATTTTTAAAAAAAAAACACCTGACAACTACAGCTGTATCTGATCTTCTACTGCTTTTATTGATAGATTTCAAGGCTTTTGTTTAACTGAAGTTGTCTGGAAACTTTATAGATTAGACATTGTACCAAAAAGTGTTATGTTTATTGTTCTTATTTTTCAGGCAACTTTGTTAATATAAACTTTGACTTATTTTCATGAGGTATAAAGAGGTCCTACAATCTGAGGAAAAAAACTACTTTTAAAAGTAGTCAAAAATCTCCAGTATACATTTACTGTTTTACTAAATTAAAAGTTACTCATAGGTCTATGTGCAGACTAAGTTTCATGTTAAATTACATGGATTCAACCTAAGGACTGTAAATCAGCCTAGAAAGATCAACCAGTTTAACTTCTGTAATTTTTTTTTCAGTTCCCATAAAAGCTGCATTTCAGTAAAAGCTTGCTTTCAACAATCTTCTCAGACACAGAAGCTAAAGTATGACACCAGCGTGTCTTTCTGAGCACGCGTTTTTTCATGGGATACAACTCTCTCAGAGAAATAAATTGTTAGTGATCTTCTTCTGACTGAAGCCTCAGTGTAAATAGAATCATAAAATTGTTTAGGTTGGAAAAGACCTTTAAGGTTATTGAGACCAATCACTAACCCAGCACTGCCAGGTCACCACTAAAGCATGTCCCTAAGCACCACATCTACATAGGGTCTTTTAAGTCCCTCCAGGGATTGTGGCTTAACCACTTCCCTAGGCAGCCTATTTCAATGGTTTACAACCCTTTCCATGAATAAATTTTTCCTAATGTCCAATCTTAACCTCCCCTGGTGCAACTTGAGAGCATTTCCTCTTGTCCTATTGCTTGTTACCTGGGAGAAGAAACCAACACCCATCTCACTACAGCCCCCTTTCAGGTAGTTGTGGAGAGCGATAAGGTCTCTTCTCAGCCTCCTTTCTCCAGGCTAACAAAGCAGTTTCCTCAGTGTCTCCTCATAAAACCTGTTCTCTAAACCCTTCACCGGCTTCATGGTCCTTTTTTGGACACCCTCCAGCACCTCAGTGTTCTTGTAGTGAGGGCCCCAAAATGGAGCACAGTATTTGAGGTGCAGCCTCAGCAGTGCTGGGAGGTACGATCACTTCCCTAGTCCTGCTGACTACACTATTTCTGATGCGAGCTAGGATGCTAATATATTTTCAAACTGTTCAAGAAGTTGAATTACTTCCATCACTTTAAAAATGTGTGAGATGGTGAACTTTATTTCAAAACTGTTAACAATACCATCATTAATTCTGTCCTTTTGTTAAACTTTCCTCTTGGTCTTCCATACTTCTCCTCTGCAATTGAAACTTGCTGTCTCTTTCCACTTTGACTTTTGAACTGGTGGCCAGCAGAAGGAAAGGTAACAGGGCTCCCCGCACCCGATGTCTCTGTTCACACAGAGTGAGGGAAGAACTCTTGTGATCTGCTCTGGCGTCCTTTCCCTCATCAGCCCCTGTGAATCAGTTGTGTAACCAACTGCAGGTGTCCCAAATGTGTTAATGTATTGGTCTTGTCTTACTTCTGATTTCATGACCAGAGATGTTTCTTTCACATGACCTAGACCTATTGTATAATAAAGCGTTTATGCAGTTGGTAATTTTTCTGGTGTAGCACTACAGCTCCACAGAATTTTAATAAGAAAAAATGTTAAATGAGGTGCTAATATTTTTCTACTGATTGGAGAGCAAAATGAAGTGTTTTAAGTTGTTAGAATAATGTGATAATTTTACAATACATTTGAATGGGTTTAGTATTTTGAATTGGATCAGATACTTGAGGGAATTATTTGGATTGCAGCAACTCCACTTAAGGTTTGACATTGTGTTGTGGTACTTGGAGATAGTGTCAGCTCTTCAGAGTGAGCAAGATCCATCTGCATAAGAACAGCCCATAGAAGAAAACTGCAGGGAATGAAAACAGGAGCATGAAGTCAGGCAGTTGTACAAATACTTCTCTAAGTGCTTATACATTTATTTTATTAATTGAATACTGTTGATAACATCTATATCTGTCTTGGCAGAATTTATGATCTGCAGCTGAAAAGAGTATTAGTCTCACTTCCTGTTATGTAAATAAATTTGAATATTTTCCTTTAAACTCAAATATTTTTGCAGTTAGCAAAAGCTACCAACTCAAGCAAGTTTTGTTTTTCTGTGATTTTTTTTTTTATTCGGCTGCTGCAACAATGCTGCTTCTTTGTAGGAAAGCATCTGCCGTGTTTTGTCTTGCACAGTTACTTCAATGCCCGTAGTTTACCATAGGTGTCTTACACATGTTTTGTGTAAATATTTGCAAAGTTCCTTGAATTACAAGGTAACTGCATAGTCTATCCACGGTAGTTTTCAGGCTTATCTTACGCAGTATGGATTTCCCAAACGTTACCACCGGCATATTTTGAACTTAGTGTATTATTTTGTGTGCAATGACAACAGCATATCATCTTGACTGCTTGGTGACATCATTGCACCTGTAAATATGAGCTAGATGTAGCCTGTTTTTTATTGCCAGATTCTTTTTGCCTGAAGCAGGTATTAGATGCAGTTTCTATCTGGAATAATTTGTAAAGCCGTTTTCTCTCAAGGACAGTAAAGGACAAGATGCTAGGTGCTGGGCGGAATTTAGGTAACATTGAGTCTCAACCTGATGTCTGACTGTTTACAGGAAGTTTACAAGAGTTTTTGAAACTTTGAGTTACTGGTTTCTGTGTAGGTTTTTTCCTGGCAGTAGCACCTCAGTCTCCCCTGGCTTCAAGATGGGACAATTAATTTCTTTCTGGACTCCAGGGTTTTGTCTTATTCTTTTTAGGCTGAGCCTCTTGCTGTCCCCAGCAGCACTTTGGAGACAAGAAAGGGGGATGTTGATTTTCAAAAGCGCAGTTGGTCACTATTGACTATTCAGGTGTTTCAAGTTCAACTTGACACAGGATTTTTTATGAGTTTCTTTTGAGTGGAAGACAGCAGACAGAATATTGAGTTGTCATAGCTGAACAAAGGGGCTACACGAGTTCAGCCTTTAGGAAACCAGTCCTTTTAATAAATTTTAATCAATTTCTGGTACAGTGTATCACACATTCTTATGGCAGTCATGTTTAATCATGTGTCTATCAAGCAGTCGCTTTACATGGTAATTTAATTAAGCTGTCTTTCCTCTTATGCAGCATTTTGTATTGTTAAGAGTTTTCTTTGGACTACAAACATCTTGTTAATATGTCTAGCTACTTATCAGTCGCTCTTTCAACTGTTCCTGTTACTGTTTTAATATGAGCTTTGGGTTTTTTGAGGCTTTCAATGCATTGCTTTAGCTTCTATTGTGGTATCTAGCAAAAGAGAAGATACTAAGGATTTTACTGTGTTAGGCAGAATGCTTAATCTGTTCAGATTTACTTTACCCAATTCTCTTATAGTTTGAACAAAACAAATGTGTGCATCATGAAAATTTGAACAACTCTGAAGGAGTGTTTCTGCAAGGAAGTGTGCTTGCTGAAAGCTCAGAAAATTGAAATAAGAGTAAAAGTGTACAGTTGCAATGTGACAGCTGCTAGACTTCTTCAATTTGCAAAATGTGAATGGAAACGTTGTTTTATTAAGGGAGCTTAAAATGTAAAATATTATTTAGGGAATAATCTTAGTGGAATGCTTTTCTTCATCTCTGTTTTCATATTTTACATTTGTGTTTGCATTAATATACCATTTTTGCTTTAACATTTCATAGAAGGAACTGTTTTATTCTGTAAAATAAACCTCAGTGCTGGATTCGATGTAATAAACATCAGTGTGAAGTTATTTTCTTGTAATGTAAAAAAACCCTGTATTTCTACATGTAATCAAAATCTAAAAATGCTATTTAAAAGCCAAAGTTCATGGAGGTCATATGGTGTAATCTTCAGCATCCAAGTTTCAGAAATGCCTTCAAAATGAGCAGCACCTGATAAATAGTATATTTGACTTGAATAAATGGGGTTTTTGGTCTGCAGCTAAGTATTTACTTGGAAGAGATGAAACCAAAGGGTACTTTGTGCTTTCCATGAGATGTGAACAGCTCTTCTGAGGATGAACTGAATGCAATTCATGATTTTCATTTGTAATGATTCCTGTCATTTCAGAAGTTGGGGAACAGACTGGTGAGGTAGGTTACTCCAGCTCTCCAGCAGAAGCACCTCCAAGCAAGTCTCCATCAATGCCATCCCTAAACCAGACCTGGCCAGAATTGAATCAGAGCAGTGAGGTTAGCACTTTTTTATTTAAGAGTTATTTCATTGCCGGTCAATAACTGTATTGTGTAAACACCCATAATTCATCATAAGTGGATTGTTGGTTACAAATTGTGAAAAAGTTTTCTGGACAGTAGACACAGGAAGGTTCTACCCATGTCAAATTATAAAAAAGGTAGTTGTTTCCTTCTGATTTTTCTGTCTCAGTGTGAGATGAGCTAATATTTAAAATGTTGTCATTAATGGTTATTCAGCTTTATATTAATCACAAAATTATCTCACAGCATTCATTGGAAAAGTTCGATTTCATTTTTTACATTTAGAGCTAGTTTTTGCTTGGTTTTTTGTTTCTTTGTTACCTCGGAAGGTCTTTTGTAGTCAATGTTTTTGCAAAACTTCAGAATTAATTTCTGATGGATCTGGACATTGACACTTATTTCTGGAGGTGATTTTACCCTGAAATATAAAATATCTCACCAGTAAGGCAGAGAAGTCATAGCTCTGGGTTTATTTCAGAAGCAAAGAGTCAAAGCTGAATCTAAAGCCAACTATTGGCTAAATTTATTTACATTGAAAATTTTTACTGTTATGTACTGCAGCTACAAATACATATCTGCTATATAAGCAGTCTTCTATATTAAAGCTGTATTTTATCAGAATTTGAAACCAAAGTTACCAAACAGAATCTTCCCCTACCCTCCCCAAAATGCCCATTGTTCCTACAGGGTTTTTATTGTTGCTCAGTTTTAATATTTTTTGCCTTTGACGTGTTTTATTCTAAGAGCTACTTCAGATACTCAAATTAGTTCCTGTCTGCAACCATATTACAAAGGTGATGTAGGATTATTTTTTGTTATAAATGGTGTAGGAAGGGTAAAGTATTGAAATTACTTAATTACTTTATTTTTAAAGATCTTTGTAATAATCTGACAGTCTCAAAAATCTGCTTTAACATCTTAAGATAGTTCTTTCAGTAGGTGAGTATTCTTACCTGCTTCTCTTATTGAAAGAGCTTTTTGTGGCTTTCTTCTTTCTTCGTGAGACTTCAAGTAAATAGAAGCTAGGTAGTAAAAGATTTAGACAAACCAAAGGAGAGTCAGTATGAAATAGAAAAAAAGCAATTTTTTAGGATTAAAGTTAGGACAGAGGAAATTTTCTTCCTCTCTCAGCTGGAGGGACTTTGTCAAGTCTACTAAGGGCAAATGCTAGCCTCACAGTGATGTCCTTACCAGATAAGATATAGGAAATTATTTAGTGATTCTTAGTTATTCTGTTTGTCAAACTGACTCTTATATTGCTGGTAGGAAGCTATGTTTTAAGAGGGAGGTGAGCAGGTACTTGGTTTTTGGTAAAAAACTGTACATGTCTGCAACTGTATTAAAATTTGCATTGATACCTTCCCTCATGTTTGCAATAAAGATTTAATACGTGAATCATTTGGTAAGCTGCATCATAATTGAACAGATTCCTTCAGTCTCCAATGCAACTCAAACCAATTAAATAGGGTAATTGCACTAGCGGTACAAAGTTAATGACCGGTCTGTCAGCCAAAATCTTGTCTTACAAAACTGACTTTGTCCATTCAGATGGATGATGTGGTATTTTCTTTCTGAAAATCTACTAAAACTTTAAGAGGTTTGGAAAAGTTCTCACACTAAATATACTACCAGATACTAACTATACTAAAATAAGAATTGAACATTTATTAAGTGTTAAGAGTTTTTTTGTTCTAACACAAAGTAACTTCTGATCTTTCAGCTATATTGCTGTGCATACTTCTTGCTCCTCAGCATTTTCTTCTCAGCATGAGTCAGGTCAAAGTCCTCAAGGTTTTAATTCCATGAAAAAAATTCTGATATTACTGCAGGCACCAGTCTAATTGTTTCCTCTTTGAACCTCTTATAACTGTCATCCACAAATGAACTGCTTGAAAAAGCTATGCATCTTTGGATCATCTGCCTTTCCAGGCAGTTTCATCAGTGTTAGTTTCAAAAGTGTTGATTACTCTTTTCTTCATAGCTCATAGTTCATTTTTAGACTCCGGTTGCCGGGCTTGGTTACTGTAAGCTCACAAGTGTTGGCCAAGACATCAATCTCAAACTTCAATGTAATGAAAATCCTCGTAACTCTGGACACTACATGCTTCACTTTCTCATCTCTTCACTCATCACTTCATTCTCACTTCAGACATCTTCCATCCAGTCTCAAGGCTGAGCACTTAGTTCTGAGAGCTTAAAAAAATTGAAAAGCCTACTAAATTTTTGTTGAAAACAGCACAGTGTCCTGTGGTCATGTTAGCTTTGATGCAGGTATAGAGATTTGCTGTTAACAACTGTTACACCTTGTTTCAAATGTCTTAGTCTTGTTATAGTAACAATTCAGGTTGCCACGAGTTTTAGTTTCTTGTAATTACCCTTCTGAAAGTATTTTTGAAACATTTTTGCAAGTTTAGAAGACAAGTGTTTTAGTTTCAGCTAGTAGGAGTTTTATCCTAGCAAATCAGTTGTGTTGTCAATGCTCTTAAGTCTTGCACAGAGTTTGAGATGCAGTCCAGTAGATCCTTAATGTGTAGTTTTCTATTAACAGGGGAGTCAGCAGTAGCTAGCTTCTGGTAGTATTTCAGGATGGAGCACAACAGCGTATTCCCCAGAGCAGTCAGGAGGTGTTGGTGTTCATTTGTCTGTGCCCAGCTAGGGAGCCTAAGAACAAGTAATTTATGTCCTCCAGTTTGACTTAAGAGGAGTAGAATAAGAGGTAAATTCAGTGTCCATGTCTAAGAAATAATATTTTAGCATCGGTCTTAACTACAACATAGATGCTATATGCCTTTATGGAAGTTTGAAAAAATTAAGAAACCATATTTCTGTAATCTAATGGTCTGTTGCCAGTCTCACTGGTACCTTTTGAAGCCAGTGGCCAAATCACATTAAAAAGAGTAGTGGTAGTCCTAAAGTAAATATTAATGCAAGCTTAATAAAAATGAGCAGCTGTGTAAACACAAGAGGCCAGATCAGGAGAAAGGCTGGCAGAACTTGGCTGTTAAGTTTCTGAAGTAGGAAAAAATGGCTCACTCAACAGGTTTGTATCGCTCCAAACTACTTGCAATGCTGCCCCTTCATGAAGGGTTGGAGTTACACAGAAATGAATTGTTTAATATAGGGAGGAGGACGGAGTAGTTAGGAAGAGAAACTTTACTTACTAAAACAGTTTCATTAGATTCTGTCCTCGAAGGGGGTAGTTTTGTGTGATTAAAACCAAACCAAAACCTGGGGGGTGAGAGGGGAATAACCACCACCCCAAAAACCCCCATATGAACAGTATTTCATAATATTTGCCTTAAAGTTTGAAATGAGGAAATAAGACTCTGTCTCTGCAAGGAACAGCACCATGCATGAAAGCACTTACAAATTTAATCTTTTTCTGAATTTAATTTCAGATGATTGAAGAGTGATTTAAAGAGATTTTATTTTGAAAGAAGTGGTTTAGGTTCACATACAGGCAATTCATCAAATATAGCTCAAGGGCAGAGGAGCACATGAGATTAGGTTGACTAACACCATATAGTTTGTCCTGGATCTTTCTGGAATCATTTACGTTGATTTACCTATACAGACGGGACAAGAATACTGATTTGTTTTTACAATTAGCATCAGTTTTGTCCAATTTTCTGAGCACTTAAAATTTTTTATTTGTAGTTTTTGTTGTAGTGTTTGAAACTTGGTTAACATTTACTTGTTATGTTTTGGAAAATAACAAGTTTAGCATTCCTATTGTGATTCGTAATCTGCTTTCTGGATCAGAGACTGATTTTATGTACTTTAGTACTTCGCTGATCCAGTTGTGGCTGTAGCTTGACTTACTAAGCATGAGGACTTTTGACAACCATGTATTGATACAGCATGGCTGTATCATCTAAAATTGTTCAGAGATTGACATATTTGCTTTTAGTGATCAACAGTATGTTTTAATTGAATTCTTTGCTTTGTCAGTTATTTAGACTTGTAAAAATGCTCTTTTACAGCATAGAATCACTTCTCAGCAGTTGCACTGGCAAGATGAACTGATGTAATTGGAGTACTCTGCTCCATGCTCCCTTGTCTGGGATTTTGTAAGAAAATCAGCATTTACAAAATGCATTTGAAACTTGACAGCTACCAAGCTGATTAATCTTTCTGTGGATTTTATATTTACAGATACACACAGAGTGTGTCAATGATTTTTGTCTTTACAGTATTTGAATGGCTTAACCAAGTTTTTTTTTACTTGTATGATTTTCATTGGCAAATGTGAACTCTGAAGGTACTTCTGTGTTGACTGTGCACCTGTATCTTCATTATGAAATGTGAATGTAAAGATTAATATTGACAGATAACAAACTTGGTTGCACAACAATCTCAGACTGAAATGGGAATACTTAATGTTTTATCAGTGTGCTTTCCAAGTCAAATACTGCCCAGTGCAAATAGAGTACTTTCCAGTGCAACCTCTGAAATACTATATGCTAAATCTCCTTAGTGATCTGATCTTTTACTCCCATCTTTCTCATCATGCTGACTTCTCTCCTCTGTCTGTTCAGCAGTGGGAGACATTTAGCGAACGCTCTTCAAGCTCACAAACTCTGACCCAATTTGATTCTAACATTGCACCAGCTGATCCTGTAAGTCAATCACTTAGCTTGCTCGTTTGAAATTAATTTTATTAACACTGAATTTCCATTCATTGTATTTAGCTGTTATGCATGATTCCACGGACTGCTTTTTGGGGAATGGTGGCAGGCTTCTTAATTTTTTTGCTTATTTTAGGAATGTATATTTTCTAATAATCCTCATTTTTCATATGAGTGCAAAGAATGCTTTTTACCTTGATTTTTATTTAATACAACACTGCTATCAAAGTCTGTGTTACACAGTGTTTAAAAATAGTGGTTTTTTGAAAATATTTGTAAGTCAACACAAGAACTACGCCCAGTGATAAACCAGTTCTGTTTTAGGTTTTGTCTTCAGTGTTGTTTTGCGTTTTTTAAGTTGCAGAGCATGATTTGCACATACACTTAGGAGCTAACAATGCCAACTTCACTGAAAAAACGGTTGGGTTTTAATGGGTGTGATATTTTATATTCCTAATGTTATCACCAAGTTACTTTATTAATAAGGCTTGTAATATTTCTCCAGCTAAACCTGTACTGTTTTAATGCTTTACTTGGTGAGGAGTGCTCTGAGGATTATGTAGTTAAGTTTGAGAGCCAGAAATTCACTACTGTATTTCGAGTTCTGCTGGTTTTAAACTTCACAGCATAGGACATTGAAGCAGTTCTGAAATGCATTAAAATTACTTCAGTATTTAGCTGCTGCTTTCAGCCTGCTTTTCTTACAGGTTTAATTACCACTATTCATGTCCATTTTAATTACAGTGTTGATTATATAACAAAATATAAGTAGTGTACATAAGATGCATTTAACTGTTTTAGTACTAAACAGATCGTTTCTGAAAAGATAGGATACATAAATATACATATATTTCAAATACATCAGTGATCCACTCTGAGTTAACACTGATATTTATGGGGAGATAGCATTTCTAGGTGGTGGAAGCTAGAATTCAAACTGTACTGTTCCTGTGCTCAGAATTGCCCTTTCAGAACAGCTGAAAATGTCATCCTAGGATTAAAAAGGGCAGGTTTTCACTTTGAGAGACACTCTTTTGGTTCAAATGTACTGTATTTTTATGTTTTAATGAAGTAAACATGATGGAAATCAGTTTACAGCTGTTTCTTACTGTGTATAATTGCTTGACAGGAAAAAATTAACACACTCTTGTTTCCACAATAACATAGCTATTTATTTTTACACATTAGTAAATGACAGAAATCTGAAGTTTGACATTTTTGCCCATAAGCTGATAATCTAAAAAGTAGAACAGTGCTGATATATGGAAAATTTATAGCCATGTGTATGTTTATGTATGCATTTATAAACAGAAGTTCAACAGAAATATAAAAAATATACTCGGAGATAACATTCTTGAGTTCTTTTCTTACAATGCTTGTAATTAAGAAAAATTTTAGAGAATGGTGAGCATCTTTGATGCTTGCTAAGTTAACAGACTTTGGGAATAGATAATTCAGAGTCTTTATTTTCACAGGAAAATAAGAACAATGAAAGCAAATTTTCAGTAGCAGTGTGCTCTTGTTTTAGGAGTCTCAACAGTGATACATAGGACTGATTCACTGAGCCACCTTTGCTTTCCCAAAGGCGACAATCGGCTTTCTTGAGCAGTTGTTAATAACTAACTAAAGAGTAAATTCATAGACTAGTTCTTTTCTCTTTGTGTTGGAAAAGCAGCTGCTTTGGAGGTAAAAGATAAGTGTAAAGAGTAAAACAGTACATTTATCCCCTGGTATGGGAACTTGATTTGCCTGTTGC
Organism: Eurystomus gularis; assembly: GCA_013400335.1. Taxonomy (NCBI): domain Eukaryota; kingdom Metazoa; phylum Chordata; class Aves; order Coraciiformes; family Coraciidae; genus Eurystomus; species Eurystomus gularis. The sequence continues at coordinate 26,744 of VZZY01013429.1, read as the reverse complement.
AAGTAAAAGTTGGTAACATATTAAGTTCTTTTGCATAAAATTAAATTCATGATCTGAATTAATACATGATTAAAAAATCATTTAACCATTTGAGACATGATTTTTATAGTAGCTGCACATTGGATTACATCAGTGGACTGAAGTAAATACAGCAAGAGCGTTCTTTCTATGATAATCCCATTACGGGCGTAGGGGGAAGCAATGTATTTTAAAATAATAACTATTCCTAAAAGCCTGGTGCAACACAAGAGTGTTTGACCTGTGACTAGAAAGTCGTTTTTAAAGTTTATATTTGCAACAAGAGTAGTGCAAGTCAGTTTAAACAGTTTTAGAAAATATTGATGTAAATGTATTATACTTGGTGAAATTGATCAACTTGAGCAGTCAAACATTACATTTCTGATACAATGGTAGTTTTAAAACTTCTTGGTATTTCTAGGGACAGAATATAATCTGGGATATTTCTTTGTGTGCTGTCATATATTATGAATGTAGATGACAGTAAAGAAATGTCAGACAGCTATGTCTGTATTTTTAGGTTACTTGTGACCAAACATAAGTTTGGAGATTTATGCTATCCATACTCAGTCTCCAAACCAAATGGAAAGCGCTACCTATAAAGTACATCAAAACGGAGTCCCTTGTCTTAACTACAAAGAAAATGCCTGAGTGTAAAGTCAACGCGTATTTAGAGATATATTCCATAGGGTTTATCATCCTAAAGTTTAGAAGATTTTACTATTTTAAAGACTTCTGAAACTATTTGTCTTAAACTACTACGGAGTACCTATTTTGTAGATAATTACTTGCACTATTACTATTGAAAGATGCCGTAATTTTCTGAGGCGTTGTAAGTAAAGCTGTTGGAGTGGGGTTTTAAAATTGTGGCTTTGGGGGTTTTTTGTGGTGGGTTTTCTTTTGTTTTGTTTTTTAGGGGGATTTTTTGGAAGATGCACTTGAAGTATCATATCTGGTATGCAAAAAAAAATGGTGGACAGTTGGTAAAATTCAGGTCCTATTTACAATGGGATTACCTTTGGAAACATTTATAGTGCCCATTTAAAGTAGTATGCTAAATTACACCTTACAGATCATTAGAGAAGCTTCCGCTTCTAGGGCTTTGGTTTTATGGGTAGATTCAATTCCCTGAAACTGTAAAAAATTAAATTTATTAAAAGTTATGTAGAAATGACATTTTTGCATAGTGTCAGAGACTCTTAACTGAATAATTTTAAACTAGATTAACATTACTTAACTTTGATTTCTTCCACAGGACACTGCAATTGTGCACCCAGTTCCCATAAGAATGACTCCAAGCAAAATCCATATGCAGGAAATGGAGCTTAAAAGAACTGGAAGCGGTAGGATATTTTCTCTTGCTAATGAGGAAAGTTCTGTACAATTAGAGTTGGCTTTGCTGCCTTACACATGCTGCCTTTTTTTCCTTCCTCTTAGATGCATGTATTTTGAGTTGTAACCGACATAATTAAAGATATTCTCTGAGTTAAGAGTTAAAGTCCTGTTCAGATAGGTGCAGAGCTTGAATTGGCTATTTGCTACAGTGAGGATTTCACCATTTATAGGAGATCATTGCTTGGAGTAGTTCTGGAGCATCATGATACAGATTTGATTTGGGCCTCCAGGAGATTATCTAGGACTCCTGATTAAATAATGAAGAAGATTGTGAAGATGGAGAACATAGACTGCATTGATAAATTTTGTTCTACTGTGGTCAGAAATACTGTGTTTATTATTTTGAAACCTGACAGCACATGGGAGCATTGGCAGGCCTTCCTGTTTTTTAATACTCTGGTCAATAGCAAGCACAGTGGATTGATAATTTTCCTTGAGGAATAGTGGAGTTTCACTTTATAGATGTGTCCCAGTATGCCAGTATTTTCTGAATCATGTATCTCATTCACAATCTTCAGCACATAAGAATAAATAAGCGTCCACAACATATTTCTTTAAAAATTTCCTTAGCCTTGTAAATAGGTAAAGATTCCCAACTCCTTACTCTTAGGAACTGAAATAACAATATTACAATATAAAACTTCAAGGTTAAAATAATTCATACACCAAAAGTGTTAAAGTACAATAATTTTAGTCTTGAGTGCAGCACTTCAGATACGGGCAGAAATGTAATGCACAGCTTTGGCATCAGAAGCAAAGGCTGGTTTGAAGACATTTGTTTATTTAGACTTGTTTTTCCTTCTAGATCATGCTAACCCTACTAGCCCACTACTTGTGAAACCACCTGATCTTCCAGAAGAAAACAAAATTAGTTCATCTGTAAAATTTACATCTGGAAATACAGTTAGTAAGTATTAAAGCACTTTTTTTTTTAACATTATACAAAATGTAGATCTCATGATAGCAGCAGCTCTAAAATGAGGTAAACTTATCCTAAGAACAGAGACATTTCTGATACAAATTGTATATTTACAAGTAGTAATTAAAGTTTTACTGGTGTCACTGGAGATGTTTTCCTGCCAAATGTGTTCAAAAAAGTTCATTTTTGTCAGCTCTTTCCCATCTTCCTGTTTTCTCCTTTAATCTTAGGATGAGAAATTGAAATATATGGGAAGTGGAATTGACTACCATTTGGTTCTGCTTCCTCAGAACTATGTAACAACATAGTTGACCACAAAATTTTCAGGGAATTCTTATCTGCTTTAGCTACTGAAAAAATGCGATAGACTTCTAGATTTCTTTTTTTAGGTACAACGTTTCAACTCTTTATTTGCTTCCAATAGCCTTTTTGATGTATCTCCTGTGTCCTGAACATTTTGCATTATTTTGATTTGCTAATCAGCCCACTTATCCAATACTGAGAGAGGTCCAAGATTATATATAGCCCAAATGAATCTCTGGAGTCTTTCTGGGATATTTTTTTTAAGCTGAGAACTTTGCTTCAGTAAAAATAGGGTTTGAAGAACTCATTATTTTGCGTCCGTTGCATTAAGACAAGTATTTTGGTTGGTTTGTAATACAGAAATAATTTAGAAAGTGCCTTTTTTAGCAATGTGTTTTACTTTCCTCATGAACTCTGTTTCAGTGGCACTCTGTTCTAAGCGATTTCTTGAGCCTGTCTGTATTTTTCTTTACAAGCAGAATTCTGTTTTCACTAGGTAGTCTTCTGATAAAAGCAATGGGCAAACATGGTCTTTTAGCGGGGAAACTGAGAGCAATTCTGTACTCCTTTTTTCCTTACCCCAGTATAGCTTAACCTTTGATAAAGGGCCTGTAAGTGAAATTATGCCAAGAGGTATTTTTATATCAGAGGAAGAATGTAGAGAAATAAAACAAGCCTCATTGCAGCGTAGCATAAAGCCACTCTTGTCAATATTGTGAGTAAATTGGAGGTGTTCAAGGCCAGGTTGGATGAGGCCTTGAGCAACCTAGTCTAGTCGAGAGGTGCCCATGCCCATGGCAGGGAGGTTGGACTAGATGATCTCTAGGGTCCCTTCCAACCAAAGCCATTCTATTATTACACCAGGTGAATCATTAAGAAGTCATTTAGTACAAGCTAACTCTAGAAAATTTAATTTCTCATGCTTTATAAAACACTATTAATCTAACAGGATTTTTTTTGTGTGTAGACTTGCTGTCTTTATTTACATTTCTTAATGTTCTCTAGTGTCATACTTTAGTAGTGTATCCAAGCATCTTCTGTACTATATCAGTGACAATGTCTATAGTGTGACTCCTCGAGCTCTTGTACTGGACTCGTTTTTCAGCGTTTGCTTTAGCTGCTTGTATTTGTTTAGTTGTGCCAGAATTTATTTGAGAATAGGAACTCTCAAACTTAATTTAAACAAGTTCTTTTCTAAGTGGGTTTTTTTATATATTGCTGTTTTGGAAGTGTTGTTTCATAAATGGATGTTCCTAAGAACATTACTTCTAGAATATTTTGTTCATAAGTTCACATACTTTTTTCTGTATTGTACAGAAAAGTACAGATTTCTTAGTGTTTTGTTAAGCAAAGTTTAGAGGCAGGTTAATTATTTTACTTCTCATAGTCTACTGTTAATGGATCAATACACAAAAACAGTATTTCAACTGAGAACCAATGGAGATTTATAAGTGTCATCTTGACTTTAAGAAATCAGAATTTTGTCTTTATTTTCCATGCTGTATATCAACAGTAATTCAGGTTGGAAGTTAGGAATTTGTAAGCAGCAGCTCGGACCTAAGCCAGGAAGCAGGGACAAACTTTGCCATTGCATGATATAAGAAAGACATCAGTAGGCACAGGCACTGCATAATTGTCTTTCCATGGAAGCTGTGTGATTTGGAACAATGGAGAGAGGATGTATAACCTCAGAAATTGATAACTGGAGAAGTTAGTTAATAATTCTTCTGATTGCTGGACACCCACAGTGTTGAAACTGTTATTATGCAAGTAAAAATAAAAGCAACAAAAATAACTACTGTTTTCCCCAATTGTTTTAGCTTTAAAGCAACATGCTAGTTCAGTATGCCATTAAGGACAATTTTGTGAATACGTTATTTTAAACTCCTGCTAAATTATGTAAACAAGTTCATGAATACTACAATCAGAAGAGAAGGATAGCCTAAATCACCTTCCTTCAGAATGAAAGAGAAACAAAGCTGAAGACTAACTTGTATTGCTAACATGGAAAAGTAGAAACCTCTTGCAAAAGGACTCCCACAAGTCTCCATGTCCTTCGTAGTAGGAACTCTACGTGACCATCATGCTTACTTTCCTGGAAATACTGAAAAAATGATTTTATTACGTTTAAGATTGTGTTCAAACTCATGAGTCTGAATTGGCCAATATGGATGCAGTATGAAGATTAATTTGCTGAGTGACCATCCTTTGCCATATATAACCATTAAAGTTCTTTACTGTCCAAATGTCTTTGAAGTTGGTTTAGAAATACTTCTGTTATCAGTGTAAATTCAGTAGTTTTGTACTGAAATGATGTATAACTTTTTAGTCCAGAAGGGCTTACTTTTTCCTTCTTAGAAGTGTGGTTACATGAATTCTTGTTTGACTAGGTTATGTAACATCCTGAATGGCTTGAGAAATATGAGAGGGTCCCTTAGTATACCCAGTACTAGACATGTTTAGATTGGAGAGAGATAATTTCATTTACCACATAACCATCTTTTGCTTAAAACTTAGTTTTCTCACTTGATCCTTGAAAACTTAAAGACATTCCTGGTTTGGTTTTTTTTTGAAGAATACATACACAGATATCATTTTTTAATTCTCTGTAGCCCTCATTGAATAGAGACATACCTGTAAACCTGAAAAATAACTTACAGTCTGAAATTAACTTTAAAGAAGATATTCCTTAGCTGACTGTGCGTAGTAAAGGTCTCAAGCCAACTTCACTAAATTAATGTTCTTGCAGTTTTAAGGAAAAAAAAACATAAAACTTAAGAATGTTCCTTGCTGAACAGGAAAGTCATCTCTGCAGCATTCTTGTCTCTGGATACTGGTTGATGTGTCTGTTGAAAACTTTAGTGCCCTAGGAGGTTAAAGTAATCCTTAGAGATTGCTTAATTCAGAAAACTCTTGATGTTCCTGTGTAGAATTTTCTTCTTTACTGGTAACCAATCAGGTGAGTCTCCACCTGGAATTGTGCTTTACTAGGTGCTCTGGAATCATGCCTTATGATAAATTACTCTGAGATCCATTTTTCTGTCTGCATTCATTCCACACAAATCTTGTGATTTTGGTGAGACTGCCCATTTCTGGGGAAAGAACCTCAAGCTTTGCACAGCTTTTAAGGGTAAGAATGTCCCTTACTATGTGATGCTGTAATAGCATCTTTTATTTGTATAGGTTGCCTTAACCAAAAGCTGAAAGCTTTTAAAAAGATTTAGTCCCAAACAGAGCTGACTACCAATCTTGAAGGTACAGAAGTTACAGTACTGAGTTCATCTGTGTGCTGCACATATTCTTTCCTTTTTCTGACTTCTGAGGTTGGTGATAGTCCTTCAGCACTTCTAAAATCAAGCACGTCCTACTCGTTGCTTTTTTTCTTGAATGTCCTTTACTCTTGTTAGTTAGATATTGAAGTGATAGAATGTAAAGTGTTTTAAAATTACTGCTTTTGAAACTTACATTTTGCATTTTAAATACAACATTGTTGTCATTGTTTATTCTTCAGTACATCCCAGTAGTAACCAACAATTTATAGTATTAGGCAAGGGGAGTTGGTTTATTTTGGGTCCTTCAATTATTTAGACTCAAGGATTTTTAATCCTGCTCAGATAATACCTTACAGGAAAGTGATACAAGGACATAAACTTTCTTTAAAAGTTGGATATTTGAAATAATATATTACCTATATCTGTTAGAGTATATTAAAGATGCAAAACAAATATGAAACTTTGTACTTTCTTTTACCAGCAGACGGTTACAGCAGTTCGGACTCCTATACTTCAGATCCAGAGCAAATTGGAAGCACTGTAACACGGCAACGGTCAGTAGAGTGGCAACTGAAAAAAATAAATAAAAGGTGTTTAAAGAAGCTTGTTCTGAGCTTCTGGCTGTTTGACAACTAGCTTGTAAAACGGTGGTTAAATGAATTCTTAATTTTAACACTCAGGAATCTGAAGGCAGCCTGTTTTCTAAGGCATTAGTAATGGATGCTGTTCCTGTTAACGAGTAAAGTGAAAATTAAAAATATGTAATCTCAAAAGTTGTTTGGGATTGGCCAATCAAATGAAAATCCGCATTCTGTCAGAAATCTTGATAAAGACTTTCCCCATAAACATGAGGGAATGTAAGCACAGGACATCATGGTGTTACTTGAAACCAATTTTTTGTATTTTTAAAAATATCTATTAGGCATTAATGGAGAAGGACTTTGTGACTTTGTAGCATAAAAGAATAAAACGGAAATATCATGACAGTAACTCAATCTTTTTTAATAATAGACTTCTATAAAATGAAGGGCCATTGTAGGCCCAAAACAAATTAAGGGTCTAGAGGAAGCTATGCAAGCACATAGTCAACAACTGCATCATTTAACGTAAGAGAATGTGCTGTACTAGCTGGTGCTAATTGTTCCCATTAAATCTGCCTGAATAGGATTAAAAACCAGCTACGCCATTAACCACCTTACAATCAGTTTCAGAGGTAAGTTTCAAAACAAAAATAATGAGGGTAACTTCAGTATCAAAGAAAGATTGCAATTTCTTCTCAGTGCAGCAGCTTGAAAACTTCTTTCCTCTATTGTGACTTAATGGCAAATTTGGTTGTCTGTCCTGCTTCTATGTATGTTTTTGCACTTTCAACGTGATGGTTCCAACGTGTTCTTTTCATCTCTGATTTTTGGGTTGGGTTCTGTTGCCGAACTTGCGTAGATGAGTGACACTTTCCAATGAGCTGTCGCTTTATGGCACAGGTGGCTTCTGCCCAGATCTGGCAGTTCTGGCAGTGTCAACCCAGGAAATTTTTCTCCCACTTCCTCTTTTACTTCCTTCCACTGATACCTCTTCTACCAATTGCAACTTTAGAGAGATTACCTTGTCCTTAACCCTACCATTAGTCTAGAGTACTTTTTGTATTTTCAAAAAGGAAACACTAACAAGGCTATGTCAGATAATGATCCTTCAGGAGTGTCTTTAAACCACTTTCTCCCATTTTTAATCCTACTTGTACCTTTTATAGCAGACTAGCTAGAGGGGTGACCTGAGGAGTCATTGTAATTAGGTTTGTATTTCATCAGCTGAAGTGTTACACAGTGTTACAGAAGCATTGTCCTGGAGAGTATCTTAAGAAAGCAAGTTTTTTATTATGATAACTCAATTTTCTGTCTGGACTTTTACATTGAGGAATTTCAGGTTTTGTGTGAAGCTTAGGTATCTATTACCACTCCTAGTTTTGTATCTTAGAATAGTTGAAGAAGAATGCTACAGAAGTCAGTCATAGAAAAGATTTTATCACTTATTTATGAGTTGAATAAAAGAACAGCTATATTCCTTGCAGTGATTCAGTAAATTGGTCTTGCTCAAATTTTGGACTAGAAAATTTATGCAAGGTAGTTTTACATGGAAGCTGCACAAAAATTGTGTTACAATAAATTCCACTTAAGTGGCACTGAGTGCAGTACTTCATCCTTCTATCCTTTCTGCATGTGTAGTCAATGAACTTGCAACAGGTATCCACTAGATGGTGATCCTACCTAAGAATGAGTTAATTTCTGAAAATGCTACCAAGAATATAGATTTGGAAAATTTCAGGCAGAGAATTAAATAGCTATTTTGTATGAAGTACTCCTTAAGCTCAATATACATGGAGGCAGGTCCAACAGAAACTTAATATTCTTCTCAGTGACATTGAGTTTAACTCATTTAAAACCTAATTGGTATATTGACTATGTCTTACATACTTTGCAAATTATAGTGACTACCATCTGGATGGAATTACCATATTTAGGATTCTCTGTTCATATATTGTTTGGGATGTGTGTCAAACTACTGGTTTTCCAAAGATAAATTACTTGTGGTAATATAAGAATAATTTGGATAATGGAGATTTAAGTAAATAGAAATATAAAAACAATTGTGAAATCAAAGAATACCCAAGTTTAAAACTGATTCTGCAGTCTTCAAAATCAGTGGCAATCAGGCTCTTTTCTGTCTGTCAAACTTCATCTTAATTGTGTACTGTGAAGAACTTCTGAATTTTAGTTCTGTTGTAGCTGTCTAAAATCACTACAGAAGCTTATATGTTTTGCAGATCACATTCAGGAACATCTCCAGATAACACTGCACCGCCACCACCTCCTCCAAGGCCTCATCCTTCTCACTCTCGATCATCATCTTTAGATATGAACAGATCCTTTTCAGTTACCCCAGGTAGATATACTGTGTTCCTAGTGTCTGTTATTTTTCAGCACATGCATTCCTGAAGCAGACAGTTTAGAGTGTGTTTTTAGAACACTGCTTCTGAATGAAAAAGCTGAAAGTGATGTCATTCTTCCTGTTTGTATTAAAATTTGTACTCCACTTTGCTTGAACAGATAACACAAAACTAAATCCTGAATGCTAGCATTGTAGTTCTTTGGATGAATGTGGGAAGCAAACTCAGGAAATAACATTTTGGTAGTGCACCCACATGCAATGACCTGCGTCTGCCAGTAAATTTCCAAGAGTTCTTTGATATCCAATGTGAGACAGATGTTATGTATCTCACTTCAGAGGAAATGATTAAAGGTCACTTCTGATGCTCCACTTAAGGGTTTTTTTATTGTGCTTCTGACTTGGCAGTACTTTTCAATTCAGGATCACAAAGTATGAGAAAATATTGAGAGTGTATAATGAGGGTAAAGGAAAAAAAGCACTATCAGCATGTCTGTACTTTGAGCTGGAACAAAGAACAAGATCCATGTTCTGATTCCTTGTTTTTTCTGTTTGCAAATTTGAAAGGAGATGACATTACAGCTATGGTCCTCAATATGACACGTTAACGTGTAGGCAAAATGTAGGATTTCTTCATGTTGACAAGTCAAAAAATTACATAGCGCTGTAGTGTGGAGAGTAACAGTCTTGACCAGACACAGTGCCTCTTTTTACAGGACAACAACAAGCTGGAGTTGTTGCCTATCCCCCTGCAGTGCCTCCAAGACCACAGCCTTCACAGGTATGTTACCACTTTTGAAAAAATTGTACTCTGCCTAGGTGCATCATTTTTATCTGACTCTGAATTGCTTGATATTTTTTGAAGCCACTAGGAAATGGATGGTGGCAAAACCTAAGCCAAATATTAGCCGTTCTTGAGTAAAGAATTGCTTCTGGTGGAACCATGGGAAGGGGTTAAAGTAGAGGTTGAGGATGAATGAGATGAGAGGCTCTGGAGCTCTGAGTTGAAGGAAAGAGAAATTTACACTTTCACTTTTTTTTTTTACCTGTCCCTGTGTAGCTAATAGGCCATAACACAGACTCTGAGAGCAATCTTTCAAAGTTTTCCAAAATAAGTTTGTCTTCCATCTGTCTGCCAGAGGATACAGTTTTACATAATATGCCTGCTCCCAAAAGGAGTGATCCAGTTCTTCCTTTGTCATAGACTTGGTCATCTTTACAGTCCTGATCTGAGCCCATTCAGTTAGTCAATAGAGAAAACAAATCCTGTAAAATTTTTTTTCTCTTAACCAGCGGAATCCTTCAACTGCTGTGCAGGTCTGACATGGGACAGATAAAATTGCTTTTCAGCTGCTTTTCAGCAGCAGATACTTGTAAGAATCTGAGTTACCAGCAATTGAAGTCATGGATTCAGAAATTATCTGCAATGAAAGAGAGTACAATGACAGACATACTCCATCCAGTGTGATGACATAAGCATATTTCCCTATGAAAGAGAATAAAAATCTTTATCAAGCTTGACAGAGCTGAGGTAGACTGAGTTACAGCAGAAACATCTACTGTCCAATGAGTCCAACTAGTCCTGCAATGCATTTCTCTATCTTTGGTCTCATTCTTGGGATTGAACTTCCTTTTCTCTTAAATATTTCTCTATTTTTATAGACACACAGGGTGGCCTGTCTGTGTCTTGGATGCAATGCACTTTGTCCTACTGAGAGGACATAAATCTTTGTCCACTATAAAGGCAAATAATCTCTAACATTCTGTCACAAACTGTTTAGTGAGATTCTTTGCCTCAGATAACTGTGTTAAGAACAATGTCAATAAATATTTTTGTTATTTTATTGCAGGGTGCAGGCCCTCATGTGCATCGCCCAGTAGATGCTGAAGGCCTAATAGCTCATACCAGTACCTCACCTCAACAAATACCAGAACAGCCAAATTTTGCAGACTTCAGCCAGTTTGAGGCATTTGCTGTTTCAGGTGTAAATAAAGAGGAAGAAGATGAAATTGAAACACACTCAGAAGTCTTGCAGGTGAGCAGAAGTGAAGATATTGTCAATTGCTTAATACCGCCAACAGTTATGAGACTTTAAAACCTGCACCTCATGTTCTAACTCAGTGGGTTTTTAATGGTGTCCCAATCCATTGCTAGAAAGCAATTACATGACACACAGCTACACTTATTTAGAAATTGTCAAACACCTAGGCAGGAGAAATTCTTTTCTTCCCAGTTCTTGATTATAATCCTAAAGTTTTTGTAGTTATTAGCATATATGTGTAAAAACATTATTGTGTTGGTGCATTTAAGACTTAGCACAGACAAAACTTTTCTTCGCTCACTCTTGCCAGCCTTGCAAATGACTTACTGGTAAGTTTTAAAGTAGTCTGTCTTAAGGAGGTGACTGTCAAGTATCATAAACATCTGCTAAAATGCCATTAATTTGATTTTGTTCAAAGCCATTGGACAAACAGCTAAAGTGAATTGAACTCTGGCATCCTATTAGAGATGTTTACAAAACCTTGTTTCCTAGTACAGACACAGGACTTAAAAGTTTGAAAGCCTCAGGATTTATTCCTATTAATGTCATAATAGCTTACTGCTATTACATTAATTACTTCATGTTTTCCTGTCATAATTTGTAGCCTTCATCCAGAGGCAGTTCTGCATCCTCCGCTGCAAAAGTACCTGTGGTGTATTAAAGTTCTCCCAGCTACCAGCAACATGTTCTTGCTTCTCTTAATCGGGACAGTCAATGACATAGAACCACTTGAGCACTCCCCATGTACCTCATTGTAAAATCAGCAATGTTGGTTTAAGCTGCCACTGAAAACTGCTTAAATTAAGCTTTGCTGATTGTTTTGCATTGAGGTGGATGGAGAACAGTCCCATTGTGCTCTATTGGACGGATTAACCTTTGGCACTAACAGATAGATAATGGTGGTAATAGCAGAAACAACTGCAGCAGTTTATCATCAGGCAACAGCCTCTCTTGTACTCTTCAGTGCCTCATAGCACTGGGGATTTTACTTTATTCAGAGGTCTTCCAACATCCCGAGTACAATGCTTGAGAGCAGAGTACTTTCAAGTAACTATTTCATCCTTTTTTCGTAGTGATTTTAGATTCTGTATCAAATCTTAATTTCTGTATCAAAAGACATGTCTGACTATTGATTCTGGAAGTAATGGCTTTTTACTTACCAGGTGCCTCTTCTATAAGCTGCACCCAGACCCAAACATTGTTTGTGACCAAAATAGTTGTATATGGTTGTCCTCCAAAACAAGTATCGTTGTATTCCAACTTGTGCTTCTAAAGAAGACTTGAGCTGGAACTTTAGGTGTTAACTGTGTTCATCTATCAGAAACACAGCATACTTGTATCTATTCCAACTGTTGCCAAATTAAATATTTGTAAAGAAGTAGTTTTCTAAATATAGTTTATATTCCTTCAGGTTGAAAAGCCCTCTGATTCTGCAAGTTCTCTTAGAGTTGCCAAAGCAGATGGAAGAGTCGAAGACAAAGCACCTGCTAATGTCCCCACTAGTGCGGTATGCAAAGTACACTTGCAAGGAGAGCACAGTTGCCTGATGTATATGGAATTATACATCTGTTCTGGTTTGCAGCAGCAACTTTATATGCTTCCACTCAAATCCAGCCTTCTTAGATCCAATACGTGCTTGAAATAGGCACATGTATGGTGAATTTTTGCATCAGATGATGTTCATGATTAGGTTTATTCACAAGATAGCAGAAAATTAAGATACTTGCAAGCGTTCAAATTTCTTAAACAGAGCAAACCTTTTAGTGCAGAACTTGGTTAACAGTAGCTGGTTTTGTTAGACACTATTACTGGGGGGAAGCGTGATCTGAGATGTTGTGTATTTGCAGTTGTCAGTTGTACCGTGGTGTTTCTGCTTGCACAGTTCTTTGTCAGTGTGTAGCAACTTACTGCCCTTTCACCAGGGGGTAGAATTTAGTACTTCATTTTTTTTGCAGACCATATGAAAGCACAGCTAGATGTCCATCAGAAAAAAACCTGATGGATTGTAAATTCTGTAACTGGTTTCAAGAAGATGTAACACAAACAAGTTACCAGGTTATAATCCAAGTAAAATGCAGTTTGTGAGAATTAATAGGCTGTGTTTTCCTCTTCAGGGTAAAGGCACTACCCCACTTGCTCCACCACCAAAGCCTATTCGCAGAAGGTTAAAATCAGAAGATGAGCTAAGACCTGAAGCTGAGGAACATACACAGAAAACAGGTGTCATAGCTGCTGTTCTTGCTTCACAGCCATCTATTCCTAGGTAACCCAAGAAGTGTATAAATACATCTGTTACTGGAAAGTTTACATTTAAATATCATACACAGTTTCTGTTCCAGGAGTTGCAAGCAATTTCAATGTGTTTGATTAAGATTAACTTAACAGTGTAAAGGTTTTTGGTTTTTTAAACAAGATCATCCCGAAGCCTCTATGACTGGGAGACCTTTTAGGGATCTTAAATTTTGGAGTATGAACTCTTTTTAACATCTGCAAGTATGCTGGAAAGAAGTGGAGGGCTACGAGGATGATTAAGGGACTGGAACACCTGCCTTATGAGGAAAGGTTGAGAGACCTGGGGCTTTTTAGTCTGGAGAAGAGAAGACTGAGAGTGTGTAAATATGAGGGCTGGGTGTCAAGAAGAAAGGGGCAACCTCTTTTCACTTGTGTATTGTGATAGGACAAGGGGCAATGGATACAAGCTAGATAGAGCACAGGAAGTTCCACCTCAACACGAGGAAGAACTTCTTTACTGTGAGGGTTACAGAGCACTGGAACGGGCTCCCCAGGGAGGTTGTGGAGTCTCCTTCTCTGGAGACTTTCAAGACCCGTCTGGATGCGTTCCTGTGTAACCTGCCCTAGATTCTATGGTCCTGCTTGGCAGGGGGGTTGGACTTGATGATCTCCAGAGGTCCCTTCCAACCCCTAACATTCTATGATTAAGATGCAGTGTTTAATTTTAAATAACGGTTGCTGTGAACAGTCCAAAATTTGCAGTCTTTGTATCCTAGCATGAAAGCAGACTATTGCATTAGTCACTTCAAGGTAAATGAAGGTTGTAATGTGTGTTGGGACTTAAGAAAATGGATTATGACCAGTTCTTAAAATGTGCTGCTTGCTATTTCATTGAAACTAAGTGTCTAGCTTCCATGTGAACAAACAAGGTTAACAGAGCCAGGCAGAAGAGGGAAAGTTAACAGTGTAATAAGTAAAAAAAAAAAATTTGAAAGAGGATTCTGCTCATTTAAAAAAGAGGGGCTATAAATGAGACAATCAGCTAAGCGCCAGAATTACTTATTACAATACTTCTAATATATTCTCAGATCAGTGGGGAAAGACAAGAAGGCAATTCAGGCATCAATCAGACGTAACAAGGAAACCAACACTGTTTTGGCCAGATTGAATAGTGAACTCCAGCAGCAATTAAAGGTAATTCCATAATCTTTGTCTAAGAGAAGAGCCTGAGAAAGCAAGATGTTAATGATGCATAGTAATGGGTATCTCTGCAACTCAATAATATACATAGTGAAGGATATTTATATAAAAGATTGAGTTGTTTTTGCAGAGCATAGAATATACCTACTTGTGACAAGCTTTGTGAAATTACAAAGGACACTTACTACTACAAAACACATTTGTATCAAATGTATTGATTTGCTTACAGCTACACTGAAAAGAAAAAAGCAGAAATCTTATTAATAATTCAAGGTAGCTGCATTGGTCATCAGATACTTTAAAACCAGTATTGAGAAGAGCAGCTGAAGCAGCTTGCTTTCTTCTGCAGGAAAAAGCAAACCTTAAAGTCTTAATAAGATGATAAACATTTTTAGACAAATACAATAATCTTGGAGTACAAAACTTGCAGCATAATAAGAACAGTAGTCATTTGTTTATCTAGGTCGGCTGTTATCATTTTGGATTTATCTGTAGGCACCATCTTAACATCTTTCTTTTGCTATCTTTCTTACTTTAAGGTATCTACTTGTAATTATCAAGTTAATAAAAAAATCTTAAAATGTAAACATGAATTAATGCGATGCTGTCTAGACTGGCAGATAGGCCATTTTAAAAACTGTCATTTCACTAGTTACTGTTTGAGAGTCAAGCTGCATAAAATTCACAGAAGAGGAAAATCTGGATGGGGATGGGAGGAATTGTGTGTTTCCAATCCTCTAACTAAGATGAGAGCTTCCCCCTTAACATTTTAGACTCCATTTGAAAATATTACAGTTGAGTTTGCAACTGGTTACAATTCTGTGGTTTTGGGTAATTTAAAGAAACGAAAAAATGCTAAATGGCTTCACCTTTGAACAAAGTATTAGTTTTCACTTATGACTACTCACTAGCTAGCTAATCTTCTACTCTACTGGAAGAGTTCTCCAGATTCTGGAGGAGACATTAGTTCTCAAAACTGAAGCTGACATTTACCAGTTTTGAATGCATGAGGAAATTTTTAATATTAATTCTCAATGGACAGTCAGTAGAAAATCTTTCTTTTGTAGGATGTTCTTGAAGAGAGAATCTCCCTGGAAGTCCAACTGGAACAACTTCGACCCTTCTCTCACCTCTAAGCCTACTGCCGTTAACTGTGAATTTACTAATTTTGAAAGGGGTATTGGTTTCAAAGCCTATTTAAAGATCCATGCATCTAGCTCAGTGCACTCTATTATACATTAAATGTTGTGGTTCTGTTTTGTCAATTTGTCCACTTTTGTATTTAAGTATTTTAATTTCAGTACAGAGAAAAAAACCCAACTTTTTCCCTGAATGTGACACTGCCTCTCACATCGTTTCCTGTGAGTGTCCATGATCTTTGTTGGACTTGAGTTTGCCGAGTTTGTCGCCAAAATTTCCAACTGGAATTTTTTAGTGGTTTCTTTTTTCCCGTGAAACATCTTTGCAGAAGAGCTTAGTTAATCAGTTGACTTTAAACTTTAAGCACATAAACTCTCCTTTTGCTATGGCATTTATTTTATTGTGCCAGAAAAGAGAAGAACAAGTAATCTGTCATCAGCCAATGTAACTTCCCAAGCTGCCTTTCACAATTGGAAAGTTGTTCACAATTCTAGAAAGCCTGCCTCTTTGCAATAAACCAGCTTATTCAGGTTGACGGAGTTCTTGCAAGCCGTTTGCCGTATCAGTGGGATTTGATTTTGGTTTTGTTGCATACATTAGAGTATGTAACCACAGATTGCCAGGTGTTCACATTTTATCCATTCATGATCCTGATTCAGCCGCATGCATATAAAGATTTATGGTACAATTGGTTGTCTGTCCAACAGACCGTTTTTGGTCCTCCCTTTTGTGAAAAGAGTTGGGTGAAAATCCCCGACATATTAATTGCACATTCCCTAAGCACCATCTGTAATTGCATGTTTCACACATTACCTTTTAATAACAGATCACATCCACCAGTCTTCACTATAACAAATTGTATTGTCAAGTAATGTGTCAATACCTCTATGAACTTCTAATTCCCAGCAAAACAAAATAAAAAAAACAAAAAACAGTTTGCTTCTTAGGAATTCTGGGGTACCTTCTGTCATCTTGTTTCCAGGCCTTATTTCTCTGGCATATAGACAGGCTTCACTATTAACAGAGTTCCCTGAGTGTATCCTGCTATTCAGGTTGATGTACTGTATTAGGATTTGTTGTATATTGTACGATACACACCTTTTGATCTCATATGTAAATTTGCATTAATTGCTGACTAACAGCAGATATTCTATTTAATGGCTTCTTCTGGCTGTGGGATCATAGATGTTTAACTGCATGGATGTATCTCTGCAGAATCAGAACTAGCAATTGTGTGATTTTTACACCAATAAAACAGCACAATATTTTAATTTTGTTGATTCATCTTTACCTGGGAATTGAAACTAAATCAAACAGGGGGGAGGGTTTTATTACAGGTCTGCAGGGAATTTTTTTGTCATTTTGTGTATGAGAAACAGTTGACCATAATCCCATGACCTTTTTCTTCCCTCATTTTTTAGCTATTGGTCAGAAGTTATCAAATTCTCTTGGTAATCTGTGGCTATACTCCTTTTGTATTCTCCTATAAGCAAATTTAATACACTTGCAACTTCTGAAAAGTCAATGCTAGTACTGATTTCGGTCAAAGAAATGTATGGTTGTTTAGCCTTCATTTCTAGGTTGATTTCCTTGAGAGTACCTTTCAAAATCAAAACTGAATGGATTGCCTATTAGCAGTCCTTATCCTCACTGTCTCACTTCTGTGCTTAAATGAAATTCACTTAACATCTGTTTCCTTTCCAAAAGGATAGCTCAAGTCAGATTTTTCTGCTGGATATGCTGTTTGTTACGGTGAAAAAGTGTTGCTCTTTTCAGTTATCATATGCAGACTGGATATTTATGGTTAATTTTTATTACTATAATTACTCCAACGTTTTTTAAGATGTCATGGAAGTGTTGCAGATGGCTTATGTATATAATCCAAAGCAAGATTCCCTGGTATGAAAGACACAAATGTCATAGTTGCATGAAAGATGGTACTTTCTATTTGCATGCAAAGGGGTTAAGAAATGATAGCTAAAGGGGTACAACTGCTACAGGTAAATTAGCTTTCAATTGTCTTGCCAATTAGCAGATAAAATACAATACTTTGACTTCAAAAAATAAGATGTAACTAGGGAAATGCAAAAAAAGCCTCCCCCCCCCAAAAAAAAACAACCCTAAACTAAAAACCTTTCATGTTGAACTAATCTCTTCTAACTGTCAAATAGCAAGAACAGTGGGGGAAAAGTGGATCACTTACTGTAGTTGAAGAATGTTGATTTCAAACCAACTGTATCTTGTCCATAGTTTATTTTCAAGTTAAAAACACATTTTAAAAATAGTACTATTTTCATAATAATATTTAAGTATTAAGCCTATGTTTATAGCAGCAGGATTCTTAAATCAGAATTTAACATTTTAGGCTTAAATGTAAAAAGCCTTTTACATTCAAATGTGACATGTACATACGAATTTCTGTAACATCCATATCTTTCTAGTAGAGTGACAAACTAGTGTCTTAAGTGAAGAACTTGGGCAACTTGAACACTTTTGCCAACAAGTCTATTTTTAAGAATTTTTGTGGATTACTTTTAATGCATCTTTCAGTACATTTTAAACCAGTTTTTCATGATCAGAAGAGCTTCTAACTGAAAAATTACTTGTGTCTTAAGAACATCACTGCCAATGATGTTCAGAAGTTACCTCACTTAATGTAACCCAACTTTAATCCCTTATAAAATTATTTCCTGGTCTTCTCCATTTGTTTTGTCTTGATCCAGCTACTTGACACATTCTTTTTTTATGAACTTAGATTGTAAGCTCTTTGGGGCAAGGAATCATTTACTGTACAAGAGATGTGCTCTCTATATTGCAGGTATAAATGTAGACTACTAAATAGTATGGAGTGTGGTTTATGTACCCAGCGAGGATGGATGGACAGCAGCGTGCATTTCTGAAACACCTGCAAAATGTTTTCCTTTGGACTTTGATTAGAGGACTGTCTCCTTTCTCCTTTGATTTGTTTCCTTTGTTTCTCTTACTAATGTGCCTCTTTCTTCATTCCACCTGCTTTGGAGTTGCTTTTTTGTCTCCATTCATTGCCTGTCTTTGGACTGCAAAGAAGATTTCCAAAAGGCAAAGGTAAAATGCTGAAAAGCCACTTTTTTGGAGCAGTATTTAAAGTCTACTCAATGTAAGATCGTATTTTCAATTGTTTTGTACTTCACATGCCCCTCATTTTACTTGCAATTGTATAGTACATGAACTAGAGGATCTCTTATTACTGAAAATGTCTTATGTGGGATAAACAAAGTTGAGGTTATAAAAACTTAAAACATAAAGAAAATAAATTTGCAGCATTGTTCCTTGTGTGAGGTGTCTCTGTCCCTTATGGATGCGGTGTGCTGTGTTTCCGCTCTGCATTTAGGGCAGAGTTGAGTTGCTCTCCTGGGTTCAGCTCTGCAGAGTTTGTCTCTAAATGCAACTTTACGGGAGACCTAGCGTGAATCAGTTTTTCCTAAAATGGGGGGGAACAAACCTGTTTCCTGATTCATTCTAATCTTACTTTCTAGTAGAATGTAATTTCATTAAATGATAAAATGTTACAAAAACGTTATTCCGAGTAATAACGATGCAGTTCTTACTCTGTATGGGAGATGAAAAAATAGGTTGTATGTTTTAAGCATTTGCATGCAGCCCATGTGCAGTTGCATTTTGGTTTTTTATTGACATCCAGCTTGGCATAAGCAGAATTCCAACTTGCTTTGCCATGCATGTGTTGATGTACTAATCATAACTCAGCTCTAGAAGAAAACGTGAAAACCAAGGACTTTATTCACTAATAGCGAAAAAATTTAAATGTTAACGTTCTCTTAACAGTCTTTGAAAACAACTAACTAGTGGTTGTGTAGGAACAATGTTAAAAACTTCTATATACTAATAACCAAATGAGCCTATACGGTGTTGTCCTGATAGCTAATGCCCAAGCAAAATATAAACCTTTTTTTTTTCCACAGGAGTCTTTGAAAAAGTTGCTTTTCAAAATTCAATTGTTTGGAGGGAGAGTTTAATGCTGGGTCATTTCCTTTCAGTAATTCTTGTTTCAATTGGCAAAATGGGTTTTAAAGGTCCAATTTCTGCTTTAAAGCTAGATTGTATACTAATTGTACCTAAACTGTACACTGCTGGTTGTACACTAACTGTACCTGGTTGTACACTGTGTATTCCAAAGTGATCTTACAGTACTTTTTCCCAGTTTCAATTCAGAACTGCAACTCTATGCAATATTAAGTTTGTGATCTCACAGCTTATATCCAGAGTTTTAAGAAGACTGTTAGTACTATTTGTCACACTTTGACAGCATACTGTAGCACAGAAAGTTACACATTCTGTTCCATTTTCTTCTGGTAGAACGTGTTCTTGACACTTTCACGCTTACAGATACTAAGAATGCCTCTAATCTGGAAGCAGTGCTCTGCTGTTTTAACTGGTCTTGATTATGAGCGATATAAAAAGTGAACAAAACATCATAAATAATGAGAGCAGTTTAAACTGACATTAGTGGTACACTGTTGAAAAACCAAACTCTAGCAATGCTGCTGTTGAACCTTACATGACTGGAGTATTTGTTTCCCAGTCTATGGAGGAACATACAGAGATAGACACACATCCTGCTCTACAACACATGTGAACTCTTTGATGTACCTCATCTAGCAGCAGTAATGGTTTTTGCTTTCTGTCAGCTAACCCTCAGAGGTCTAACTGTATTTCTCTTTGTCTCAAGTAAGACTGCATTTAAACTGACAGAAGAGGGTATGGTCCATGGGGGAAACAAGTTAAATGTAGGAAACAGCACTTTGATTTGGGAATGTCTTCTGCAAGGAGCCTGTTGTCTTTGGTAGCCTTTCCAAAGGCAGATAAGGCAGACTAGCATTTGAAAGAACAGCTGGGTATTGAGAAAGGAGGCACTTAAATCTGATTTGCCCTGACATGCAGTGGGGGGAGCGGAATAAGAATTACAGCAGTTGCTATAAACTAAACACTTGTTTGTGAACACTTCTTAAGGGCTTTCAAAGGTCTAGCATACACGATTGGCTGTGTCAGGCTTTGCAAAAAGGCGTGTATAGGAGGTAGCTCCAAGAATGTATGATTTTTCAGCAGAAGTCAATGGTAATACGCTGGGAACCCCTGTGGTGTCTTAGGAGCATGTTTCATTAAACTGCCACAGAATTCAGCACTCTGTGCTAAGTGCTATTCTGTCTTATTTTGCAGATATTGAACTGATACAAAGCTTGAGTTCAGCCTAAGTATGAATAGACTGTATTTTCATACTTAGGCTGAACTCAAGTACAGTCTATATTTCAAGAAAAAGATTATTAAAGGAATTTATAGGAAGCTGTATTTTGATGTGTTCTCAGAAAATGCAGAAGTGACGTGCCTCCAACTTTAGCTTTTTTCTGTTACGTATCACTGCCTTTGGAAGAAGAGTGCTGGAATTGATAACAAACCCTTCTCCTTGAGCTTCAATCCCGTTGTCTTTTACTGCTTGTCTGAAGGAATTTACTCACTTGCTTTCTCATCAGAAGGAGCCAAGAGATAGAAGAATCAAGAGGTCCTTTTGCTGTGGAAGGATGCTTGAGTATGTTCCTTGATTTGCTCTGCACTTTGTCTTTGGAGATAAAGTAGTGTTGAAACAAGAAAATTCCTGTGAAAAAGCAGTATTAATTCACATGTCATTTTATCAAAATTAAGAGGCTGATCATTTTGATAGATCTTAGTTTCTGCTAAGTTCCTTCCAGAGATGGACTTTGCTAACCAAGGAACACTCTAAGCTAGAACCTTTCATACCAAAGGTATCAAATGCTGGTTTGTAAATGGTTTTTTATATTTTTTTTCCTGTAGCCTTTTCAAACCATGGAATCCTTTGAAGTTTTAAAACTTCCTTTTTGCAAAGAGCTCTGCATGTAGAGCAGTAGGAAAATTTTTCTTCTGCTTGTGGAAAAAAAATTTATCCATTGATTTTGTAGGGTTGCATTTCAACTGTCACAACTGAAAACTGTCCTGATCTGAATTAATGCAAAGTGAGTATTGCCAAAAAGGGTACTGAAAATAGATATGATGTTGATTCCAAACTAGAATTTGGGGTTTTACATTTTGTTAAAGATGGCATTATGATGTATTATTTTGCATATTGTTTTATATTTCTGTCCTCCCACTTGAACAGTAAGGACAAGAGAAAAATGATGGCAGACAGATTGAATGCTGGATCCAAAGGAAGGTTGCAACTCTATAGCTGCATCAATAGATGTAGTGCTATTGTCCAGCTTGGGTACTGGATACTATGTGCTTAATCATAACTTACCTAGTCTGTTTAAATTAGGAATAGGTATGAAATTTGCAGTATTTATGCTGCATCCGCATGTTTGGATGACCAAACTTCAAAATGAACTTAGTGAGTGAGGCTTTTGGTGAATTGTGTGAATTTCTGTGTATTCCTTACTTGGGCATATACATTTTACCAATAGAAATATGAAATGGTGTGTATTGCTTGCTTTCTGAGCAAGTCTATGTTTAAGTGCATTCCTGAAACCTTAAGGTGAAAGTACAGCTTGATGCAAACTCATAGTAGTACACTACATCTAGTTGCTGTGAAGTTGCATAAAGTTAATGGTGTTAAGACAAAATTAATTCCTGTTTCATGTGGATTTATAATGTGCTTGTAGTTGTCTTTAGAAAATTTCAGTGACATGGGATCCTGTGGAATCAAACTTTTGTTCAAACTCTTCTATCAAACAAGCCATGAGAAGTTTCTTTACATTTCCTATGTGATAAATGCATTCTTCTGTTGTTGGTCTCAACTTTACTCTCAAACTCCTGAGTCTGCTCAGATTATTTGCAAGCGACATTTTTTTCTTTCATTTACTCTGGTCCCTGTCTTCTGATTTGTGGGAAAACTTAGTTTGTTCCCAGTTGTTTCATGTTCTGGCTCTTGTTTTAATACTGTTGAAGACCTGTACGTTGGAGCTCTTATACTAGTCTTGGCATTTCTAAATAGGAAGGGAAAAATTATGACCTGTTATAATGATTAACTTTTTAAGGTTCAAAATTTGGATCTAAGGTCAGCCGTTAGAAATAGCATATGGAGGGGGTTTTGACTTAGAATAGAGAGATTTACAGCTCAGGGGGAGCGTGCCACAAGTCTCTGTGTAAAGCCTTGTTTCAGCAACGTTCACTGCTAATACGGAGATCTGCCATGTCAGGTCTCGTTGCTGAATCAGTCACAGTCCTTTCTGATATATTAGAGCTCTTGACTTGTGTTACATTCTGCTGCTACAGATTGTCATTAAAGAAAAGAGAAACAACAACCTCCCAGGGACAGGAGTGTGAAAAGCCAGCAGAAGAATGAGCAAAATTGGAGTAATAGCTTCCAGTTCAGTCCAGTGCCCCAGGCAGCATCGTAGCTTCCAGTCACTTGAGATAACAGGCACTACCTCAGCAGCTCTTTTGAGCAGATTCTCGCTCGCCTGTCTTAGTTGCTAGGGCGCATTTAGTTGTTAAGATCATGTCACCTGAGAAGATCGCTCGGTGTTAACATGGCTTTGCATGCTGCTTTCCATGGAATAAAACAAACCCTCACAATTTCCAGTGTTTGCACATAGTTCTTCTCACTTGTGAAGAGCGAGATCCCTGGCAAGCTTGGATCACGTGTCTGCTGTGTCTTCACCCTAAAGTCCAAGTTAGGTGTTTCAGCCGGTAACTTTAAAATAAAAGGTCTGTGACCAGGGAAGATTTAGAACAAAACACTAAGGGGATAAAATAGAGAATTGTTTTACATGGCTTGAGAAGAAAAACTTTTTTTTTTTAAACACTTGTGTAATTGTAAAACAGAAGGATGATGGCCTAACTGAAAAGTTATCCTGCGGTTATTATCCCTTTAATGCAGAGATCTGAAAAAAGCTTGTGTTCTTTCCTTAGTGAATACAGGGCAACCTGGCAAATCAACAACCTATACTTGAGTTTAAAACTATCAGCAACCCTCGCCATCAGTGAAATGTTTTTATTAAAATATTTTCAATTTTGTTCTAGGATAGATCAGAAGTTGTAGTGAAAATATAATGTTAATGGTGTTTGAAGAGAAATATACTTTCTTTATTCCTGCATGAAGCAGAACTTTTTGCTCTAAGGCTGAATATGATTTTGGTGCTTTTAACTCAGTAGTGTTAAATTTCTGTAGTGTTAGGGACTAACAGCTGAAATGCAGCCTTACCTCGTGTCGCTTTGTTCTGATGATGGTTTAAACCTTTTAAAACCTTTATTTTTTTTCCACTCCATAGTATCTATCGATGTTTTTGCTTTTGATCACAGGACAAGGAGAAAAAATTAATGCCAAGGATTATTTGTAGTTAAAAGTACACAAAAATTATGTGTTTCTTGAGGCATTCAGCTCAGACTTCTGCTTGCAAATTCCAAAATAAAAATGGTTTCTAGGCACCTGCTTAAGTAAAAAGTAGCACTTGCTACAGCAGTACTCGTATGTGCATTTCTGTGTCTATCTTCCCGATCATCTTCTAGCATTTATACAATAAGCTGTAGCTTAAAAATATGCAGAAAACAATATAAAATAATTTCACTGCTTATAGACTACTGGTGACTTGCATGTTGTTCTTGCTCATGCTACAGTGAGTCCTGTGATTCAGAGATATCTTGTTTTCTGATCTGTTTAAGAATTAAATAGGATCTTTTTTGCATGTGAATAGGAAATACACTGTTTAAAGTTTTCACTTGCATTAAGCTTTTAAAATTATTCATTGGTCTAGCTACTATAGCTTCTGTCAATTTTTTGACTGGCAGAATTCTTAAATATGTGTTACAACAATTTTAGCAATTCTGGTAAAAGCTTTTAAAGTAAGAATTAGCAATGCAATCAGATCTATTGCAAAGTATCAAACTCCTGAGAAAATGTTTTTAAAGGCTCTGCATCCCCAGCCGTAAGTATCTGAATTCACCCTGCACAACAGACTTTGTTTACAAGAAGCAAACTTGGCTCCTGTATCTTCAAGCCTCCTTTTCTTGGAAGAGCCCAATGGCAATCTGTGTTTTTCTTTGGCACGGCTCCAGACTGAGCAGTGGTTTTCTGACAGGTAAGTGTGTCCTTTAAGAATGCACAGTGAGTGTGAAACATTGATTTGACCCACAGCAGATGTTACAGCTAAACCCCAAGAAGTGGCAGTTCAGTGGATTAACTGACCAGCCAGCCTTGGTACACATTCATGGGTGTACTTCAGGTAGTGCACCTGAAGGCATGGACCGGGTCACACTCCATGCAGGGACAATTTCTGATCTCAGTGTATCTAATTGTGTAGTGGGGAAAAAGCAAATACTAATTGGTTTTCTTTATTAGCCAACTGTAAGGTGACCGCTTTATCTATGAAGGAGTCATAGACTCATAGAATGTTAGGGGTTGGAAGGGACCTCTGGAGATCATCAAGTCCAACCCCCCTGCCAAGCAGGACCATAGAATCTAGGGCAGGTTACACAGGAACGCATCCAGACGGGTCTTGAAAGTCTCCAGAGAAGGAGACTCCACAACCTCCCTGGGGAGCCCGTTCCAGTGCTCTGTAACCCTCACAGTAAAGAAGTTCCTCCTCATGTTGAGGTGGAACTTCCTGTGCTCTAGCTTGTATCTATTGCCCCTTGTCCTATCACAATACACAAGTGAAAAGAGGTTGCCCCTTTCTTCTTGACACCCAGCCCTCATATATTTACACACATTAATTAGATC
>VZZY01013428.1:0-46684 GCA_013400335.1 Eurystomus gularis | reverse complement strand
CATTTTGTGATTCTATGATACTTCTTCTTAATGACACTTTTCCCATGTCCTAAAACCACATTTAAGGAATAAATGATACCTAACACTAAGAATATGTTAACTCTATGTGATGTTTATGTGTCATCCTTTCTTCACATGTGTCTAGTTTACTGAAAGAAAGATTTTGTTTGGCAGTGTAGATCAACAGGAGTTTTATTCATCCTTATTCTTGTAAGCTTGAATCTCCACAATAAATGAAAAAGGCAGGTAAAGGAAAATTTTAAGGGGAAAAAGATGCATTTTAGAAGACACTAGAAAACATTTTAGAAGCCAGAGAGTCAGTGAGAAGGGTACTAATAGATACATAGGGAGATGATACTACAAAACTTAAGGATGTCCTGGATGAGTCACTGAACATAGGTGAAAAACAGAAGCAGAACTGCAATACCGTTAGATATTGTGGGAATTACATTTGAGATAAATATAAGCATAAGAAAAAGTTGGTAGAAAATTATTCTGTCATCTGATTTGGCTAGCTAGGGGGAACCTATATGGCTACTGAGCTCTGAGTGGTTAGCATCTTGGAAACCTTGCTGAAGGACATGAGGAGATCACAGTTATTAGAAGTAAAATGGGACACAATAGCTCTATTAGAACCCCCACGTCTAATAGTCCAGTCTAATAGTTTCCTGCTCTCTGAAGCGGTCAGCGAGGCATCTGTCTGTTTCTTCACTAAGTGGCTGAGTATTCTCTGCAAATAATGCAATCAACTACATTACTGATAATGTTTATAAAATCCTTGGTGTCTGAGAAAGGACCCTTGCTACCTCAGATGTCAGTTCTAGGAGAAAATAACATATGGATATAACAGATGCTGTCATATATGGCTTACAAAACTCTAAAACTTGGTTTCATGTACAAAAAACTGTTAGAAATTTGTCTGTTTGGCTTAGTCATGAAACAGGACACTTCTGAATAGTGATCTTGGTGGGAGAGAGAACATGAGTGGTGGATGGAAGCATCAATTAGATATGTAGTCATGAAAGAGTTCTTCATTGAGAAGGATTTTGAAAACTGTTGTTAAAAGTGATTCTTGATTGTTTTGGGTTTGTGTACCCATGTGTTTCAGGCCAACAGTGTAGATCATTACTGAACTATTAGTCAAATGTATTTCAGGTTTCTTCTGAAATTGCTTTAAAACTTGCATTTACATGTTAGATGTGGGATCAGACCTATAGACTTCAGAGCATAAACTGGAAATAAAATTACTTCTGTTACTTTACAGCTTATTTTTTCCACAGAAATTTGATTGTGTCTGATCACAGAACTTATGGTGCACTTTATATGAATTGTGACTTACTTGGCTTTTTAAATATGACTTTATATTCAGAGTTTCTTAGTGGAAATTTGGTACTAAAACTCAATTTTCCAGACTGAGCAAACAGTATGGATTTCTAGATTCAGGTCTGGAAGCCACCTGGTGCTGGCAAACTGCAAACAAAGCTGCAAGCCAGCAAACAACTCAGAGCTTCAGAAGCAGTAATATCACTGTTGCTGTACTGGAAATGTACTTGATCAAAAGCTACTATAGCTTATAGAGGGAATTTGCTTGCAGGACAAAAGATAAAGATGAATGAAGTTTTTAAGTCTCAGAGGAGTCTGCTAGTGTATCTAGCACAGACTATATCATCTTACAAGTCATGCCAACGTATGCACATCCTGATGTCCCTTGGTGTCACTACTTGACATCCTTTCTGTGTGCCTTCAGATCTTGCCAGTTGAGCTGAGTCTGTTGCAGTATTTCCTCTCAGGTTTACTGGAATACTTAGTGGCAGGTGTTGTTTCAATTCTTTGATTTTAACGTCTCATTGCTCCCCTCATTATCTCTTCCCTATTCGTTTGTGTTCTCACTTCTCACCTTCAGTCAGCTCAGATCTCCTGATGTCATCAGTGCAGGGACACTGTCTTTCCACTCTTTAATTCCTTCCCATGTAACTGTCTTTATCCATGCTCTCTGTTTTTGATTGCCCTCCACTCCATCCTCCTTTCTTCCATCTGCCACTCATTTTATTCTTACTGGACTATTTCCCCTCCACTCCTGATTGAACTTCACCAATTTTATTTTCTCTCTTCTTTTTCAGGCTCTCACTGTTTTATTGCTCTGGCAGCATGAGGTATCTAATTCGCTTTCCATCCCCTGTTTTTAACTCCATTGGCCAGCTTTACCTTTCAACTCTATTCTTTGGCCTCGTTATGCTTCTTCCCTACTTTTATCACCTCCCACCTCCCCTCTGATTATAAACACTGAATAGGGAAGCAGTTGGCAGTCAGCTTTGTGACTGCTAATGTCCTTTGAATGAGTCAAAAGCTATGGAGTGAATGAAACACAGCCCAGTTTAATTTGATCAAGCTGTCGCTTTTTACAAGACCATGGGTTCCGTTCATGTGTTCATGTATTCCTGGTGTCACCATTTCCAGTGGCCTAATGGGTGAGTGAAGCCCCTACACTGTTCCTTAGCCCAGAAGCTGCCACCTGTGCATTTCAGGGTTTGGGGTGGTTTTTTGGACAGAAGTGTGTGCAGGCAGGGGATCCTATCTTTTTGGTTTTTTCTTTTCTTCCCTTTCCAAATTCCATTATTCTCTTTCTAAGGCCCCTTTTTTAACTTTGCCCACCTTTAAGGCAAAAACTTTTGAGATGAGTTTTTTTTTTCTCGAAGGTACAGGAGAAGGTAGTCAAGTTTGGCATTTCAGTGATTTCTCTCAACTGCAAGAAACCATTTGTGATTCCTGGTCAATTTACTGTAGTATCTAAGAACATACAAGCACTGACTGAAAAGTTTCTTATAACTGAGAGATTTCAAGGTGTGTCCTCTTTGTGGATTCTCTGCCATCTAATACATTATGAGGTCTTATATCCACCTTTTCCTTAGACACTTGGAAAGTCACTTTCATCTGTCTGCTTATTTTTGCAGGACTTGTGATAGTTTTAATTTGTACTCCTCTGCAAAATGAGCTGATGTGTTGAAAAACTGGGTGGATGAGTGGTACAAGAAAGTGAGGGAAGAGACTGTCAGATGCACACAGTAAGATCATTTTTTTTAAAGTCCCACTCCTGAGGCATACTGTCAAATGTGTCCTAAATGCCTTAGCTGCAGCTCAGGTTTTTTCCATGCTACCGTTCTGCTGATGGAGGGAAGGGCAAATGCATTACCTTCCTGATGACTTACGGTAATAGTAATTACATATATGGTGTTGTTAGATTCACAACATTCTGCATTATGACAGTTATGATTGACTTATTGATGAATTCATTCATTCAGTCCAGAGGACAGAAGTTTAAATATTGACTTTTTAAGACTTTCACATATAGGCTTGACAGGCTGAAAAATGTCTTAATGTCTAATTTACAGGTCTTTAAAATCACCAGCTTTTCCAGACTTATTAGTTTCAACAGTTATTTGGAAATAAAAGTCAATTAGCACTTTGAGCGTATACCCTGAAAAGATATTTCCCCAAGGTGTCAATGTGTTACCTGGTAAAATTGCTACCCAGTTACGTCCTGTCATTACCTAGGATGTGACAGCTTTGGATACATCTAAATAATAATGAGAAAATCAGTTTACATTTCACATATGGCAATAAGTCAATAAACAGAACTTCCCAGTGTCCTTTGGAAAGCAGTGAGGTACGCTGGGCGGGCTGTCGTTCCCATTAACAGATGGATAACTTAAAACACTGTGAAACTTCTACATGTGCGTATTGCGTGGATGAAAAGAGTGACTTTCAGTGAATATATTAGTATTTTCTAACCTCCTTAAAGTGAGATGCTTACTCCTCGTAGTGGAGAAAAAACCCTCTTTTACTGAGATTCCTAACCAGGCCTGGGAGGGTTGGTTGTTAGCAATTAATCTTCCAACCAAGTCAACCTTCTGTTGCAGCTTCATGTGTTAGAGGAGACGCACATGCTTTCAGCCCAGTTCCTGCTTTCAAGCAGTTTCATCATTCCTTCTGGCTTCTTCCTCCTCTTGTCCCCATTCTCCCCTTTGGCATTATTTTTATATCAAATCAGCTTTTCAGGACAAGTCCTTTGATAGGAGACAGAAACACAGCAGCTTCCTCTTTTTGCTTTTAACTCCTTGTTTAATGTTTGGAAAGATGTTTGTTTTTCTGAAAAGAAACAGTCATTCAGGGTGAATCTCTCTCTTTTTTTCTTCTTTTTTTTTTTTTTTCTCCTGTCTCCAAGAGAATTCTTTCTTCAATCTATTGAAAAACAGACACACATGGATTTTCATATCTTGGCAGCTTTTACTTCCACAGCAATCCCTATTCATTCCAGCTTCATTAGAAAGACCTGCAGAAGGTAACAAGCTCTTAATTAATGTTGAGTTAAAAATGGCAAAATAAACTTGTTTTAATTGGGCCAGGATCATAAGAGCCAGGATCTAACTTCCACAGAGATGAGTCATCATCATGAACTACTGCAAGCAGCGACTGTTATCTTGTCACAAATCAAAACATACACAGAGGCAAGAAAGATTATATGTTGAAAGACCATGTATTGAGAATCAGAATAACAAAAAATATTTGATATGATTAAAAGAAGGAGCTGGGAAACATTAAGGAAACTTATCTAGAACATTCTTTTATGTTTTTTTCTTTTAAATGAATTTGTATAAGTGTATAAGAAGCTTATAATGTTTGTGCATCTCCATGGTTATTTGCATTATTATCTATAGAATGTATGTTTTTTTTATACATGTGCCTAGTACAGTTAGGTCTAGGTAATTTAAAAATAAGTATTAGGTGTTCTTCAGAATTATATAAACTTCATTTTATTCCTCCTGACATACAACGCTGAGAGGTGTACTTTACTGACAGGAGAGGATAAGGAAGATTAAATGGCAATATTATCATTCTAATAATGAAGGAGAGCTAACCTTGCTGTATGCTTAGCTATGAAAAGTGATTTTCACCTTTATACAGAGAGTGTGGAAGACTAGCATTGAGAAAGACTGGTTCATAAGATTGAATCTTAGCCATTGTGAACAAATGAGTTGTAATAATCATCAGGTAAAATGTTAAGAAGGTGTTTAGAGATGGATTCTCCACTACCTTCTACGTTGTCTAGTAATTTCCATCTATAGTGCTGTATATCCACTTCACATAGTTGTAAAGGGCTGAAGATGGAAAAAGGCTGGAGCCTTGTATCAGGTCCTCCTAGTCCCTTCTCCCCAGTAATGGTGAGTATGAATGGCTTGAGAATTGCAAAATCATATTTAGAATGCCCCAGCCATATAGAAGAGAAATACTAGGGACCACATTTTTCTTTCCTATTTATTAGTGTCAGTTTGCAGTAGTGCTACTTAATTCAATTTTAGGTACTCCAAGTTTACCCTTTGTCTTAGTATAATTAAATAGCATTCTGCCTCTGTATTTTATACATACATTTAGATTAAGTTAAAAATCAGTAATACCAAATTGCTTCTACTGCATGAGAAGTTGCAACAGAGTAGTTGAAGTGCCTTGCAGCGGAGTCAGGGGTACATGCTTGAGCCTTGCCTGAGCTTTTGGTTTAACACCACCCTGTCCTTTGAGCTAGGATATCAAAGGCTTCTGGACACAACGTCGGCCACATCACTTTTTTGTGTGCTGTCAACCACAGAAAGACTTAACTTTTTTACCAGTGATAGACCAATGGTCAAATGAACTTTTTGTTTATATGACACACTTTGTACACAAAATTGAGAAGTATTTTGCATTAAATACTTGATCAAATTCCATAACAATCTTAACATTTTTGTTCACATAAAATCAGTGTCATCTAACTAGTCTCCACTCACCAGCCGCTGAATCCCTATTATTTCCCCCATCTTTTAACTACATTGTCATTGGAGATTTCCACCAAATTCCATTAAATTCTGGTAGTCTGCACAGTAAATAGCCAAGAAAACACCATGCTTCTTAGCACAAATCCTCAATCCCCTGCTAACACCTTATATTACAACTGTCTAATTACCATGTTCAGCAGTAACCTTGTGGGACTTCCATAGGTAATTAGAACTCCAGAGTGTTTCTGCAATAATCCGGTAAGGACCTCTTAACTAGAAGGGATTATATGGTACTAATATTTTTGCACCTACGTGTTCTTCACAGTTAATTGTTTCAATTAATATTTGGCAGCAATGAAGAAATTCATAAATGTTCATAAACTGAGACAATTCTCAGGAAAATTTTGACGCAAATGGGTAGTAGTTATGGTCACTTAAAGATACAGGGCAGTTCAGAAAAACTGAAATTCCTAGTGCATTAAGCTATTGCAAAAGTAGATTTTTATATTGCTTCTAGGAGAGATGCCTTAGCTTGCCCCTTCCCGCCCTTTAAGAACATAATATTTGAGTAAATTCTCTTTTCCTTCCTTGGAAGTTTTATCAAGTAGTTGTAGATAAAAAAATACTGTATGAGTAAAAAGCAGAGTGAGTATGCTCTGATACTGTTCTACAGAGAAGTCTTTGATGACAGAAAATAGTAAGAAAGAGGTATTGAGATGGTTCCTTTATTCTGGCTGACTTTATTTCACTTTAACCTCACCTTCCCTCTTTTTTCCCTTTGAGAGTTAAGAATTCCACGTACTATGCATCTGTACCAGCCCTTCATACACTGTACACATTGCACACGCTGGCAATTATGCAAGTCCTTCGAACCTTGGATTTATATACTACTTACTGGTTTTAATAATGATGATCCTGATTCTTCATGCATTTACAGTCAATGCCAGCCCAGTGGTATTTCTGTAGAATTATAAGAGCATAAAATCTATGCAAGTAAGATAACTTCTCCGTTGTTTCTGAAGTACACAGGGATGTAGAAAGCAGCTTTGATCCCAAAGCACAGGTCCCTCCTCCCTGCCTCTTGGTCCCCTCACCCTATGGGCAAACTTCTTCCGCTCTCACTTTGCTACTTCCTACTAGATCCCCCACCACTTTGGAGGGGCTCCAGACACCCACTTATTCTGATGCCAGGATAGAAGCAGCAGCCCTAGGAAGATCAACAGAGAGAGTGGGCATGTGAGGGGCATGGTGGGAGTAGCCGTGTTACTTCCCATTTAGCTGTGTGCCGAGCACTGGTTTCCATTTCACATTGCTATTTCTACACTGTCAAGAATATGCTCTGTTTTGAACTGAAAAACCTAATGCTTTTCAAATCTGCATGTCTCATCATAGGTACCAATCTATTTCATTACTTAGCTATTGGCAGGGAAATGACTACGCTTTATTGCTTTGCTATCAGTAAGATAATGACTACATTTTATGGTTATCTAGCCGTACCCTTTCAGTCTTAAAATGTCTCAGATTTTTGTTCTTTGTTGTTTTCTGCTTTCTGTTTTGTGTAATTGTAATTACTGGTTAACAGTGATATCCTGTAAAATAAGGAGAGATCTGAAAGGAGTCATTGGACAAGTTGATTAGAAGGCCACTTCCTTTTCTTGCATTAAAAGGGCAGAAGAACAAATGCCATACCAATTTATCATCATATGCAACCTTTGATTAAGCAATTTTTTACTATATCAGTGTGAGCGGCTTTTGGCTTCAGAGCAGATTACTGAAATTAAGAACTTTATCACAAAATAAAGAGTCATTTGTTTAGATGATTATTAAATTAAAAACTCCAGTCTGGAAGTCACCTTAATTAAACGTAAAATTGACTCCACTGAACCTCTGTGCATTTTCAAATCAGAGCATGGTACTTCCCTAAAATGTCATAAATTGCCCCTATTCTGCCTGTTAGTTCTGCTGTTTTGCAGCCAAGATTATAAGTTAGACTTGATTACAATAAAATGAGTTGTTTCTTAGAATGTCCTAGAATCTTTCCTTAATGGTCTTCTATCTATTATCAAGTTATGAATTCCATTTAATTTATGTTGCAAATCTCCCAGAGAGAATACATGGTAACAGTCTTAAAACTGTAAGATTTGCAGATTTATGTTTATGCAATTTCTTATTCTCTCTACAGCTTTGAGGTCTTATGTTTTCCCTCTGTTGTATCTAAGAGGGTAAAAAGCAAGTATGTGGGTGAGTAGTGTGTGCACAAGGATAACCACATGTAGTTTTACCATGAGAATAGACAGTCACCATGTAAAGTTCTCAGTGCAGTCTCAGAAAGGTAGTACAAAACGTTCTCAGGGAGAAAATACATCACCAAAAGAATTGCTCTATGTGGGGAAACATTTGAATAACGTCCATACAAATTACTGTTCTTAGTGAATGGGCTGTGGCTTCTGTTTCTTACTGAACAAAAGAAAATTTACTGTCTGCCACACACTGTGGGTAAAATTCAGATTTAGTGATGCCAGCAGCAAAAGCATCAGAATTTACATGTTTCCACAGGGTAGGATTTTTACACTATTGTTGTAGATTTTTACAGCGTAAAGTAAGGACACAGCCAGTGTTGCTGTATTGCTGAACAAGTTCTTCTGCATCAGGTGTTTTTTTTCCTTTTTTTTTGTTCTCTCATTTTGAACTTGTCATTTATGGCCTTTGCAGATAAACTGTTTCCAGAAAATAGTTAATACTCTTTTTTTGTTTTTCCAAACATATATTTGACAGGCAAAAAAAAAAAAAATCTGATTGTAGGTGTGCAAGGTTTCTAAGAATTCTCTAAACCTGCAGGAATTCTTATCTGAATATATATGCAATTTTTCTCTACATGTAGGGTCATTCTCCTATGGCATAGAATTAAAATCTTCACAACAAATAACAAAGCAGTGCTTCCTGGCATAGCCAAAATGAGTGTATGCAGTATGTCCACAGAAGGGACATAAGCCTGCCTGTGTGGCTTCTCACTTCTTCTCTAGCATTTAACTTTAAGGTCTTTATCTCCTCATTTTTTCAGAGCTCTTTTAACAGTGAAGAGAGGCAATGGATATGTCATTTCTTAAAATTAGGGGTGGTGTCAGAGGGTGCTGTTGAATAGACACACACTACTAATCCCTTTCATGGATCCATACTAATTATGATGGGCCTGGGCAGCCCATACCTACAACCCATGCCAGCTTGGTCACAAGCCTAAACAGTAGTCTTCATAGGACCAGAAAATAAGTAGACAAATACCCATTTCTTCCCAGGGAAGGCAAACCTCCCTGGATGTATTGACACTCTGCTACGAAGAAAGTCTGTAGAGTCTCCGTTTTGGAGGCAATCCAATGTTTTTGCAAGGGCTAAATGAACTATTCTCTAGACCCAGCTTTGTACAATTTGCTGAGCTCAATGAACTCTTTTCTTTTCTCCTTTCCTCCTCATACTTCTTTGTTACTTTTAACAACGTGTAGTAGAAAAATTGGCAGTTACTTAATGAAATCATTGTTATGCTTACACCAAAAGGAAGATTTTTTTGTGAATTTGCACTTCCAAGAAGATGTCACAGTTTTTAAATGAGATGGTGAGACTCTGAGTTAATGCTTTTTGAATAGTTTGAATAAAAGGTTGTCCCTGAGTCTGTAAAACAGAAGCACTGAGGCACAGTACCTCCTGGAGTTCCCTTTGGCCAGTTTGTCTTTGCACTGCCCTTAACTTGGGTCTTTGTCTGTTGGACACAATCTTGTGCAAAGTAGTCCTCAATACAGCTTAGAAATAGCAATGGAATGGAGGCTCTGGCTGATTTATTCTTCCTCCTTTTTGTTTGTCTACATCAGAACATAGCTGGCTCACGGTATTTCTTTGCTCCGTTGTTACTTTTCTTCAGGGCTTATTCATTTAAGCTTCAGGAGGAAAATGTCACGTTTACTTCTTTTTTTCTGTTGTCTATTGCTGTACATCACTGCTCCTTGTAGCATGCCATTTCTATCACGGTTGTGTGTGGCCACCAGAACAAACCTGCTCCTGGTCTGTAATATGCAAAAAGCTACACAAAGCACAATTAATGGAGCGAAGCAAAGTGACTCACTCGTGACATTTGTTCTTCTGAAGATTAAATGGACATTGTGAAGACCCTGATGGGGATGTAAGAGAGTTTTGTATGTGTGCTAAAATGGAGATCTTCAGCAATATGTGCCAAGGCCTTTCCTTTTTGTTTAGCAATCCCCCTGCCTCAGTTTGTGAAATATGAATGGATGCATTTTCTTTGCTAGAATGAATAAGGAATATGATGTCCAATGACTATCATTTTCATTAAAGTTAAGGAAACCTCTTTTATATAGAAATACCAAAGTTGTCATGTTATCATTTGTGTTGCCCTACTGGTATTGTAATGAATTCTGTCATTTTAAAACCTAATTGATGACAATGAGGAGGTATTTCCAGGATACTACTATAAATGACATCAGTCATCCCTTTCTCAGGAAATCATTACCCATCAGAGATGAGTTCAAAGTGCCTCCTCAATCCATTTCTTCTCCTGATATTGTGAAATTAAAATATGACAACCATCCACACACAGTGCTTTTGGCAAACTCCCTTTATGGCTAATAAAAGCTGGGAAAAGAGATCACAGTGTCAAGTCATCATCTCAATGTACTCCCTCGGGACATTGTACTATTTCCAAAAGGAATAGGCAGGTGACACTAAAAAATAATTATAAGAATAATTTTGTGTAAATGATTCTGTGTTTTATTAAGATCCTCAACAGGATGGTGTTGCATCAGCTCTGTCCATGTACAAACTTGTGTTACTTCCTTCTGTTAAAAAATAGAGTTGCCATAACAACTTAATGTAAATTTCATGTGACTGATATAGAACATTATATTTAGAACTTTAGTTGCTTAAAAACTGAAAAATATTTCTGTGTAGATAGCAGTGTTTTGACTTCAGTCCTGCTTTTCTTGAAAAGAAAATCCAGTGTTGTTTCCCTCAATAAGCTGATGAAATGAAAGGTTTTTTTAAAAAAATGATTCACAAATCCACAGTTAAAACAAGCAATCATATTTTCAAGATATTTATTAATTATTTCCAGATGAGGAGGTTGCAATATCATGAAACATCTCCAACTCGCACAAAATAGCCAGCTTTTTTGTATGCTTCAGCAGACACTCTGTAAGTGTAACAGCTACTGAGTTACTGAGAACCCCATAAAGTATGCAAGGAGTTCAAAGTATTAAAGTGTTGAAATATGGGTTGTAGGTGAATTTGGAGTGATGTTTTTGGTCTAGAGTTGAAAAAAAAAAAAAGCTGATGCGCTCTTGAGAAGCAAGATTATCTGCTCTATGTCCTGTTTGCACATACGAAGATAATTTACCACTCTCTTATATCCTTTAAAGTTAGCGTAAAAAAAGGAAAGGGTGAAGTGGGTGCTTTAGTTTTGTATCATTATTAACTTAGTTACAATTTTAATCTTAATTTGGCTGTGAAGCTAAACACTTTGGTACACTATACCAGTGGATTATTTCGGTTGTCACAGCATTGAATATTTATGGTTCAGGATTTGTTTCTAAGGTCATAATAATTGTGCTTCTGCAGTATAACAGGAAATGTGAGCAGCTTGTCTTTGATCTTCTGATAACTGTCCAAGTGGAGAGTTTGGTAGTTGGTTGTCAGAAGGTATATATAGCATCTCAAATATGAAAATAAAAATGAATATATTACTTGAGGTTTTGTCATAGCTATCAGGAAACATGTAGATAACTTTGCAAAGTTCATTCTGGGTTTTTTTGTTTGTTTTATTTATTGTTGGGGTTTGTTTGTTTTTTAATGTGTAATAGTTCTGTTTAAACTCCTATTTTACTTCCTCAATGCATTGGTTATATTTTTATCTACTCTGGTCGTCTTCTAAATGTTCTAGTGTCTTCACTACATTTGTTTTAATCTTGTTCTTCTGCTACTTGTCTTTTATATACTATTTTGCTTTTCAAGGTAAGAAATGGCGTCTGTTTTCTCTGGTTTGATTTTTGTTTGATTTCTAAATAGTACATGCCATAAACAAAAATGAATTTAAAAAACCAATTTCTAATTTGTCATAGTTAATGTATTTTGTTGTTTTAAAGTAGGAAAAAATTTGATCTCTATCTTTGTGTTGTGTCTCACCATTGATTTTTCTACAGAAACTCCACTGAAATCAATTAGAAGTGCTGCATATAAATCCATGCCACACTATGGTTCTTTATTTATGGGTTTTAGTTTAAGGGGAAGAATGCTGGAAATCTCAGTACAAGACTATTGAGGTCTTTAGGATTCTTATTTTTTCAAAGTTCCTCCCCTTTTATGATCCCATCAAAATGCCAAAGATGTTTATCTAGCCATGTAAACTGGCCATGGAAAGTAGATAAATTTAATAAAATGAAGAGCTTATAGCATCACCCAAGTGATTAAATAGATTCTGCACCACCTCTTCCCTCCTCCATATCCCCACTCCACATTACTCTTATCTGCAGGATTAGATTCCCTATTAGGTCTTCTGATAAGAGTTCTTGTGCTTTCTGAGAGACTCACAATCCTCAGGGCACAAGGGCAAAGTACTGTGCCTGTGAGTTCATATATTATATCACATATTAAATCAAGAAGAGGATTCATGTTCCAGTAAGGTAAGGACTGAGCACAACTAAACCTTTAAGAAGCAAAGCATGGAACTTTACTCTGAACTCTGTGTCATGTTTAGATATTGAATTGTGTGCATTGTGGTTTGCTAAAAACACCGCTTACTGGATACAAATCAGGCTCTTATCTTTGACAACAAACCAGACCATATTTTCAGTAAAACTAGCACATAGAACAGTTATCTGATATCCCAAGAGAAAGTGAGATATATTGAATAAAATGCTTTCTTGATGTAGTTACAAATAGGGTTTTAGCTGTAGGGTTTGTTGTTTTGAGGTTTTTTTTTAACTGATGAGAAAAGTTCTCCAGGTGAGCACTTGAATCTGTTGCAGCTATTTAGGTCACCATTAGGTCCATTCCAGTTGGATGACTAAGGTCAGTCCTTAGAGATAAAAGATGTCCTGACAGTCTGGAGGTCTCCAGCTGTGCCCAGGTGTCAGCTTGGTGAATGTTTAACTCTGAGAAAAATGGATGGATATTTCCAGATTCATAAAGCCTATGACTCCTACCTCTTACAGACCTAATCCCTAAATAAACCAGAGGACTTTTAAGTATTTCCTGACCAAGGGCTATCAGACAGCTGTCAATAGCCACACATGAGAAACAGTTTGTGCTTTCTTTTTTTGTATGATTACCTGTTTAAGGGTACACACAGGTATCTGTATACATTTATATGCATATATGCACCTACATTTCCATACTTGTTTTCAGCCATGTATGTTGTGTCTATATAACTTTGCACGTATCAAATATGTATAAATTGCAAATAGTGTTGCTTTCTGCCATTTTGAATACTATTACATGGGGCATGTGTTCACCAGTGAATAGAGTTCTCCACTTCAGCTCTTGATACTGTTGCAGCTATTGAGGTCACCCATTTAGTGACTTTATATCGCCTTCAGCTATATGTTTGGATCTATTAGTTACTAATAATGTTTTCTTTCATTTCTGTGTAAATGCTAATATTCTACATCATCCATAGATTTCAAACAGCAGTTTGTTCTTGTTTGAAAATAATAGTGTAATCCAACCAATATTTCTACAGAGATTTAACTCATGGCTCAGGAATAAAAGCAGCTGAAACTTATACTCAAAGTTGTAACCTGGAGCCACATTTTGGTTTTTTGAATGTCAGGTTATAAAGACTTGTCAACAGAGATTTTGCAAAGTGCAACCAACTCTTGATTGCTGTATCAGAAATGTATGGTTTAAAAGTATTGGGAACCTCTGGTTTTGGAATCTAGCTTCATATAAATATAACTAAATACATTCCAGTTACCACATGACTTCTTAGCATCACCAGCAGCAGCTATAGAACATCTGAGGTATCAGTATTTCCATACTTAAATGAGTTTAAAATAACTGGTATTGCA
Source organism: Eurystomus gularis (assembly GCA_013400335.1). Classification (NCBI taxonomy): domain Eukaryota; kingdom Metazoa; phylum Chordata; class Aves; order Coraciiformes; family Coraciidae; genus Eurystomus; species Eurystomus gularis. The sequence goes on along the minus strand of VZZY01013428.1, from coordinate 32,811 downwards.
CTCAAAACCAAATGAAAACAGTGTGGATTTTTATATAAATGTAAACTTTTGGTGAAAGGATTAGCAGGCCACCAGAACCATGAATAAGGACAAAAGAAAATGAAAAACTTCATCAGCATAAAAAATTTAGACAATGGAGTGCTTGGAAATTTGGAAGTTCAATTTGGTTAGCAGTCTAGGAAAAACACATAATGTAATTGGGCTGTCCTGGAAACTGGATTTCAATCTCTTTTTTTATTGTCTCAGCTGAAGTGTGGTCACACTTACTAAACACTTGCTTCTCTACCTGTGTTTAAGGCTAGGAAATAGAAAGATATTTGAAAGAAAAGATGAGTAAGTGATGTCTGTCAGTGTTCTGTTTGCACTGGATGAGTGTCTAAGTATTTTTTTTACTTACTGCAGAGATTGTTACTGGAGAACACCCCTGGTTCTCTAGACCTAGAATTCTACCTGTTTTGTGGGGTGAATTCCTATTGATGTATATGTCTAAGTGCTTCTTTCAAAACAAAAACTTCACTTTTTGAGTGAAAATGCAGTTTTAGGCTTCAGAGAATAGGGACCAGTGTGGTTTTTGTCATCTTATGATAACCCTGAATTTACCAGATGGAAACGTGTAGTAGCATCTACAGTTCTAAATATGTGCCATCATAATTCATAAATGCTGTCATTCAGGGCTTCCTGGCAGCACGCTGTAATGAAAAATATCCAAGAAGTTATAGTGGAGGAGCTTCTTCCCAAAATTCTGCAGCAGGCTAAATGGATCATTTCCAAGAGGATCTGAGATTAATATGACTTCTCCTTTTCCTCTTATACTGATGAGATGTCTCATTATGCTCATTCTTTTCTAATACATGGGCCATACTACGAGATTTAATTTCTTTATTCTGTAGATGATTTCCATTTCCTTTCATTTACCCTTCAGGCAAGGTAGCCTACTACACAGCAGCCTCTGCTGTTTGCAAGGGGCATGAATGGATGTCTGAATGTGGCTTTGTAGAGGAGAAGTAAATGATAGTAAAGTATTCCTACAGTTCAATAGGATTCATTTCACTGGGACTTTGACTAGTACTTTTTAATCATAATATGATTTTGCAATTTTGTTCAATCATTACCACACCAGCTTCTAATTGGAAAAGGATTTGAATCTATACATTTGTATATTATATTGAATATACTGCATCTGTGAATATATTTTAACTGATATATAGAATGTTTAAAACATTTCAAGGCTTCACTAGAGTAGGGTTTTTTAAATACAAGATTTTCAATATTAAAATATGAGAAAGAATTTTAAACTTTCACCGGAGTAGTTTCCTCTTTAATGTTTGAAAAGAGACTCTTCATGCTCAGTCCTTTAAATATCCTAATATCTTTCAATAAACAGCCAATGAAAAGTTAAATTCATGTCTTATATTCAGACTTTTAAAAATACACTTCAGCAGGATGTGTTTTCTGTGAACAAAATAGTCTTAGGACATACAAAGAACAAATCTTGTTGCATCAGGTTAGATTATACTGTGAGTTTTTATATTTAATTTTGGGGGATTGGGCACTGTCCTGGAAAAGTCTGGTAATGGAAGTCCAATTCACTGCTTTTATGTTCAAATTGTGTTGTAAATCCCTAGATAAATAAAAAAAACAGCTTCTATGTACTAACATCCTTGAAATTACTACTTTTATTTAAAAGGAACCGCCTCAAAGACTCCTTCAAATTTCATTTTTTTGTTATGATTTTTCATCTTTGAATTATCCAACACCTAACACTAAGGGTTAATGGTTCTTTATAACAGCCTGCAAGTGTCCAACGTGGGTATATTAGTAGACATGGTTACCTATTTGCCTGACATCATTTACCACACTGAGGAGTCTAAAGCTCAGATTTGCTACATTTATTCACAATAATAATTTTTTACTTCTTACTAGTGCTACTGAAGTTACTAGTACTTGCAGGGAGTGGAGATTTCTTCAGCATAGAGCTAGTCGGTTTTTCCCTTTCCTTTTTAAAGTCACTAATGCTTTGAAGTGCTCCAGATTTTGCAATGTACTGATTTTAGAAAATGATTGACTGTTTAATGGTGCCCATTTAATTCACTTGGAATGATTCAGTAGCTTTAACGTTTTCCATCCCGTTGATGTGATATAATCATGCTGCAAATGCATCAAACTCTTTCTGTTCATTTTTCACCCTGCCACCACATATGTTAGTTGAAAATGAGAGGAAGCAGCTCAGTTCCTGGTTACATTCTTTTCAATAGATTTATAAACCAGTTTGGTCTGTGTCCATTATGGTACTTTTGTTTGATGCTTTATGGCAATTACTCAGAGTCCACAAGCTTCAGCCTTGTCAAATGTGAAAAAATCATACTTTTCTTGGACAAAAACACATAATTATCTATTGACTAGGTTCATTATCTCTTTTAATGTTTCATTACATTAGTAACATTCTTTTCCCTAGTGGCATGTTTCTCTCCTGTTGATACTAGTTATTCTGTATCTAATTAAGAAAAAGTTGTTCATCTAGTAAAAAAAGAAGCAGACATGCTATTCATATTTTCCTTAGTAAACTGTCCAAAATAATTAATGCAAATAGACTTCCAGGGTTGTGAATTTTGATGAGAAGGTACTCTCAAAAATGAATTATTTGTTTTAGAATATTTTCCCTGCTAATCCACAGGTTTTTGTGTTGATTCAAGTAAATCTGATCTTGTGTTGGTCTGACAGGGAGGAGGGGTACACAAAATTTAAGTTTTTGAACAAATGAGAAGTGAGCAAGTGCCAACAAAACAATGGAAAGCTAGATTACAGTAAAACTCTTCTGCAAAGCTGTAAGGCTTTTTTGATGGTGTTTGCATCTGTGATAGAACATGGATCTGCAGTGCTGGGAATTCTCACAGCAAGAACAATTTCCTTAGGTTCCGATAATATTTGAGTTCCAACTTCATGTTTGATTAAAGGAAACTTGGTGCAAACACAAAATAAAGGACTGTGAGAGATTTACAAAAGAGATCCCATTTTTATCCCTTTAAGCAGTCTCTTGGGAGGGGAGGAGGAAGAAAGGAGTGCATTTTTGTGGGATGATGCATTCCAACTTTTCATCCATATAGTTTGTGGAACTGTTCCAGCTTCCCTGGTGTTGCACAAAAGCACACAGTAATACACTTGTGCAGTCTGGGGTCTGAGAAGAAAATGAGCCCTGCTGATGCCAGCACCCTATCAAGCAACATATCCTGCGAGCTCAACATTGCACATTCACTTCACTTCCTTCCTGGGCATTCAGGCACAAGTGAACTCAAAACAAATGCCATCAGTAGAGTCCAACATGTTCTAAAAGGCTTAATATAAATTCTTTGCTTCTGATGCTGTGATTCAGTTGAACTCTGGGAATTTATATCTACTGCCCTTTTTTTCCTTCTTACACAGAAGATGAGGACATAGGGTTATTTTCCATTAGCCCTTTTTTCAGTCCTCATCTTTTTTTTTTGCTTGCAGGCAGGGATTGTCGGAGTAAGGTTATTTTATGTGCTTTGAGTTTTCTTTTTAGTAAGCCAGCACACATCTCTTGGTGTCTTGTAATATCAGATGCAGTGCTAGTAGAGTGGCTGATTTTACAAGACACCTGCCTTTGTATTTGAGGGCAGGATCAAGCCCTCCCTTGATGACTGAGGACAGAAGCTCACTGCTTATTCATGATGCTGTATATAACTGTGAACAGGAGCTAGAAGTTTAGTCTCTTTCATGCCACAGGCTATGTACTATATGCTAATCTCATCCTGTCAAACTACTTGAGTACATTTTTTAGTAAGTCGATAACTGTTGTTTTGAAAAGTTTACACTTAAAACTTCTCTTCAGAACTTACACATGCATTCAGAAATGTATTCAGAACTGCAAGCGCACACAGAGTATCTTTTAACTAATACAGTATTGCACCACATGTCAACTGTTTCATGTGTCAGTGAAACATGTGCCTGTGTCACGTAGGTGCCTGTGTTGATGAAATTTGTTTGTGTAAAATTATTTCTGTAGGAAGGCCGGAGGTATGTATTGAAGGGAGCCTTCACTTTGGTGAGGCTTTGCTTCTTAATGCAGGTGCTTTCTACCATTAGCCATCTTAAGAGCAACTTCACATATATGTGTAAGTAAGTATGAAAATCTTTCACTCATTTAGTGTCCCCTACTGGTTGTTTTTATAGGAACAGACAGTTGAAGCAGGGTTTGAGTCAACATGTATTGGTGTTCTCTTCTTGTCTTCTAGCACAAATTAAGAATTCTGAGAAAATAGAAGCACCTATTTCAAATCTTTACCTATTTCTGAGATAATATAGGTTGAGTAAATTTTTATCCCAATGGAAGATGGCAGTTTATGGAATCCTTGGTGGGGCTGGAATGGAAAAGTAGTACTTTCAACTGAATCTAAATACATCCTCTGTCTTATGGAAGCAATATTATTCTTTTTCTCTTTCCCTTCCCCCACACCTCATTTCAGAAATGTCATCCCCTTTACCTTGTGTCCAGATTCTTCAAAAAACAAAAGGCAATTGATTTTTCTGGTTGGTGCCGTTATCTGAGATGCAGGAAATTCTATTTTTCTTTTAGAATGGAGGCAAGCAAAAGTAACTGTAGTCTGTCTTTTGTAAGTTAAATTAATAAGTGATGAATAGCTGCGATAAGGAAAAAAAGTTCATCTCTTCTGTTAAAGAAAATTTGCCTTTCCTCACTCCATGTTGCACAATGTGAGCTATGAAAGTTTTCACACCTGGTGGAAAGTTAGCCACTGCTTCAGTTGTAAGATTTGTGTAAATGTTGCAGAAAACATGCTTCATTGACATATTTTTCTACCCCAAGTAGAACTTTTTTCAGTTACCAAAAGGTCTGATGTGTTGGCCATTGTAAATTGTAATGCTGTAATCTACGTCACTGTAGCTATTCAAATGTGGGAAATAAACAAAGCTTGTGTATCAAAAATCCTTACTCATATGATATTTACATTGATCCTAACAGTAGTTTTGCCTGCTAGGAAGTATTGTTAGGACTTCAGGACCTGCATTTAAGTATACAGGCAGAAAACATATGTCTTGAAGTGGTTCTTAATTTGACCATAGTTGAGTTCTGGGTCCTTTTTGGACCTAATGTCTTTCCATTCTGGAAACTTCTCTTTTCCCCTAGCTGTAATGCTTATGGTTGACTGGTGCAGCATGCAGCAGGGCTAGGAGCAGCAGCTCCTGGATCCATCGTAAGCACTGTCTCTCCTGTTCTCCAGCAGAGGATGCAGCCTTTCTTGGAAGGGTGAGGGACCAGCACGTTGCCTCAGCAAGGGATAGACAGCGAAGATGTAGGGCTTTTTTCTTTGCTCCCTTCTTCCCTCCCTTTCCTTTCTTTAAGATGAGAAAATAGGCCACCAGTTTAGTGGGAGCTGAGGCTGGCTGTCAGCTTTGTGTGCTCTGTGGCTGCCCGCCATTTCCCAGACCATTGGCAATCCTCTTACTGTTTTCCCTGGCTGCATAAAGAGAACATTGTGTGTCTTGGATGCTCTGGCTCATACCCTGCCCTCTGTGTAAGAAAAGGAAATGTTCCCTCTGTTCATGACTTAGCAACGGCTGGCAAAAATGATGTCATATCCATGGTAGCAGAAAGACAAAAAGAGAGAGAGAGAGACACACACAGACACACACTGCTTTTTAGACAGATTTTACACAGCACACTGTTCCATGAAGGGTTGAACAAAGAACAGGCATTGTAATGCTCCATTTAAAACAGAATACCAGCCTATTTTTTCAGGTTGGAAGGAAATGGGGATTATTTACGACTGTGTTTGAGATTCCCATTTAGTAACACTGTGGCATGGAATATATGGGATTATTTCTCTCTAGGTTTGCATCACATTATTTTTTGCTACAGCACCTCTATTAAAAGTACACATGCTAGCATGATCTCATTTATTGTCTGTCTTTATTGCTACTACGTATATGTTTATATTAAGTAAAAGAATATTGCAAATTGTGCCTGAAATGTTACAACTTCAGGGTTTTACATTCATGGTCTCCCACTTCATATTTTAATAATATAGTATTACTAGCATATCAATAAGGACTTGAATGAATTGAGCATCAAAATGTGTGCTTTTTTGGCCTTTAGTTTTGTCTCTCTTTGTCCAGACATGCGCCACAATATCAGTGCTTGTGTATAAATAATCGTTTTTTGAATAAGCCTATTCAGGAAATGTGTGTCTGTGTATGTGTTTAAGACTGATGGGGATAGAGAGGGGGAACCTGGAAATTTGGGATGTCATATTATAAAGCTAATGACCCTAACCTTCAGTTGAGAATTGAGCAAACTCTAAAACTTACATGAATCAAGTTAGGCCCTCTCCCCAGTTTTGTGGTGAGTGATGCTGTATGATCTTCAGTTTCTAGTTATTAAAACTTTGATTTGTGATGAAGGCATACACATTTAATGTCCCACTCCTTCTCCATTCTGTAGGCCTTTCCCTGCAGAGCAAGGAGTAACCTTCTTTGCCTAGCAGTGAAACGTGGAATCTCCTAAAAAAGCAAGTTCCTGGCTATGCAAATTGCTCTGATGCTGAGCATCCTTCGCTGACTCAGAACTCTAAGTGTGTCGTAGCACAGATTCAATCCAGAATATGAACTAATGCTCTGCATGTATAAGTCCCAAACCTGAACTGAAAGTAATTTTCTTCCAAATATATGTGTGAGGTTCTCCTGCTTTCTTTACTAGCCTTTCGTTGTGCTTGTTCTCCTCACTTTTTGTTCCTTATAGAGGATGAATGTTGCTGTCACCAGGGATTCCCATACCATGTCCCCAGATGCAAGGTATCTGGTTGTCACACATTGTGGTTGTTACCGTCATGGCCACTACTTCCTCAATAACTTTCTCTAAGAATAAGAAATATTGCAAGAAATTGTAGTCGTTTTCAAAGGCATGCTTTTAGGAATTAAATGAAATAGATAATATAGCTTTAAGTAGAAATGAAAGCTTCCAGTAGGCTTCTTGAAGAATGTAATAATAATATGCTTTAGCTGCTTGTCCAGTCTGGTTTTCCCTGGTACAGCAAGGCCTGGCTTTGTTTTGCAGGTAGTTCAAATATTTTTAAGAGCATCTTATTTTGAGGTACAGGAAAATTCTTCTGGATTCTGAAATAGTTATCAGCCAGTCTGGCATAGAGCTTCTTGCCTCCACAAGCTCCTATAGAATTTTGTTCATTCTTTCTGCAAAACAGAACGAACCTTTCTGGAATAGATGTTGCCAGCTCCTCTTGAATCAGGTTCGATGTGATTTTTACCACTGCTGCAAATTGATTTGGAACAGAATTTTATTTCTGTTTTCTGCCAAAATTTTGATGTCATTAATCTCTACCGACTGGAAGCATCATCCAAAATACCAGCTCTGGCAGGTGTAAGAAGGCAATCTCAGAGGTACACAAGGCACTAAGCATGGTCTTCAGAGACCTTCAAGCATCAGCTACAGATTAAGTAACACTAATTTTGTGTTGCTCTGCTTAAAATGTGGACTGCTAAATTTGGTGTCACCCTTTGGGTTGGAATGGATTTAAACTGTAGCCACAATAGCAATTCTAATAGTATAGTTGTTTCTGAGATATCAGAGAAAAATTGCACAGGTGGCTTATGCATCCAAAATAAGCATTTGAAACTTGGTAGAGGGCTGAATCTGATAATCTATTGTAGTCATGTTAAAATTTTTTTGCTTTTCTTAAGGAGCGTCCTTTCTGACTTTTTGGTATTTTTACATTTTAGGTAAAATTGTTGCTGTTGTCATTAAAATTCTTTTGTGAATATTTTGATGAATTTATGGTAGAAGCACAAGTACATTAAGGAAAAATAAATTAAGGTTCTCAAAGTGTGTTCAGTTTGTGAATCAGCTGTGTCAACAGCAGATGGATATTTCTCCCTATTCACATGTCCTTATGTGCCTGGAGCTCCTTCCTCTAGCTGAAAATTTAGTATCAGCCAAAAACAAAAGAGAGAATGTCCCACTATTACAACATGAATATCTTCTAAAGGAAGAGATGACAAAAGAGAAGGTTATTTCTCTCAATTGCCAGGTAGCACCTGCTTATCTAGAGAAGGAGCACAAGCTTCTTCCTGTGCATTTTCAACACCTATGAAAGAGTTTGGAGTCTATAAACATTGTGCATGAGATGTTGCAAAAAATGGGATTTCTTTAATTTGAATGAGAAGACTGAAAAGAAATTTGGGGTGATTGTAATATTCAAATATGTATTATTTACTGTCAAAGAGAGAGAATAACCTATCTCTAAAATTGCAGAAAAGAGGTGTCCATTGCACAAACTTCTAATTCATTTAATTTAAGAAAAAATTATGTTCTCCTGAAAATAAAGATTTAATTTCAAAAGTACTAGGCAAAGTACACTGAAGTGAACTTAGTGGGGCTTGACCTGGATATGGTCTTGCAGATCCCAATTTTCTTAAAGGTAGGGATCTTACTTTATCAGAGAGGCTGTAATAAAACACATTTCCCTCAAAGAATGAGTAAAAAAAAGAGCACCTCTCATCTTTTAGCACATACTCAGGGTTCTGAAAGTTGATTCTTCATGAAGACCATCTTCGTGTGTCTGCCTTTTCTATATGAGCCTTTTAATCTGAGCGACATCTGCTTTCTCTACTGAAATGCTGCTGGCATTTCTCTGAATCCTACCTTCTGTTCACCTGAGTGGAAATTATCTGTTTTCCTGAAAGAAACTGGGTCATGGAAGAATCCTGGCCCTGCGTTTGCATCCGGGGGTTTGAATCGGCTGTCACATGCAGGCCCTATTTTGTAATCTGTGACTTCAGTGAACCTGGGTGTAGTGACAAAACCTGCAGTTGGGGCCCAGCGTGTTTATTCACTGATTTATTTATCCCCAGGAGCATGCCTGTCCTAGACAGCATGTAATAATGAAAAATGCAGCAGTAAATGAAACAAGTCTTTGTTTAAACAAAGTTGAACATCATTTAAAAAGCCAAGATATCCTTTTATCTTCTGTAAAACCAAACCTTTTGACAACTCTTACAGAACACAATGCTCCTGAGTCTGCAGGGCAGGCTATCTGAGCCAGCCAGTACACTAGAATGCCTTTGAGATCTGCTTACTGACAGTGTTGTAGATTTTTTTAAGTCCACATAGCACAATGTAGTGCCATTTAGATTTTACCACATGTATACAGGTGCAGTCAAGCAGTATCAGTCTGGTGTCAGCATGCTATTGTCCTGAGATATTGCTATCTGACCTCTGTTAGACTTCACGAGTCCCACCTTCCTACAAGTGCATCATTGAACTCTGCCTCCTGTGATCTTTTGTGTCCTCCCACACAGGCCTTCGTATTTTTTCTTACCTCCTCTTTTGTCCCTGTATACCCACTGACTTTCATTTTATGTTTTCACTCTTTACTGTCAAATATAGCACCAAATCTGATGCATCTTGACTCACTCTTCCTTCTGGTCTTCTCTCCTGTGATGCCCATTCCTTTTCTGATGCTATAATAAATTCCTTGCTTATTAACATTTACAGCTTTGTTGTTCACTTGTGATACGTCACTTATTTCCTTTCACATTAGCACGATCTCTGCTTTACCTTCACATTTCCTTTCTTTTCATGCTGAGTTACTACCTTAGAAATGTAAACTCTGTGGGAAAATAAGCATTTTCAAAAGTGATGAAAACAGTGTGAAAAGCCAAGCTACTTCAAAAAATATTTGTTGATAATCTAGTGTGTGAGGATCTGTCAGGGAACATAGTGTACTTACTGTCCTTATGACCATAATAATTTTCCCATTCCAGATTTGTTGTGGAAGTTCTCCACAGTGTAATAAAGTACCATGTTACTAGCATGAAATTGCATGCCTGCATGAATGTCAACAATTTGTACTTGGTCCTCTTTTTTTTTATAATACCTCTGTGATATAAATAATCTGAGCAATATTGATAGTGCTTAATACACCATCTTACATGACATGCAGGTTGTCACTTTCATGAGAGATGCCAAGAAAGGTAATGCTCAAGGAGAATACACCACGTATTTACTTTCAAGAGGAGTGGCCCCTGAAGATTTAGAAGAAAGGAAGCCCATTTACCTTGAGCATTAATCTGCATTCATTTCTAAATTATTTTTTTTAAAAGGAGATCTACAATATTGTATTTTCAGATGTATCTGTCATTTCAGTCATTGATACACTGTTTAGTTTGGCTTCACAGTGGCATAATTTTAAATGCCTTCAGTAATTTTTCTGTTTGCTTGCTTGATGGAACCAAGGCTCTGCTTATTGCCAAGCATATCAAAATACCATCACATGTACCTCTGAGGTTAGTTAAACCTGCTGTTAAACAATTTGCTTCCTTGTGATTTGCTTGCTATGTCCAGGACTTCTCAGTTATTTTTCAGAAAGTTCACAAAATTTACAGAATTCCCTCATTTGCAGAATACCCAATGCTTAATGCTTGCAATTTCAGTATTGGACAAAGTATTTGTTTGAAAGAATGTTTTACCAATGCATTTTGGATTGCCGCTATTGCTCTCCCCAAGTCAGGCCAATATTTCTAAACCGAGCATGCCAGTACCCTTGGCAGTCTGTTGTCCTGGCACCTGATGTCTGTGCTGCTAAGTACTTGATACCTTGGCTGCACTTTTTATATCTTTCAAATATCTAGACCGGTGGTATCAAAACAACAATTTAATGCTTTGTAGCAGTTATTCTAAGAACAGGAAGAGTAGCGTTTCGTGAAATTATCTAATTATGAATATTGTTAAAACAGCTGTGGTTCCTGCTGTTGAAATTAAGTATAGAATCTAGCTATAGCATGGAGCCGCACACCATTCATGAGAAATCATGTAAGCTTAAATTAAAGCCCATAAAATGTCTAATTTTCATTTGTTTGTGATTGATACACTATGACATTAAAGTGAGCAAATGTAGAACTGCTCATAGGAGCAGTGCTAGTTTCTGCCTAGACTCAGTTCTTAGGTGGCTTTATGAAAAAATAGCAATTGCTCTGGGAGACAGAGGTTGCTGTTGTTAAGAAGTAAACGTTTCAGCCTTGGCATTCAGAGAATCAGCTCTGTGGGAAGCCAAATTCTGTAAATTTAATATCTGGAATGAGAGAAAGGCTCAAGGAGTGTTGCCAGGTGTGTTCAGCTGGCATGGCTCTGAAGTCCTTGTGTGAGTCTGATATCACATGAGCACATGTTCTGTTGTATTGTATCCAGAAACGAAAAGCTGTTTGTTGTGGTTTTAACCCCAGCCAGCAGCTTAGCATCACGCAGCCACTTGCTCACTCCCTCCCCACAGTGGGATGGGGGAAGAGAATTGGAAGGCTAAAAGTGAGAAAACTCAGGGGTTGAGATAAGAACAGCTGGATAATTGAAATAAAATGAAAAAATAAGAATAATAGTAATAATAATAATATTAAATCATAATGAAAAGGAAAATAATGAGGAGAGAGAAATAAAGCCCAAGAAAGACTAGTGATGCAAGTGAAAACAATTGCTCACCACTAACCAACTGATGACCAGCCAGTCCCCAAGCAGCAGATCTCTCCTGCCAGCCTCCTCTGCCAGCTTTTTATGCTAAGCATGACATGGTATGGTATGCAATATCCTTCAGTCAGTTGGAGTCAGCTGTCCTGGTTGTGTTCCCTCCCAACTTCTCACGCGCCCCCAGCCTACTCACTGGTGGGGTGGTGTGAGAAGCAGAAAAGGCCTTGACTCTGTGTAAGCGCTGCTCAGCAAAAACAAAACCATCCCTGAATCATCAGCACTGTTACCAGCACAAATCTAAAACATAGCCCCCTACCCATAGCCCCATCTCAGCCAGCACTAGACAGCTGTCATTCTGGTTTTGTATCTATTACTGTTGTCCAAGTTATTCTAGAATAAATAGTTAAAATGTTAATTGACATAAATTTGTGCTGTTGCAAGGTGTGATTTAAGAGAGGTTCCTCCTGAGCTGTCTAGTTGTTGCTATTTAGTTTCACTAAGAAATACTTGACTGGGTAAAATACTTAATTTTTGACAAAGGTGAAAACTATCCTTTATTTTCTTGAACAGGAGGATACATTACAATTTAAGATCCTTTGCAGCTCTCCATTTTTACACACTTGGCTACAATACTGTTCCTGCTAGCCATTCACTCCATGTAGTAGAGATTTGTTTGTTTCTCTTCACAGTTCTTTTTGTGCTCATAGATCTTCTGCTTCACTTTATAAGATATTAGGTGCAGGTTGTATGTATATTCTATGTACTTGTAGCACTTGAGGCTATGGTCTAGTGGCTAGAGAGATGTTAGGATGAAGGTTGGACTTGATAATTCTGGTGGTCCTTTCCAGCCATAATGATTCTACAATTCTATTCTATGATTCTACTTCTGTATTTGTATTCCCCACATGATCAGCAGAGGCTTGGCAGCACTGTGATGCTGCTATTCTGCAATACAATATGCTCCTATCACTCTTAACATGCGTCAGCTTATATTCATTATTCCTGGGAGAGGGTGAGTAGGGTAGGGAGTTCTGCAATAAATGTGAATACTTGCATGTACTTCACAGTCATCTGTAGCCACTCAGCAAGGTGGAGTCATGCCTGCATCAAGGATACAGAGTTACCTTTTTGTCCTATAAAGTCTGAATCCTTGTCATTTTCCTCCAGGGATTCTTAACATATTCCATTATCTCTCTACTGCAATGTATGTGAACTTGCGTATTTGAATATGTTTCTTCTGACTCCATTTGTTGGAGAAGGGCAAAACGAAGGAAAATTTTGTGGAATGAAAATGTTTTTGTATGAAAGCAGATTCCTTCATGTGGAGGGAAAATTTACATGATTCATTCTTCATTAATTAATGTAAAGATACCTCCATCTCCCTTTATGGAAGCAGTCCCATCTATACGATATGATATGAGTAAAAATATACTACATGTGTGCAATAAATGCATTGATATAGCTTCCTTAATTAACCAGTGGATACCATTCTATTTAGTAAAGTAGAATAAAGTTAAAATTAGAGACTGGCAATATTTGTCTTTTGACAACAGGGAAGGGTTAGATGAACTGATGGATCAGTACAGCAATTCTGTGGTTTTTATTTGTTATATCCTTGTATCATTCTCAGTTGGTAAACAAAAGTGTGTAAAAAAAAAAGCTGGAAGCACTTTGCCCTTTGTAGGTTCTTCAGTTTATTTATATGCTCATGGGTCTATGCCTATCTGGTATACATCACAAATGGAGTTGTTATTATTTTATTATGCTACATAAGGTCAGTTGTTCAGGCAAGGTAAGTACAAAACTAGTCTCCAGCTACATTGCCATAATGATTTTACAGCATATAATTTTAAAGTATTTTTTTTCCTAATTCTGTCTCTCATCATAGGCATCAAAAAGAATTCTGCAAAAAAATGTCAGATTTGGTGCAATTCACGTCTGCCTTGTGGCCAAACACAAATTGTTGCTTTCTTTCACAGCCACAGTTCCTGCATTTGAAGTAACAGTAGGGAAACTACCTAACTTTTTGCCTCAAACTTCACAGAAATAGTGATCTGTTTTCCTTTATCCCAGACAAACACTTGAATAACAAGTATGAGAAAGGTCTAAGTACATACTTAGTAGCTGTGATCCATCAGTGAGGGATGAATAAGCCACAGGTGTTGGTTTATTTCTACTTATCACTAGGTAATAGGAAATAGTATCTTTTTCCAGGGAACTGAAGCATTGAGTCTTTGGCTTGACCAAGGTCACATTGGAAGCTGGCGGCTGAGTAGATGTCCCAAGGAGTATTTTTGTAATTCCTGTATCTGAAATCACCATTTTATGGCCCCTGAATTATTCGTTTTCCATTGGAAATAATTACCGCAGAGAGCTTATGCATTTCCAAGGGTGCTACCAGGTAGAATCCAAGCATGTCATAGTACTGATGTTATGAGGCTTGTATAAGGCTTTCTTTAAAACTAGCAAACCCTGTTTCATGTGTTAAATTTATGTATATATTATGCGCTGGCCTTTGATATTGCTGTGTATTTTGATATTGCTGTGTATTGTGTGAAGTATAGACACAAAAAAAGAAATAGTAAATAACATATGTCTCATCAAAGAGAGATAAAGCGTAACAAGGCTTGTAAAAAAATGTCGAGTGGGAAATTACGTTTTAACAGCAGCCCAAACAGGCAGGATTCCAAGGGAAATGTGTCCTTAATCTCCAACACAAAAATTGTAGACTCTTTGCTGAAGTACATAGATAGTAGTAGATTAAAATGTAGTTCTGTTAATGAGTGAACAACAGTTTTACCAAACAAATTCCTAGTGAACGTTTCTCTGATATATCAGGAAACAGAGTGTGGAAATATACGTATTCAAAGTTTTTTGATCTACTGATTTTTTTTTCTTACACGAGTAAAGACTGAAGGTGAATTATACAACTCATTATGCCTCATTTTCTAATTTACAGTACATTAGATGTGATTTTAGGAAGTGTTTAAGGAATAGCAATATTATTTAATAAATGTAACATATTCAATGTCCTTTATTTCTCAGTCTCCTAATGCAAGTACAAGTGAGAAACTGCTAAATAGATAATTATTTATGTGCATGTGGTGTGCTGTAAAGATACTCTGTGTTCCAAAGAGGTGTTGCACATCAGCACAACACAGAGCATGGTAAGAATAAAAAGAGAGTGAATTCATGACTATACAACAAAATATAAAAATTTCAGGATTGAAAACTAATGCCACAGCTAAGATTGTGGCCAGGAGAGCATGCGTGGTCTTGCATATATGAAATTCAAAGGATATATAAAAGACCAGAGGACAAAAAAACCTCTTCAGAGAGGTATGGCCAAGACCTTAGAGGTCTTTCTTACCTTTATTCCTAAGGCTTCAGGAGTGTTACTCTAAGCAGTGAATTTGGGTTTTTTTAATGAACTTATTATTGTTCAAAGCGTGACATTTGGAAACACCATTTCAATGTATTTGTTACAAAAAATATGTGAAAATAACAGTTCTTTTGTAGAGCGTTGGTTAGCCACCCTTAAGCCCACATGACTGAATGAGATTGTAAATTTAGGAAAGTGTATACCTCTGTTTCGACCTGTAGGAAAAAAGAATTGTATGAATTCCTAGAGCATCACTTACTCTCTTTTACCACTATAGAACTGGACTAGAGGTGCCAGCTTTGTTTCAGTGTGCTCTTATCTACCAGTAATTGTAACAGCAGCAAGCTATTCACAACCAGTTGTCATTGCGTGCCTGATGACGGTGCTGACTCACTGAACTCATTGTGTCTTTGGCTGCACGGTTGATGATAAAACTTGCTAGTCATTTCATCAGAATTTATTGGCTATGTGGCTTAATACTTCAGTGGAAGTTAGCAGTAGGGATAAAACAGGTTTACTTTTTGTTCTGTGAATTGCAGGGCATCACCTGAGCTATCATCAGTGCCCTGTCTATGCTCTTAGCCCAGAGCACTGAAGACACTTTGCTTAACCTTTTCAAGTGTGTGCAGCACTGCTGTGCTGAGACTGGGTGGGCAGGCAGTTATCACAGCTCAGCATCAGCTCTCACAGCTGATGGTAGCATGTCTAGATGTACTTGGTGATACATACGAAGCCTTACCCAGTAAAGGACATTTATAGTGCCAAATAGTAAATAAATATGGAAATATAAGAGTTTGTGGAAGTTTTGGGGTAATCTTTCATTTCATGGTAGTCTATGCAGGTGCTCATGTCATAACATGTGTTGTTCTGGTTGCTGGTTCAGCAAATCTGATGTAAACTGAAAGAGGTGTAACATATTGTGAGGGTGAAAGGAAAGCAGGAGAGAAGTCCAAAGAATTTGGTCCGTTTAACCTAGAAGAATGAAGATCTGAGAGGGGATGTAACTGCTGCCTAGAGCTATTGCAGGGATGATAAATATTAGCACAAGAAGAGCTAAAGAGCTTTGTTCACATAAAACCAAATGGGTATAAACTGCCCAAAGATCAGTTCAGGATGGAAGCTATAACTTTTCTAACCATTGAAAGCTGCTGTTCTAGAACAAGTTTTGTGGATGTTAACAACCTTAACACTTTTACAATAAATTTGAGATAGTGATTGTAAGATGTAGCTGCTTTTAGAAGTAAATATCCATACTTGGTGACTTAGGATATGCATTTCCATGATATGGTTTAACTTTCTGTTTTATTTCTATTTGTTTTTACTAAAGTCTGTTTTTTCCTTGCAGTCAAAACATACAGGGAAAAGAGGTAGAGATTAAGAATATATGGAAGCCAATCTTGAGATTTGTAAATTCTGTTTTAGAAGAGGCACATCAGTAGTTTGTTTTTAAAGCTTTTTTTCTTTGTTGATAAGTAAGATTCCTCCTTCAAATAAAAAAAAGAATCAATAAAGTATTAAAATATGAATAAACAAAGTATGGTATATAATTAAATATGAATAGGCTGTTACCAAATGAATACAACATTCAACAATTTTTACATCCTGCATTTGATCAAGTTAATGATATTTACTCTGTTAAAAATAGTAGTGAAGGTGGGACCAAGCTAAAATATTTGGGTTTCACTATTCAGAATATAGGAAAAAAATTGGTACAAGATCTGAACTTTCTTCCTCCCATTTTTAGATAGAAGTTCTTAAGAGCTACTATGCTTCAGAAGCCCAATTTTTTTGTACTGATAAATAGCATATTATTCTGGTTAATTTAACCATTTTCAATTGCTGTACAAAGAAGTTCATTTTCCAGTATGACTCTTCAAAAGAGAATAATTTTTTCTCAAATTGCTGCTTTAATGAAACTATGCTGTTTTATGTTGTAGCAAATCAAACTTTTACATATATTTAGTTCCTAGTATAAAACTGTTAGATCAACATTCTCCTTTCATTTATACTCATGCAACCACACTGAATTAGTAACCAAGCAGAGTAATATTTAGAGAGGTGCTCAGGCACTTGGTTGCATAAATCCCATTAATGTTAATTCCTAGTGCTGAAAATGTACCCTTAAGTGTCTGACAGACCAGCGATCCTTATAAAAACTTATAAGCCAATTTCATTTTTAAGCAGCCATCTAACACAGCGCAAATGCAAAGATATTAAATATTAATGCTTTAAGAAATCAGTCTCAGGCTTTTCATCTAGAAAATAATTGTTGCTAATACATCTTCTATTGATCTAGGAATACTCTCTACCTGTTATTTCAGAGGGTTATTAGATTTGTTTCTAACTAACCTTATCTTTTCTGTTGATTTAACAAATCAGAACATTTTTCTTACTTCATTACTTTTGAATCTCTAATTTGTTTATTCATCTAATATTAATAATAAATGTTTGACTGTTAGTATTATTGAAAAGTATTTCTTTTTTATTTCCAAGTTAAACATACTTCTGAGAAGTGGGCATTGTGTCAGAATATATCCCCTTTTTGGGCAGTTTTAGTCAAGCTGTAATTATTTGTTGTACTTCAGGGCACGTTAACCCAACAGATATGTAGCAGTAAGATGACTCAAGGCTTAGTGAGGAAACCTAGTAAGTACCAGAGTTACTGTGTATTTGTTGAAAAAAAGCAGATGCTATTGATCTGTATTGAGAATTTCTGAGGAAACTGCAAGTTAATGATACTGTACAACAACAAGTTATAAATTCAGCTTGCATCTTCAGGAGTGTAATTGTATTGAAGTTTAGAAAGTGCAGGAAGAAAGATTTTTGAAAAGAGAAACAGAACCCTGAGTTTTGTTCGGACAGGGTGAATACAGCGTTACAGTTTATCCTAAATAAGCTTTATCAATGTTAGGTGTTATTCAGCCCTGGCATATAATACTTGAAAAATTATATGTATGCCATTCCAGTCATGCATAAAATCTAGTGTGCATCGTAACTTCAGTGGTACTGTGAAACGGTTTAACAGTGGCTGATCAAAATATATGGGCCCTGAGGATCAGAGCCTGCTGCTGGCCTGTACCCCACAGCACTGGGGAAGAGGCAGGCGGCCCCACAGCAGTGGTACCTGGGGAGGGCAGCTGCCCCCAGGCCCATGCCAGGGAAGCCCCCAGCATCTCACTGCTGCAGCTGCTACGGCCTTCCCTGAGAGCCTCCCGCTCCTGGGGAGAGCTTCATTTTGAGCAAGAAGCATGTTTTGAGAGGGTGGCTACTGGATTTTCTTAAAAAATACTGGCTTTTCTTCTTCTCCCTTAAGCCACTACAGTTTCCACACTCAGGAAGACTTTGGGGAAAGGAAGCAGTGTTTCTCCATACCACAGGCTGACACTCCTGACAGAAGTGGCTTGACAAGCCTGTAAATAAACAACAGCTTCCTGGCAGATCTGGGTCTCCTGCCAAGGCTTCTCATCCAAGCATTTTTAATCTGTTTTTCAAAGAGAGAGATTCCCAAGAAGATTAACCAGATTCTGCTGGGCAAGTGTTATAATACATTTCTACTCTTGTTCTGGTTCATTTTCTAATGCAAAGTTTGTTTACAGGTTTTCCAATTATCTTCCACTCATCAAAACAGAAATAACATTTTTCTTCTTTTTTGACATTATTCTTTTGGAATGATGTCGGGTGTTACAGCCAGATCCCCTTGATGCACAGCTTTGCTTCAAAAGAACTAGCTGAGAAGCTTTGCAGACTCTTAATGTTGACACACAATAGGTTTTAGAGAACAATTTTGAAGGGAGGAGCAAGCTAATGTGCTAAAATGTTTCAGAAAGGAGAAACCAGAAAACTCAAGTAACTGAAAGCCTGTCGTTTTGCTTTCAGACTCAAGTAATGAAGAGGTAGACAAGGATAATGTTAAAAACAACTAAAAATGAGTTGTGGAAAATGTGTCTCAAAACTAGTTTTTATAATTGTCATGAGATTACAAGTTTTGTTAGAAAATGAATAATATTGAAATAACAGGCTTCTGAAAGCCTTTTATCACAATTTAGTAAGGCATCAGATTTTAATGTGCTAGAAGAGCACAAAGTGCACTGCATATATTTTGGATATGTGAAATGAGGAATCATAGTTAAGCTGCTAGATTGTAATAGAAACATGAGATATAAGAGAACTATATTCTTGCTTGTATTTAATTTTCATGAAACAAGCAGTTGCAGAAGAAATGAAGATTGAATAGCTGTAAATAATTGAGAGAAAACATCAGTAATACAGAACAATCTGGCTAAGTTGACAAATTGTGAGAGGTGGGCATTTCATTAGGGCAATATATCTGGAAAAAAGAACATGAATCATATTTACGGAAAAAGGAATCCATTCATCTGAAGCGTTTAGTCTGAAAAAGATTCAACAGGTCATGTTAAATAATCAATCTGACGTTGGTCTCAATGCAATGCCGTAGCATATAGGACTAAACTGATATAATATATAATCATGTGATAATCATGTGAATATCACATAAGGAAAAAAAATGCCATTATTCCCGTTTTTGGCAGAGGTGAAAGAGTCTGCAATGCTTCTGCAGAGGGCTTCTGCAGTTCTGAATTCTGTGCATGAAGAAGTTGAATACTGTGGAGAGTTTGGTAATTCCATAAATAACAACGGGAGGGAAAATAGATGTCACAGGAAAATACTTTCATGGAGTACAAAGAAGTAAGTGGCCAGGTCTTCTTAGTTTAATAGTGAAAATCTTAAAACATGACTTAATAAGATACATTATATCTCTAGGAGACAGAATTTTGATAGTAGCAGATTTTTACTTTATTGTGTAGTGGTGTTGAGGACAAGCAAATGCAATATTTTTAAGAGTGGAGGCAGTTAAACATTGAATCAAGTTATCAAGGATTGTGATGAGTTCCTCATCACAGGCATCTTTAAAATAAAAGCTAAATGTTTTTCTAAAGGATAAAATTGAGTTCGATGTGAAAAGGAGTTAGCTGAGGAAAGTTTTTCAGAAGGTATAACAAGCCACATGTACACAGATGTTCCTTTTCATTTTCAAATATATCAATCGGTTAAACATAATAATCTCTGATTTAAGTGTTGCACATTACTAGCATCATGATCTACTTCACATGCTTTCTGTGAGAAGCGTTATTTATAATCCCATAATTCTGAAAGATTATGCACAGTATTCTAAAATGCTTTTTCATTTTTTTGCACCTTGAAAGAAACAGTGTTTTCTATTCTCACTTCCCAGTTAAGCATGGAGAGGTGAAATGACGTGCCTCATAAAGTACAGCTCCCTTTATTCCGAGGCCAGTTTCCTATCCACAGCTTTGTCCCAGCACCCTAATTCCAAAGAATGACAGTTCATGCTATTTTTGCAGAAAGCCATATCCCTCAAAGGAGTCAGGCATTTACGTATTTTCACCTGGAATATTTTATTGAAGAATTCGTTGTGTGGAAGTTGTAAACACATTTGGGAGTCAAATTAAATAAAGACATGCTGTTTTATACAATATGGGGCAAAAAATCAAGGACAGGATTAACAAGTGAAACTGCTTTGTTTTCTTTTTTTTTTTCTTTTTCCCTACTGAAATAAAAAATATATATATATAAAAAGAGGTAAAATATGTGGGCCACTTTGAGAAATGAGTGTAATTGATGGAAACTAAAGTAAGAAATGTTTCTAAATTGGTCAAGCATTTATCCCTGCATGCTATTGAATGGTGTAGTAGTTTAGCTCATGGAAATAAGTCTCCTGTGTACAAGGAAAATTGCATGATCACTCTATCTTATTTTAGCAGTACCGTTAGGCGTCATCACACATTTCTCATTTGATAAGTTCTGCAGCTATTCTTTACTAGCCTTTTTAATTTCTTCATGTTATTGCCAAAAAAACTAGCTTTATGCAGTACCGCTCTTCTAATCCTCCAGCTTTCCATGGAGAAATGTTGAAAGATGCTGGCAATCTTCCACTGTGATTTTTTCCATTCAAAAAGTAAACTGTATTATTTGTGGAAACAGTATTTACCTGCCAAGAACTCTTTATTGATCCTGCTCGGTGCTTGCTACCTTTGGCAGAAGTAGTAATCATGCAGACTAAAATAGCACTCCTGAAGCCCTTCCCCGCTCTTTATAACCCCCAAAGTTGTACTTGCACAAAAACAAAACCACCACCTGTTAATCATTTTGCTCCTTAATATATTTCTCAGCTGATAAGCATAAGTTTATCAAAGTTTCTCTGAATTTCTTGACTTCAAAGAAATGTAAGTTCAGCCTACCCAGATGTTCCTTTCTAATTATTATAGTTACTTATTTTAATGTGGGATTTAGATGTGCCTAACATTGATTAGTAATATTTTGGTAGACACTTAGAAATATCCCAAGGAAAAAATATGCTTATCCTGCTTGAGAAGAAAAGCAAGCAGAAATGTTTTTCTTGGAGAAGATTTTATGTTATTTCATGCTGTAGAAAAGCTACCAACCTTGCATTTTCACTGGACACTTTGGGTGAGATATCTGCCATTTTTTTCTTTTATGAAACCCTCTCATGTTTCACAGCAGAGATATATATACACACAAAGTAAAGTCGGATGAATGATTAAGGAGAAAAAGTAAAAACTTAGCATTCTATGATCTTTAGAATCTTAACTATTCTGAGATCTGGGCTACAGTCTCACTCTACAGGCAGGCTTTGGCATATTTTTATTTAAGCAGAATCTCTCCCTTTCTACTAACGTTTCAAAGCTTGGGCCATGCTTGTAGTGTCACTGAAGTTATCATTTTCTCACCTTTTCCTCATAATTTCTCCTTTTAATCCTTATTATTGGCGCATAAGAAATATTCTTCTTTACTTAATTCCTTCCAAATAAATTGTGGGGGTTTTGTTCCTTTCTGATGAGCCCATTCATTTCTCCATTCTGTCTCACAAGTAATGTACTTAGTAGTTCTGGCTGGGAAGGGCATACTATCCTGCTTTGTTCCAAAGAGTTCCTGGAAAGATACTTAGCTGCTAAAGAAGACAAAAACATTGATATGATAAATTACAAACAAGGCTTTTTACTAGCTGGTATAAACTTACTCTTTACAGCAAATTGCATTTCATTTTAAAATATACTTTTTTATTTCTATGTATTATTTTCTGTGAGTCTCAAAGAAACCTATGCATTCATATTGGCCAAGTTCTAGTGGGTCTGGCTGTTTAGATTGGTATTTCAAACACGAAACTGTAATCATGATGCTTGCAGTGGCACTATGTTTCTAACCAAGATGTTTTAGTGGATTTCGTTGGAGTTTATATAATTATCCTTATCCTTGCAGATAACATTGTGGTTTGAACAGTAAAAAAAAGGATGGTAATCAGAGGCCAAACTTTGCAAGCACATAGACCCTACAATGGAAAACTGTATTTCAGTTTGAAAATGATAGACATTCATTTAGTTATTGTCCCTAGCTGATATTTAATTAAAGTGTATATGCAATTTAAATTAACATGCCTAGTCAATTTAAAGGTCATGTCAAATTGAGTGTTTTATAGATTATGGGCTACTGTAATATGTTTTAAAGTAATTTTTAGTGATGTGACTGATTAGAGAAGGAAAGAATGATGCATGCTGAATCTACCATTCAGATGTATACATTTAGACTTTCTCTAGGTTTCAGAGGGATGTAGAGGTGTAGACTGAATAGTGCCAGTTATCAAAAGAGCCTTTTTCTGTAACAAAATTATTGTCAGCTTTCTGTCTACAGCTTCTGTGTAGGTAATTGTAAAAGGAAGTTGTTAAAGTGAATTAAATGTCAGTAGAGTGTCCGGCATAACATCTCTGCTTTCCAGTGTTCCTGATGGCCTACTGTAAGTTCCTGGGTGTCTTAATGTGCACAAAAGCAACTAATTTACTGAAACTAAAAAATCTTACTCAAGTTGGTTGTTATGAAAGAAATCAGACCTGGTCTCTGTGGGGAGAGTTTTTTATATAGTAGAACAGCTTTTGGTGTCTACTCTTAATAGTTCTTGTCCACTCCGCACAGGAAAACCAGATCATGCTTTATCATGCTAAATACCATGTGAAACATTATCAGTGGAATTGCTACTAATTATTAAATGTTCTGGTCTGTTATTTCTGAATTCTCTGGTTTCTGGGAGATCCTAGCTTGCTTCCTTTTTTCTGTGCATGGTGGGATTTTCAACGCTTTCTACATAGCTTGTGGCCAAAAGGCCAATGACATCTTGGCTAGTATCAGAAATAGTATGGCTGGCAGGACTAGGGAAGTGATTGTGCCCCTGTACTCAGCACTGATGAGACCGCACCTTGAGTAGTGTGTTCAGTTTTGGGCACCTCAATACAAGAAAGACATTGAGGTGCTGGTGCCCTTCCAGAGAAGGGTGACTAAACTGGTGAAGGGCCTAGAGCACAAGTCTTATGAGGAGTGGCAGAAGGACCTAAGGTTATTTATTCTGAACAAAAGGAGGCTGAGGGGAGACCTTATTGCTATCTACAACTACCTGAAAAGAGATTGTAGGGAGGTTGATGCTGGTCTCTTCTCCCACATAACAAGTGATAAGAAAAGAGGAAATGGCGTCAAGTTATGCCAGAGGAGGTTTAGGTTGGATGTTAGGAAAAATTTAATCACCAAAAGGGTTGTCAAGCACTGGAACAGGCTTGAATCATCATCTCTGGCTGTGTTTAAAAGTCATGTAGATATGGTGCTGAGGGACATGGTTTAGCAGTGGACTAGGTAGAGTTAGGTCAATGGTTAGACTCAATGATCTTAAAGGTCCTTTCCAACCTAAACAATTCTGTAAGGTAGGTGGCCATCACTGACTGTTAATAGGAATTGTGTATCTAGTGCCCTAAGGCACCTCATAAACTCATTCGGAAGAGGCTTCTACCATTCCCCTGAGAAGATGAAACCTCTTTTCCCCAAAAAACCCAATTTGCATCTGACCAGCAGGGTGGTCTTACAGATTCTAGACCTTAATCAAATGCATATTTAATTCTGAAATATCTAGCCAGTAATGAGGAGGAAGGAAAGAGATGGGAAATAAATCAAAATGAAGTTTGCAGCTAGCAACTTAAAATTATCAGAGCAAGTGAAAACTCAGTCAGTGGCTATTGCCATATTGTCAGATGCTGTTGCTCATCAGGACTCTAGACTAATGAAGAGGGAGCATTAAGGAATTTGGTTATTATATTTATCTGTTACAAAAGTCGTGTGAGAAGCCTGTGGAGAACTGTTTCTCAGTAGTTCATCTGAAGCTGGATTAATGCATGATATCTTCCAAAAGTAACTCAGAAGCAGCTCTGTTAAAACTAGCATCAGTAAACAATGTGTTCAAATGCATGCACACAAAAGGGCAGATCTGGGCCTGATTTTAATGTACATGCGTTCAGACATACCTAGTTCTCAAATATTTTTGTTACATTTACTTCTGCTCTGAAAAATAGTGGAGTACACATGCAATCCATTCAAACGAGTCTGATGCTTAGTTTTCAATTTGAGCTGAAAGAAATTCCTTTATTTTCTGCAGTCTTTGAAGACATGATGTTCAGTTGAAAAGGTTTGCAAGCCTTAGGACACCTCTCATTGAACTTGTTATCAGGTATAAAAAATGAAAATCAGGTGAAGTTTTCTTCTCATTGAGGTTTCTTTGGAAGCATTTCCTCAGTACTTCAGCACAGTACATTTTACAAGGTTCTACAGAGAAACAGAGATTTCTGTCTTCCTCTAGAACCACAGATTTTCACTGCAGCAGCAGAGGAATTGCTGGAGTAGACTAAAAGAAGAAAAGCAGCCTAGTCCTGATCAGGCAGGTTGGAAAGAAGATGATTGTTGAATCCTGGAGGTACACTGTACCAGAAATGGCGTGACCAGCAAGAGTAGGGAGGTGACTGTGCCCCTGTACTCAGCACTCGTGAGACTGCACCATGAGTACCGTGTCCAGTTTAGGGCACCACAGTACAAGAAGGACACTGAGGTGCTGGAATGGGTGCAGAGAAGGGCAAAGAAGGTGGTGAGGGGTCTGGAGAATATGTCGTATGAGGAGTGCCTGAGGGAATTGAGATTGTTTAGTCTGGAGAAGAGGAGGCTTGGGCAGAGACCTTGTTGCTCTCTACAACTACCTAAAAGGAGGTTGTAGTGAGGCTGGCGCTGACCTCTTCTGCCAGGTGACTAATGAAAGGACAAGAGGTAATGGCCTCAAGTTGTGCCAGGGGAGGTTTAGATTTGATATGTAATGGGGTATTTCAAATCATGCTAGGTGAAGTCCTAGACATAGTCATCAGAAAGACAAATTGCTCTTGGCACTTCTTCTTTCAACAGGAACAAGGATTTTAATATGTGCATTCTTGACACTGCTGGCTCTCCATTTGTCCAAAGAGCTGGCAGTGGCAGCTAACATAGATATTAGTTCATCACTGCATGGTGAGGTGATGCTTATGAATCACAAAGCTGTCAGTTCCCTCAATATGCAGATCTTGTGTTGTGCCAGGTGCAGAATTACTGATAGAGTTGCCTCATTCCAAAGTTCGTGTTATGATTAATTTACATGGAATCACTAAGGAGTTTTTAGCCAATGTGATACTGAACTAGGTACCAAAAATGTGGAGTTGGTGCAGCACACAATATACTATGATAGCACTCTAAATATTGAATGAAACAGTGGCATTGCATTGCAGTGTTTATTGTGGTTTTGAGTACTACTAAATATACTTTGTCTACAATTAAAAGTAATGTTTCCTCTATGAACCCTGAAAATTCAATAGTTAGCCTGCAATATGAAAGTAAATGTTGGTTGGATGCTTCTTTGCATATTGTTGCTGCTGTTAAAAACTTCCTCATCCCATTTTCTTCTTGCCCCTTCCATAAGATTCCTCTTACAGAGTTTCCGGATGCTCATGTTTCTTCTGCCTATGAAGATTCACTGTCATGACATTCCTACAACATACCACAATAAAAATTCACAGTCTTATAGGATTATTTTTTTATTCTGTGTTATTTGACGACTAATCAGGAAGCACATGTGGTGAGACTGTTGAAATAGTGAGACTTGAAAACAGCTGTTTATGTCCAATAGTATTCCCTCCTTCCCCATTACATTATTTGGGTTTTGCAGAGATTCTTTTTTCTAAGGGCACGTAAGTAAATAATCTTATGACAAAAATTGAGTTTTTAGCTACTGTTGTGTGATAATACTCTCTGTAAACCTCTGTTTCGATCAGTGACTAACACAATTGTAGACTCATAGCAAGCTTTTATCAAATAATTCTGAGAACAAATAATGAACATACGGTAGTTCATTCATCCTTGAACTGTGCTTCAATAATGAGGTAAGAACTAAAATCTAATAAAGATAGTAGAATTTGAATAAGTTGGTTGTGGAGCAATATAAAATTCACATGGAGTTGCTTTCAGATTACAGAATTACACTTTGCAAGTTTTTTTAATGTCCTTAAGTGCATCTTACAATGGCAAATTCAGTTGAATAGACACCTGGTAAAAAGAGTGCATAAACTGAATTTGTACATTTTTATGTGCAGAAGGAACTATTACAATTAAAACAGTATAGAGTTTGCATCTGCAATTAGCCATTGATTTCACATGCACATTTCTTTCCTCAATGTATTTGGGAATCAACACCTTAGATCCTTTTGTATGAGGGAAATTGAGCATGCAAATATTATTTCCTTTACAATGCAATAACAAACAAATAGCTCATTTGCTTGCATAATGTTAATTGATTATGTTAACCACATTCATGAATGCACATTTTATCTTTGCTATCTGTTCCTATAATACTTTACAGTACTGTAAAAAAGTATAGTATGTAGTCCTAGGCAAGGGATCTTATCACCCTGCCTTACAATAAAACAATAAATAATGTTGGGCTAGGTTTTAAAAATAGCTTCATAATGTTGCAGCTCCAACCCAGGCACCTAGTGTGGAGACAGATTTTTTCAAAAGCACTCAGCACCCAGCAGTTCCAAGTGAGAACAGTGAAAGCTGATGAGTAGTGAGCAGTTTTGAAACTCTAGGCTCTTGTTCATGTCAATTGAATTTAAACTGTATTTGCCAAGAAATTTCTATGCTGTCATCGGTGCAAAACCTCTTCTTCCTAGAGATACAGTATTCCAAGTATTACAGCTGCAAAATAACCTTCATCTTTTCTGCTTTAAGAAGTAACTAACTAGTATAAGGGATGGGGCAGAAGGAGGTGAAATAATTGTAGTATACCTGGCACAGAAAATGGAAGAAAAGCAATTATTTCAACAGAACCTGTTTCCTGTCTGGTTCTGCTCTGGCAGATATACGCCAGATTTGTTATTAAATGAAGTTTTAATTGTGTAAATGTCCTTCATTCCAAGTAATCTTTATTACTTTTTTTACAGATACACATAATTTAGGTCAGTGCATGTGCATCTACTTTTTAAAACCTTGCAAGAATGCTGCAAGTTAGTGAGGTTAGTTATTTGTCATGTAAGTTTTGCGTTAGAAAACAGGGTCAGAAAATCCTAAGGATAAAGACTTGTATCCGTTAACAAAAAAGAAGAGTAATGACCACAGAATCCCAATAATTTCCTGTATCTGTCAGTCAACATGTTTCAGCTCTCAACAAGAACTGTATTCTGCAATAAAAGAAATTAGTCTATTTACAGTCAGTGGCTGCCTCTTCACTGAGTTGGCAGCTATCAGAGTTGGAGGCATTTTCTTGGCTAATGAAAGATGAAGAATGCTTTCAGGAAACATAATGAATCCAGCTCTCAAGATCCAGCAAAGTGAAATTTTGTTATCCGTGCTTGATATTCTGGCTTAAAATGACTGTTCTGTTTCATTCTGAAAAATGAAGGAAATGCTCAGTCACATTAGAATTTGGCGAAAACTGTGCTGGAAAATTGGCATTGCCTTTTCAGCTAAGGCACCAGAACTCTTGATTTTGTCCTGCTACTTCCTCTGCTTTCTAAAACTGAGACACAGTAATGTGAGAAGCCTTTCTCACAATTATTATTTGTTCTGTATCTTCGCTGAGATGACAGAAACTGTCATTTTTGTCCTTGCTGTTTATAGCCTGCCATCAAATTCATTAAGAAAGTGCTGAAAAAGTGCTAAAGGGAGAAAAAATCCTGATTTACTAGACGTGACAGCAATTCCATTTTATGTGAAATAAAAAATAATTTATGAAACTAGAGTTAGAGTTAAAAGAAACAGAATTCTGTCCTCACATTGTGTAGCTACCTTTCAAAAGTTGCAAAAACTTTCTTTTCAAAACCATCGTTGAAATAATTTTACTTTGCCGTCTTGCACTCTGCTTTCAGGTAATTGCTCTTTTTTGTTAATGTTATTCAGTACAATCTATTTGCTATTGAAAGAATAGTATTGAACTTGAATTAAGTCAAGCTCCAAAGAAAGTACACTTTTCTTCCATTAAGGATTGCAACATACTCCATTCAAAAATACAATTTCTTTTCAAGAAACTGAAAGATGAGTAAAATTTAATTGCTCACAGTTTAGCCATGAACTAATTCAAAAGGAGGGCAAACAAGAGGTATTTTAAATTGGTTATATTTTAGTTTTACCTGTTAATGGTCACTTTTTTGCTATATAACTAGAAAAAAATCAAATGGAGCAGCAAAATAAACAGTGCTCAGAATGCTAAACCATGTATGGCAGAAGAAGTTTTGAGCACTAGAGTAAAAACAGTAATGGCATTTTAACAGTACTACTAAGAATATTTTTATAAGATTCATAAATTCCATATTTTTTCCCATGTGTAAGAAAATCTTCAACTTTGATAATAAATGACAAAATGAAGAAAAATAGTCAAATCAAATAGATAGTAAACAGTCTGTAGTTTGAAAAACTATATATTCAGCCCATTTAACGTATCCGAGCAGTCGGTTCACGTTCAGTACATTTGAGTAAAGAATTAATTTGGCAATTAACCAAAAAGTAACAAAAAAGGTTAAGATTATTCTTTTCATGTGATATATTTGCTAAGGTCAGATACCTCTTTGCAGTGGAAAAAAGAAAGTGTTGTGTAGTTTTCTAACTTTGTATCTAAATGTACCTGGAACTCTAGCTAAACATTGCTATTTTTATTATAGTACTACTCTTGAAGCAAGTACATTTTTCTCTGAACAGAAAGAATCCCTAAAAGATTGACTTCATACCTGCAAAGCACAATTTCTGTTTTGTTTTTTACTTTATTAAGTGGGGATGAAGAAGAAAATCAAACAGCTCAGATTGAATACAGTATTGCAGTTTCTTTAAGTTATACAGAAATCATTCTACCTGTCCCTCATCTCCAGACTGAGAAGCACTGAAGGTACTCTTTGATTATTAGTAGTATTAAAAGTTATGTTGTTTAAGAGTTGTGTGATTCGGTCTAATGTATTAATTGTATATCTTGCTGGGCATGACCCCAGCTACAGTGTAAACTGCAGTGGAGGAGGTCTCTTTATTAATAACCTACACTGGAGCTGCTAGTTGTCATTTAAATTGAAAAATTAAAGAGATGAGAAGCTCTTTATATCCTCTAGTTATTCTTCTCTATAGAAAGAGGCATTTTGTGTCTCATGAAGCAAATATTCTGACATGGTTCTGATCCTAAGTACTCTGTTTTATAGGAAGCTCAAGGTAACAGAGCTTACTGCTTCTTTTCTCCCTCTCTGTTACAGATGTCCTTCACAGAAATGCAAGGACTTTTAAAGTGATTTCCAGGCTTTCAGTCCTCCTCTATCAGCTGCTTAGTGCCTCAAGCTAATCTAACTATGATATATGGTAAATATTTTCCCTTGCAGGAAAAGTGCTTAAAGCTATTTCTATGCATTGATTGAGCACATTAGGCTAATATTTATCCATTTGAAACCTAGAGGTTTAGCAGTACATCACTTAATAGCTATGCACCGATTATAAGAAGTAATTATACATAAGAATATCAAAGAATATTAAGTCCCTTGTGGAGGAACCATCATAAATGGTTTAATGGTGATTAAATCTGGGGAAGCTGGAGTAGTTTGGAACACTGCTTATTAATTTTAGAAGGTGTATGGCTCTCTGAGCATTACAAATAAATAGGAGTAATAATGTTTCTGCATTTAATGACATTTTGAGCTGCAGGAATGTGGCCTTCACGTTTCTTCCTGCAATAGGGTGCATATGTGTGTTGCAGAGGCTGCTCTTTGTGCATTAAATTCACATTGTTTAAAAATTGCATCAGTATGGTGTGAGTTCTTACAGAGCAATAAAGTTCATCCCTTTTTTTTATGCTTGAAATAGTTCTTCAGCTAGTGTGATCTTCTCTGAGTTCTTAAGACACCTTTTACCTCCTTCTCCTCACTCTCTTCCTTCAAAACAGTACCACTACCTTTTGTGTTCATGGATGCTGCGGAGTTTTCTCTTGCTTGTTCCAGCCACTGATCTGGTACAGAACTAGGTTATGAGAGCCGTACCCTTCCAATTTCCTCTCAAAAAAAAGAGAAGAAAGAAGAAATGCAGAATTCCTAGGGACAATTACCCAGCCAGTGTTGAATGTCTGAGTAGTCTTTGTCAAATGGGCATGAATTATTACACATTCTAGCTTTGAATTTTTTTTCTTTAAATCAAAGGGTCACATTCTGTTGTTCTCTATGTAATGAAAATCTGGTCTTGATATTGTGATTTTGGCTTAACTGCGGATAACAGGCACTGCCTTCAAGTTTGGCATTGTATATTTAAAAAAAAGAAATTCATTTTAAAATTTAGCTTTAGTTACAACTATGGCATTATATTGTGAAAGCACATAACAAAAACATGCGGTGTTTATTTTCTGAAATATTTTTCTGGTTTTTTGAGGTAGCATGGAGTTAGCGTGATTTCACTGTAGCCACTACTAAAGCCATAAATGCTGCTGGGAAAATGAAGGCATAGATTATAATCCCATTGACTTTTCAGGTGAACTTCAGGTCTGCTTGCACACTGGCCTTAAAATCTGACCTGTTTTCCTTGTATGTGTTGTTTGGCCAAATGGCTCCTTGTCTAAATCCATAGAGTTTCATCAGAGATAAAATTGGCAATGTACAATAAATGAATGTCCTTTTAATTGCCTTATAGAATGGAGGATATATGTTATTTATTATGTACGGTGACGTCAGACGATAATGTAATTTCCTTGCAATTTTATCTTGTTAGCTTAGATGTAGGCAGAATGCTAACTTGCAATTACAGTCCTTGGATAGTATATGATAGAGTGATCTATACTCCTACAATTGGTTTTAATATGCCTTAGAGTCTAGACACTCTTCATGTCATTGTTGAAAGTGCAACTCAGCTTTCCAAAGTAGAGTATGCTTAGTATGATTCTGTGCTTATTCTCTATCAGTACATTCTTATAGTTTATGCATTTAAAAATTAGGTTTGGTTGCTATTGCTTTTTTTGTAAGTTAAAGTTTCTTTTATGTTGAAGCATGAGTTCTTGCCTGCTGTCTGCCATCCAGTCCTCTTCTCAACTTGATAAAGAATGTACTACCATCTTCTATCACCATCTACCACTGTCTTAGAGGCAGGGCTGCTAAATCCACTGATGGGAGATATGATATGCTGTCACTGGCACAGCTTGTGTGAGACAAGGATTAGAGACACACCTTTACTCTAGTCCCTCAGACCATCTTAAAGGTCTACAGTGTTGGAAAGGGCACCCTTTCCTGCCAAGACGGGATTCTATATGATGATGTGGTTGAACACTGATAAAAAGTTTCATTCTGCAATCTTGATATAGGAATGCATGGGAACTGGGATGGGACCATAGGGAAGAAAAGACTGTGGAGAGTCTAGGAATTTTAAGTGTAAATCTAAATTTATTATTTACATAAATTAACCTCAGGATTTTTTGTTAATGCTACAAATTATTGTCTGAAGTAATTCAGTTGTGCATTCCATCACATAGCATAGCCAAGAATCAAGATATTTCAAAAGATTCTATCAGATTTTCCCTCAGTTTTGTCTGACCTTCTCTCTTGACTGCCTTCATATTCTCACTTCCCTGTTGTAAAACAGGGAATGTCAGAGTAGCTCCATTTCCTTGGACAAGGAGGGTAAGTAACAAGCTTGGCTTGGTACATGAGATTTCTCAGCTGTGTCTCCTCGATTTGCTGCAAATGGATTTGTGGAAGACAAGGACAATGAATATGCAGATGTCTATTTTATCTCATGGATTAAAAAATGTGACAGAATATGTTTACTGCATACAAGAGAAAATGGAAATATATCCTGTGATAAACTTGCAGTATACTTTATTATTTTCCCCTAAAGTAATTAATGGTAGGCTTAGAAATAATCTATGAAGCCTGAAAACTCTACTAGTACATCACAGAACACAAGACCATTACAGTGGTGAGGACATGAAGTTCACCTGCTGTGGAATGCCAAGCTCTCCATTCGCCAATGCTACAGAAAAGAATTAAGAAAAAACAACTCTGATCATGATATAGGTATTTGCATTTCAGAAAAGATAGAGTGTTGAGCCTTCCGGACCTCCAACATCCTTTAGACAAGTTGTCTAACCTATCTTGGTCCAGTTTGTCCCTGTCTTCCTCTAATAACCTGAGGCACAGAGTCCCAAGTTGCATGTATTATGAGAAAAAAAGGGTAAAAACAGGCCTAAGCACTGATTCTCAGAGATTCATAGAATCACACAGAATCACAGAATCGTTATGGTTGGAAAGGCCCTCCAGGGTCATCAAGTCCAACCTTCTCCTAGCATCCCTCTAACCACTACACCACTACACCATATCCTCTCTAACCAGAGAGGATATGTGCATTTAAAGACTGTTTCTCACAGTTATGGGCTATTTTAATTACAAAGAGATTAGGAATTTACAAAAAAGGCAACCAGTGTCCTAAATCAGAACTGCCTAAATAACTTTTATAAGTCAATAAAATTGAAGTTAAT
>VZZY01013417.1:91086-104699 GCA_013400335.1 Eurystomus gularis | reverse complement strand
TAGCAATACTTATTCCTGTCATATAGACAGGAAATTGAGAGTTAGAATTAATCTCAAGAGCATGCGACATGTATATGGAGAGAATACAGTTTTAACTAAGGCCTGGCAGTCTATGCTAAGTTTCTACATTTCCAGAAATTCACAGCAACAATATTCCCACCTAGGCTTTCAAACTTAAGGAAAAGGACTTTCATCAGTGCATTTTTTTATCCATAGTGCTTGGTTCTGCCATAATGCAAATAAACACTACACATCTAGTAGTAATAACGCAAAAGGAATAAAAGCGACAAAATCAGAATAGCTTTACACTATTAAGTCGTATTGCAAGTACATTAAGTATCAATATTAAAGTATCAATATATTGCAATAAATCAAGAACCACTTAAAAGCTTGACTGTCTTCTCAGTAGTCAAGTAACCACAAACTTTTAATATCACTCACCAGGCCACATTATTTATATTACCATCCCCACCATCATCAGATACATCTTCAGACAGATAATCTGGAGCTGTGAAAATGAAAGCCCTATCAGACTCAAGAGCTTTAAACCCGGAGATTTCTGGCCTTTAACGAGTCTTCTATGAGGAAGAAACATAACACTCACTTTGCCTCTCCATAAACATAGAATATTCAGCATTGGCAACAATGGGCTAAAATGCATCCTTCTAGGCAGCACCTACAGCTAAAACACAGTGGGCTGCCTGTTAGGTCCAGTCTGATATTATAGATCAGAAGGACAAGATTCAGGTCATTAAGGTGTGTCAGCAAGACAGAATATTCTGCTTTAAGGATGAAAAGCCAGCAAGAAGTCTATTACAGAACCTCTAACACCTCTGGATTTTGCCCAAGGTCTTCCACAGTGATACAGAGATTGGTCCAAGCACCAGAGTGGCAAGATACAAGATAATTGCAGGCAGTTTTTTCACTACATACACCCATCATCCAGACCAGAAGCAAACAATCCCTTAAGAAGTAGGCAACGAGAAATTAACCTTGCAGAATTAGAAGACTTATGGTATGACCTAAGATATGGAAGGATTAGTGGTAGGTTATTTTGTTTCAAGTTGGTAACATTGCTCATAAATACATCACCTTTTATGCAACTAGTTTAAAACTTACCAAACATCCATGCCAAATCTCAAAAGATAGTGGAAGGGAAATCTTCAGGATTTTTGCTTAGAAAACATTAAGGGCAGGAAGCTATTTTTTCTAAGCTTGTGCTTGTTTTATAATAATTGAAGTCTCAGCTTAAGGTACAACTGCTTAGCTCTACGGGGGGTGGGCAAAACCTTCATGCAAGATATTGATTGATTTAAAAACAAACAGCAATAGCTAAAAATTTCTAACACTGGTAAGGTACAGAGACTGAGCAGAAGAAAGTACTTCATTCTGCAGGCTAGCAGAAAAAATATATTAAAACAGAACAGCTTAATTGGAGAATATGGTTTCACATTTACGAGCAAATCTACTTGGTTTATGTAAACTGCACTGAAGTATCAGGGAGGGGGTGGCACAGAGGTGGCTGACAGCATTTATTTTAAGCAGGGTAGACCATCTATTTTATTGTATTACATCATGTTTGGTTGCAATGCCCGTTAAAGTCAACTGACTCTTCACGTACTTCAGCAGTCTTTGAATTTGACCCAGAATTTAAACAGTGTGACTGCTTGCTTTCTAAGCACAAGGTCTGACAAAAATTCCAGTTTGCAAATGAGATCTCCCATGTCAGAGTTGAACCACGCTGACAAAACAAATGACTCTGCATGTTACGCCTCTTTTGTTGCAGAAAACATTCTCACTCTTACCTGCACATTTTCTTCTGTAACTTGAATTTCAGCAGTGTAAATATAATCAATAAGCATTCTTAGAGTCCAGCCATCGACTTCCTTTATTCGAACTCTCTTTGCTCGGCTTTCACTCATCTCACCTACAAATACAGTTTGTTAGTCAAGTAAATTAGACAGAAAGACAGGACAAATGTAGAAGTTTAATAGCACCAGAACTTTTTGTGTATTATCAGTTGCTACATTAAAACAACTTTAATAGTAATTCAATTTCTTTCCTTGCATCCTTCAATGAAAAGGGAATTTGTTGTTATCATATGAATGCTACCTGGGTTAATACTTTTACTGCAGGTGACCTATTTTCTCCACAGTATCAGGAAAATATTGTCATCAAAGTTAAGTAAGATTCTTCCATTGCATACAAAAACGTTTTGCTGGCAAAGCAAGCTATTAAAATACTGTAGCTTTATAAACTTCCTAATCAAAGTAGCACACCAAATGCAGTCTCAGGTAATTTTATTTAAAGAAGAAAAATGATATCGCTGCAGAAGAATTAGCATACATATTTTTTTGCTTGTGTACTTTTATTCCCTTTGCAATTTCACCTCTGTTACAAGATCTGATTTAACAGCTAAGATAAAATGGTAAGCAAGGGAAAACTTGTTGGATCTCATTTTGTGAAGGCTGACATATTGGCCATATGCCAGAACTAATCTTCATAGGGCCTACAAAATTGCTTCTGCCTTCTAAAATATTTCAGATGTTTCATTTCGAGAAACTTCATAATTGCCCAAAGATATTTTGAAGTAATGACTATAACCTTCTCCAGGACTACCAACCACAAATCTGGTCATCTCCTTTAACCCTTTTTGCATTGACTTGCACTGGGAAGCAGGACATGAACTACACTGGTTATGTTAATAGATACACAAACTTTGACTTTGGAAGAGTATATCCCAGTCTCTGGATTCATCAATTTCTTATTCTTCTATATTGGATGTATTCTTATTTCTTTCCCCTAGGTATCTAGAAGTAAGGCAACAAATTTAATGCATACAAACAACAGAGGTGGACAGGATGGGGAAGTGAACCAGAAGATGCCAGTCATTGCTGGTATCTCCTTATGAAGTAGATATGCATTTTCATTGTTTGTTACCCTGTGGTCTCTAGGGTTGGTGCCAAACAATGCAATTTATCCTGTGCTTTCAGCAAAGGGATTATCACTGAGAAATCTGTTAACCATTATTCATGCCTTTTTTTGAGCTAAAGGGTAAGGAATGGCATTTTAAATCAACCTTTTCAGTGGCAGGAAGTGCAGAAGACCATCTACAGCAACATAGTAGTACTTAATGGCAGCACAGGTTGCTAGCATTCTAGAAAACACTGATGAAGAACCACATCAAAACCAGCAAAACCCAACCCCCACAGAACTTTCTCTTTTCAGCTGCTCTTTTGAAACATCTCCTTATACTTTTGAAGGACGATCACAGCATGCTCTCTGCAAGGCCCTGTATTCCAAGTTTCCACTTCTAGTTTGACACAGATTAAACCTTTTGATCTTCAGGGCAGGTATGCTGCAAGTTATTTATTATGCAAGTTGCTGTGGAGGTGGTCCTTTGGGAAAATTGTGTGTGTGGGAGAGCAGAGTTTGATATTCTGCAAGCACATTAGGTTTGTTTTCAGATTTTGTGTCAAGGCTTCGAGAGCTCTGGATAGGCACCTTCTCTGTTTAACAACAGAGCCCAGAATATATATAAAAAAAACCAAAACAAAAGGCTTGCTTCTACCTTTCATGCTAAACAGACGTACAGTCTTACTACTATTCTAAATCAGTTCTCTTGTGATCCAGACTTGGTAGATCATATGCAGGAAGCCATAGATTCACTCACTAGGCAGTTTCAATCTAGAATTCAACTTGCTGAAGAATTCTGTTCACGACTGGGAAGTTGCAGAACCGTATCTCCATAGATTTGTTAGTGACAGGAAAGCATATCATGAACAAAAAGGAAAGCACTGAGCTAATCCAACCTCCCAAGCAGGAGCAGAAGAACACTAGTTGAGTTGAAGTTACTAAAAGGCAACCTAAAAAGCTTATATCATTCCTCAAAAAGTAACGTAAGGAAGACTTGTCGTCTTTTTTTTTTTAAGAGAAAAAAAAATCACCACCACAAGATTTTACAAATGGAGGATGGAAATGAAGAGAGGAGGAAATTCCCTAAAGATAACTACCATCACAGAAGAGAAAATTAAACTCAGGTCACCCTTGCCCCAAGGCAGGCCCTATGGCCACTCAAGTATCCCTTCACTGATGTTCTATAAGCCTTTCCTCTAAACTTTTAAGTGTATGTAATTCAGATCACAATACATATTTCTAAAGTATTCAACTGTATACAGAAGGAAGAACTATTCCTAGTAACGTAGTCCCAGATGTTTAATCTTTCTTCTCCTCCTCCCTGATAATTGCTACTAATTTACTAAATTTTGTAACTTTAAGAGGCAGTAACTTTTTCTTTCTGGATATTTAACAGGGCTACTTCTACCATTACAAGTGCAAACGTGAAAAAAACCCCAGGCAGAAAGTTTGATCTCAGTTAATGCCATATCCCAGCCTGCATAGTAGTCAGTACCTAATGACTCAGAGAAAGATGGAAGTAATCTGCAAACGTGTCTAAATATATGATGCTTCTTTCTAATCAAGAAGTAATCCTGAAGCATAAAAGTACAATTTTTTTTTTCACTGCCTTTTCAGTTACTGGTTTGCTCTGGATGAAGATACTTTTCCATTTGGTTGTAACTGTTTAAAGGAATCAAACTTGCTTATCTGAACTTGCACACTACTGGATGAGAATGCAAATCCACATGAGAAGTGTGAATTGCAGGGTTCGTGGAGACAACACTTAACGAACTTCAGGATTTTTTTTTCCTGTGGGGTATGGCTGATATGCAGCAACACCACAGCTGGCCCTTGCTGAAAACAACCTATAAGAGTAGTATAAAATCTGTTGACAAATCTTGAAGCCACAGCTAAATACTATTTAAATCCCACCAATCTGGTTCACCAACTACACAAACATTGCCATAGATGTATGGGTTAAATGCTTCACACCCATTACTCAGGTGAGTGCTTCCACCTCCCACACCACTGAGGGTCAAAGACCACCTACATTTAAAAACATAAAACAAGCAAAAAGTGATTTAAAAGGAACTGAAGCAAGGAAAGAACCAAGATTTCAGCAATTCCATCCTGAGAGTGACCACAGATACTGCTGCACTCCTAACGGGTAATAAACTTCTCCACAGAAAGGGCAGCTGGGGCAAGCAGGAACATCTTAACTACAGAAAGCATAATATAAAGCTACACTCCGAGCAAAAAGTATTTTCAATGTGACAGTCAACAAGAGTTAATCTTTAATACAGAACTAATGTATGGGGCTTGTGTTTCTCTGTTACTAAGATGATGAAAAGGAACTGTAGAAACAGCTGTTTTCATTCTAACTTTAAGGAGAACAGTAATAATTAAGAAAGAATGTATCAGTCACCTGGAATGTTTGTCTCAACCACAAATACAAACTTGAACTACTAGGGGAAAAGGTATTTAATTTTACACACAACTTTAAAGCATTGTTGCTGCTAGTAGTGACTCCCCTTCTAGATTTAGTTGTGTCAAAATATGTGCATATAATATCACAAATAATAAGCTGCTTCCCCAAGACAACAGTATTTCAAATTTAACCTATCTTCCAGTTGCATACAATTAAAGTTATTAAAACTCCAATTTGCTTATATACTGGCAGGCCAAGAGTCCCACTCCTGCCTCCACCTGAGCTGATGGTCAGAAGCAATGCATTGCAGAGAATTCTTTTAATTTCAGACGATCGATATTAACTACCAAATTGGCACAAGATTTGAGGAGGAACAGACAAAAATTCAGATGTTAATTTTAAAATGCTTTTAGTAGCATTCCACTTTGACACCAAAGTCCACATAATTTCAATGTGATCTATAACCATTATGGGGTTAAACCCACAGCACAGGAATTCAGCTGGAGGCTTCTATGAACCTGAACCTCAGTCTTGCAAGCCCTCAGCATTCCTGTTGTAGCAGCATAGCAGTAACTTGGCCAGCATGGAGTGAGCAGAGGCAGAATCAAGCCTGCACAGAGAAGTTGCGGCAATGATGCAGAGTACATCTGTCATGGAGAATTATCCTAAAAATACTGAAACATGCACTCCAGCTATAGGCTGCCAAAGCCACAGAAAGCTTTCATATCAACTAACAGCCTAGAGTACTCAGGGTCTGAAGAATGTAGCAGCAGTAGTTGTTAAAGGACATAATTTACTCCAAAATTCGCATGAAAGTTATTTTAACCTTCTTTGGAGATTACTACAGCCTTAAAGGTTATAACAACTCTCCTATTCCCGGCTTACTTAACATATAAATGTTTAAATGAAGAAGACTTTTTAAAGGATTCATTATGCTAACAAAGAATAAGTTTCCAGCATGTCCTTAGACTGAAAAAAAAAAAAAAAAGATTCATTAAGAAACTCAAATGCTCCCATTGGCTTATCTAAAAATTAAATGAGATCCAAAAAAAGCAAAAGTAATTTAATTTTATGCTTTATACCATTGGATTGGATTACAACATAGTAAGTACTGAAAAATTTGATACCTGTAAACATCGCATGGAAGTAGGGGCTGCAGGCGGCTAGCACAACTCTATGCGCTGCAATTTCCATGTCTTCAGCTACTATCGTCACATCACACAGCAAGTTTTGACTATTTAGAAATATCAGAGAAGGCAATTTCACGTAAGTGAACCACAACAGAAAAGCATATATCATCACACACAATTTCTTTTCCCATGCCCTCAAAAGAGGCAGGCAGACAATGTTGATGAAGCATTGTTTTTAGACGCATTACACAACCACAAGGCTATTACTCAGTCCCATTACAGATGGCGCTTGGGTACACAGAACTTCCTAAAAATCAAACAACTGAATTGTTATTTCTTCCACAGAAGTTTTCTGCTTTGAGTAACTAAAATTTCTATCAGCCCTATTTATAAGCCTTCCCACTGGAAGTCTGGGCCTCTTTCAATAACTATGATAGAAAAAAGAATTTGATACACATAAACACTAAAAAACTGAGGTAAAAAATAAGACCTCACAGATAACAAAGAATCCAAACTTAAATCCTGATGCCCGTGTCACATTACACTGGAAGCTTATCCCTACTTAATTGTTCAAAATCACTACCCAATCACCTCCACATTTACAGTTTTCCAAGCATTTTTCATACACAGCCTATGCGCACAATAGCAATTTTTTTCCACTCTGACGAGGTTAGAATTTATTATAGTTAACTTCATATCTTGACTGACTTTTTATCTTTATTACATCCTTTTGCATTCTTGTCCTTTGCAACTGTAATACATATTCCCTCCCTCTTCTGCTGCAATAAAGTAACATCTCATTTATAATCATTCCGAACACAGACGTTTCCAATGCAGTTTACAGCTATTGGATATACCTCTTCCAGTTAAACCAGCCACACTGTGTACTCTTCATAACCAAATCTTCTAGGTGGAAAGAGGAGGGGAAAAACAAGCAAACAAAACACCACAGCACCAAAAGGCTGAAATTTCCCAGCATCCAAATAGCCATAGTCACAATTGCCTTTGATTTCCCTCTCATGCTAGCATTGTCCCTGTAGAAGTAGCCTATCTTCCCCCTTTCAGCTATTAATACCTACAGCAACTATTTAAATCTCACAAGCTTAGCCCACAATACGGTTATTATTAAAAAACATGTATAAGTTAATGACCATACCCACATGAAACACAATTCAGAGAAGCTTGAAAACAACCCTTACATTTATTATACAAAAATTGAAACAGAAAGCTGCACGTAAGAGGTGATCAGATACCCAGCTTTTTCAGACACTTGCACTTATCCTAACAACAGGAACAAAAGGTTTCATACTTGCTGCACAGAAATACCAAAGATAACAACAAAGCCAGAAGCAACAGAATTACATCACTGCAAGACTCCAGCTAATTAATTACATAGCATATACATAGACATAGTAACTTTGAGGTAGTCTGGATACACCTCTAGTGGAACTGGAACTGCGTTAGGTGAATGAATATGCTCTGCATTACTACAAAGCTGACAAGCTAAATAAACTACTAAATAAAGAAACAAGCTTATAAACTTAATGTACTCTGCTGCAAGCATCTTGTGGCTTCCACAGCAACATGGCACCTTCAATTCATGAGGGCACACCAATTTATTTTATAAAAGCTTGCATTTTGAGGGGATATTGTACTAATTTGCCTGTATAGAGCAACTGAATGAACAGAGCCTGGGGGGTACGCTAACCTGGGGAAGGAAGTGAGAAAATGAGGGGCTGGCAGGGTGGACAACACAAAAACGTATAGATTTAAGAACAATAGCTGTTTACCAGTTGGCAGGTTATTTTTCATTGGTTTATATAAAGAAAGATGATTACCCACATCTTCAAAAGATTTAGTAAAGTTTTGTTTGTAAGAATGAGGATTTCAACAACCATAGGTAAGGTCAAATTCCATTGTGATAAAAGTGAATTATAATGAACAGGAAAAATAGGCAGAAGGTAATTTCTTCATATGTCAAGAACTAATTAGTTATCGTAATGATCTCTGTGACTCAGTATTGAGGTG
This sequence comes from Eurystomus gularis, assembly GCA_013400335.1. Classification (NCBI taxonomy): domain Eukaryota; kingdom Metazoa; phylum Chordata; class Aves; order Coraciiformes; family Coraciidae; genus Eurystomus; species Eurystomus gularis. The sequence goes on along the minus strand of VZZY01013417.1, from coordinate 96,215 downwards.
CTGGTGAGTAATGAAATGACAAAAAATACTCCGGTTTGTCAAAATTTGAAAGCCCAGAAAAACCCTCTTAGGAGCTAGTAGAACCAGGCAACTTGACAGCAGCCAAAAATGTAATATCAACTCACAGAATTAAGCATTCCAAAACCAATGTATTTTAGATTCTTAAGCAGATTGTTTTTTCACTAGTTATCCACTTTCTGTAAAGTATACCTCTGGTAAATACCTGCTTGTGCTATACTAATGAATAGATCTGAGATAAAAACCACTTTTAAAATGTAGTCAATAAAATTGAAATCAATTGGCTTGATAATGAGGTTTTCATTTAGAGTAATGAAGTTGGAAACATTTCTAAAATATTCAGTTTATTATTTCAACCAAATGCAAATATTAATGTTTATAATCTTCTCTAATTAGCACTTACTGTTTTAAAAGCTGTACTCAGTTTAAACAATAAACATTGCTGCATCAACTACCTTATTAAATAAGAACTACAGTGAAGGTCTGCATGGCACTGCTCCTGTTCCAACTTTAACTATTTATACATGTAAGACAAAATTGCTCAAATTGCTTCCACAGCAATTCAAATTTAAGTAACCATGGAAACTCAAATATATTCTGAAAATAATCCACAGCCTTCAACTATGCACTCTGTTGGAAGACCAAGTATCTTTTACTTGCAACACAACAAAATGCAGGTAAGGTTTCTGACTTCTGAAGCTGTTGTAAGATTCATTCTGAGAAACTGTTTCTTCATATAAACTCTTGCTCCTTCTTAGGAGTTCATGGCTACTGGCCACGGCCATGCTCTATCACACTTCTTTCAACACTGAATCTGGTTACTGGGATTCTTAAAAAAGCCAAGGGCATAAGTAAGGTGAAGCAACAAGTATCAGTCCTTCCAGCATAAGGTAACTAGGCTGTTAACATACTAGAAACATACTCTCGGCACTTATCCCATTTGCCTCACACTATGGAAGCCTTGGAGCTGGATTTATGTTATTTATAGTCAGCGTACGCTTTTTTCCAGTCTTTCTGCAGAGTACAAACTGTCACAGCCAGACAAATAGATTGATCTGATCACAGTATCTACCACAGTATTAAAGATTTACCCATCAGATCAAAGGCAGAGGCATACTTTAATAGGGTATCAGCTGCTGTCTTTTTTTCAGGTGAAGCCTCTCCAGTTTTTAATCTTATATGAGAAACAACAAAGGACTACAGGATTTTCACACCCTCTGGTATTGTCTATGCTAAAGAAGTGTTTTATTTATTTAATTTCTCCGTTGTTGGTGTTAGTTATAAAGCTGAATTACTGTCAGCAATAGTTGTGAGTCCTAATTACCAGAGCTCAGTTGTGAGCTCTAATTACCAGCTGTCACAATTTTCAACTTCATCTCACCTACTCATATGTAGAAAATAAATCAATACAGGTGCTAAGAACAGCATCAGCACTAGTCTCCTAGTTTTGCTGAAACTGATGGTAGTATCACTCAAGGTCTTCCAAAACTTTATTGAGAAAAGTTACTTTCAACATTTGATTTGGGAGTTCATTAATTTTTCTCAGGGAGCAAGCAAAAAATAGCTAAGAAAAGAAAGTGTACTGTCAGTTGGTTTACATTTGTTAGACTGCGACCTACATCTCCAGACTAGAAAATGTTAACATTTTTCCAGTTCACAGTCTACCACAATAAAATTAACAACAGGTACATAAAGAGCCTGTTGTCATCGACCTATCCAGGATCAACCACGTACAAGACAAGATCAGTAGCCATAATGCCTTAAATACGACCTCTAAGTATTTTTTAAATTTAATAAAATTGGTTTTGATTAACTTACGAGGAGCAAAAAAAACCTGCACACATTACAGCTATTATCATTATTATTAAGCTATCAATTCATTGAATGTTTAATCCTTCTCATCAGCAACACTTCTGGAATTGCATGGTCTTAATAAATAAATGTTGTGCCGGTTCAGCCATCATCATTTTATGCTACTGAAAGTTGCCTGATCATACAGGCCAACGCTGAACTCAGCAACAGCCCCTCCCAAGTTTTCTTTCAGACAGGCCTGCCATAGGTTCCTGTGGGCCCAGCTCCTCTACTGCCCACTGTGCCGCCAGCATCACCTGCTGGACACAACAGACAGAGATGGCTCCCTCAGTGGCCCTTCACATGAAAGGATACCACCAAGAGAGCTCAGCAAGATGCAACCAGCCCAAACAGAAGCCACACTCAACAGGAAGCTCTTCCAACTGCTCAGCTCCTGGCTGATATAACCCTGGCCTCGCCCACCACCCCAACCATGACCACCTGGGTGAGGGCAGAGCCCCAGAGACACAGGTGGGCCAGGTTCTGCCTCTGGAACATGAAGCCAATAGGAAAAACAAAACATTCTGCTAGGTTGTGACTCATCCACAGGCCAACTCCAACTCAGGGCCCACAGCTCAGGCCCCAGCACTTCAATAAACCATTATTATTAAGTTAATAAATGCAAATTAAAGTAAAAATACACTATGGACTCCAGACAGATGCATACACTGAAGTACTACCTTCTTAATTCATTCATAACTTTAAAAGCTTTCTTCATGTGCCATGGATTTACTGTAACAGGACAGTGAATTTCGGTGTTATCATCTTTCAGATCCAAGGGCTTCTGATGGCAAAGTTTTGTACATCTGGAAATAAAAAGGAAAAAAATAAAGAAGAGAGTTAATATTTCTGTCTAATCTCTAGTCCTATCACTCTTATTTTCTCCACCTTTGTCTTGGGGATGAAGAGAAGGTTTGCACTTCAACTTATTCTTTACTCCAAGAAACTTCGGTTTCCCTATTATCAAGTATGGAAGAGTAGACAGAATTACCGAGGAAGCGTTAAATTGGTGACCCACACTAGTGAGGCTGACAGAGGCACTCATGACCAACAATTATCTCCACTAAGAAAAACATGAAGATGATGCCCTAGAATATCTCCAATAAACTCTGAAGTGAGGAGAGAGGCAGATGTTTTGGAACTTTTAACCTGGTGCCCGTACAGATCGTTGGCAGAACACAGCATCCACCACCCGGGTCTCTCAATGCCTTCTCTGCCTGTGAGACAAGAGCCGCTGTCTGCCCTTCCACCAGGACCTCTAGTAGTTCACACAGCTCTGACAGGAAGACCACATGATGACTACTGTAATTGTTGAGGCTTTTCATAGCAGTAGCATGAGACATAAGAGAGTAGGAGAAAAACTGGGTAGTTTTGCAGATCCACTCAATGTTTTGAAAAGTAAAAATGACCAACTTCTTAACTTTTCTTACTCTCAAAAAACCATCCAAAATAGCAAGATAAAAATGTAGTGTGAAAAATCATTAGCTCTATCTAAAATTGTGTCTTTCTATAAGAAATACTCAAGCTCTATGGATACTAACTTCTATCAGAAAATGATTATGCACACTCCTTAGTCACTAAGACTGTCCAAAAAACAAGCGGGTTTTTCATGCCAAGCCAATGAGTTTCGTGTTTACAATGTTACACTTCCAAGGCAAATTAAATTGTTGTAGTACTTAGAAAATGCTTATCATCAGTGATGTTTTCACCTACACTATTGTAACCATAGTGCTGTACCTCTGAGCTGGAAATAAAGTCACTGAAGTCACTTGGGGCAACTGACCCTGGTACACTAGAGATCTAATTTCAAATGAAAACTCAGTCTTGCTTTGGGTAAGAATAGTCAAATTGAACACATGCATTGACTCCCATTATTCCAGCCTCTCTTCTACCATACCTAAAGCATTTTACTTAACCATGTCTAAAGAAGCTTAAAAGAAAAATTCGACAATAATTTAAGATTTTTAACCTAGAACTCTATATTCTGCATGCTACAGCAACATGCAAAACAAAATAGGTGGCTCTACTTTTCATGATTCCAAAACCAGCTACAAAATTTTGGAGCAAAACAACACAAATCTGAATCAAACAACACAGGAATAGAAGAAGTCTCTGTAAAACACTGACTAACAAAGTATGGTCCATCTACAGAACTCAAAACTACTACTAACTTACTACACTGTACCATTAAATTGCTATGAGTTAAGTTTCATGCTCAAATTTGAAAATGATATAGCTCATTACTGAAATGGGCCAAGTAACAGCAATTTTGCATTAATCAGAAAAAATCCCTCAAATTACACATTGCAGAGCACATAAGTTACTATATGGAGGTAAAAAAAAAAAAAAAAAGACATCCTATCCAGCAAATGCCTTTAGCCTAAATATTACTCTTCTAAATTATATGACATATTTAGTAATCAGCATTTTAAAAAATTATTCAGGACACATTCAAAACACCAAACACTAACTGTGAAGAAGAGACATGGCTTTTAATTATACCACTGACTTATCAAGTCCAAGACAAGAACACTTCACCTATGGCACCTTTTTAAATCCCAAAGCAATGCATCAGATGCTGTTGTGTACATATCTGCACTTGTATACAGACTACACAGACATCACATACAGACAAGCAAGAAAAAAACAAGTGGTCCTGTAAAGAGCCGCCAAGCAACCCAGATAGATGGAGGAGTTCCTATGAAGCGTAAATCCATTTGCTGAAGTTCCATTAGTTTGTCACAAAGGCTGACTTTGTTTTAAGGTAACGAAGCCTACAAAGCCATCAATCATACATCTTCTGTTCTGAGAACTGCTAGTCTGCCTGAAGTTACTGGAATCTCTCTTACCATTTCACCAGCTGGGTCAAAGCTGTCTGCAACTGGCTCCCTGTGGGTTGTTCTCAAGAACCTCACTCACAGCGTATCTGAAAACCACCTCCTGAAGGCACACGACGATGCTACGCGGAACTGGAGCATATAGCAGACTGGATGAACCCAACTGAGGTGCATCTGGAAATACACGGGTTGCCTAGCGCACGGCTACTGAAAAAGATGCCCAACTAAATAACCAGACACCCGAGAGCGTGATGAGCATGGCTGCTGAGTCAAACAGGGAGTAATTCGGGACCACATATGGAGGAAGCAGAAGGAGTGAGGGGGAGGAAGGAAAAAAAAGCCCGTCCCCGCAAGCTGGAAGGCGCAGGGAAGGCGGCGGGGCGGGGGTGCCGGCGGCCCTGCCCGCCCGCGGGGAGCTCAGCG
>VZZY01013417.1:55484-79760 GCA_013400335.1 Eurystomus gularis | reverse complement strand
GGGGCCGGGCCGCCGCCGCTCCCCGCGCTGCCTGCGGGCAGGGGCCGCTGCCGCTCCCCTGCGTGCTTGACATACCCCCATGTAACTCGGGTGTGGGGCTGTTCTTCATGGAGGTGATAGTTTCATCGAGGCAGGCCGTGTACCTTACTTAGCTCTTCTGGTTTTTGTGTTTGTTTTTTTTTTCCTCAGGACAGACCCTGTAAGCGTAACCTTCGGTTTATGTGCCGTACGCTGGCGTGAACACGGCTTTCTCTGTTTATGTGGGTTTCCCGCCCCTCCACCCCCCAGCAGGAAGGCTCCTGGGGTGAGGCTTGCTGGCTGTGGCTCTGCCAGCCCTCCTCCTGCTGGTGCTGGGCTGCTGCGGAGGTGGTCACATGCTGGTCATGGATACGGGAGCCAAGAGGCTGAAGCCTTAACCTGTGCATGTGGGAACATCAGTGCCTAAGAGAAGGCCCTTTTTTAAAAACAAAAAATATTTTAAGGCTTTGACAGCCATGGTTTTGGCTCATTTTAATTAAATGAAACCTGTGTTTGATCCAGTTAGGTCACTTACTAGACTTTCTTAGTGTCAGATTGACAGATCATCTGTCTTGCTTAAATTCCCCTCCTCCCTGCTTTGTCTATAGTATCTACTCAGAGGTTATGTCATCCAGTGCTTCCTAATGCTAGCTGTATTTCAGGATGGAAAGATGGATTGTAGCCAGTCTTGCAGTAAGTAACGTGGTCAAACGTGTCCTGATAAAGGTCAGTCTGTGAATGAGTGTGCCGACCTGTCATGGTATTGCAGAAATGGTGAGTTCACCTGCTCCCATGAAATAAAGGATGTTGTCCTTAAGAGGGTCACTGGCTTTGTGGGAAGTGTGAGCTCTTAACTTTGCTATTAATTCTGTGGTAGAAAAGAATGAGGCTTGCAAGCACTGACATAAGAAGTGCTATTTGTAAACCTTTAGGTCTGCAGCAAGAGGATATCTTACCCTAGGTTTGGGAGGCTGAACAGGGAAGACTTAAAAGTATTTCAGCAAGGGTTCTTTACAGTCAAAGACGAGGCTAATTAAAAGGGATCAAGTAGGTGAGGAAGGCCTGCTCACACTCTATGGCTAGGCAAGTGTGGTGTTCACAGTATTAAAACAATACTGATGGCTGACTGAAATGACCCTTGATGACTTGTTCCTTCACTGCAGGCAGCTGTCTGTAGGGGAAATAACACTGGGGAGCCAATCTATATTGTCCTGGTTAATATGAAAAATTACCCTAGGTTTGATTCAAAAAATTATGTATCTCTCTTCCTATGCTAGTGTCTAAAAGAATGATGTGCTTCATTTATCTTGAGGCTAATGCCGCTTTCTGCAGCGGCAAGGAGTGCTTAGTTCAAATACAGTAAATATCCCAGTGAACTCTGGCATATATCTGAATAATCAGAAGTCTGGAGTACAATGGGATCTGTCTTTGTCTTGTTCTGGGCTGTGGTTGGTATCACCCAGAAGAGCAATCAAAACTTGATTAGGAATCTTGAGTTGCTTTATCTTTTGAAGCAAGCAAGTCATAGTGCAGGATGTAACAGGATACCCAGAGGGAAACTTCAGCAGTTTGAGCATTTGTAGTGGCTGTGTATGTTTGGCATGGCTGTGTTGTGGCCTGGAAGAAGCAGAGATGCACAGCACTGGGGCAAGTTCCTCATCCACAAGGAAAGGTTCTTCCTTCCACCCATAGTTAGTTTTACCTTTCACTTGGGCAAAAACAAAGTAAAGGTACTTTTGGATACTTACATAGCCAAAACATCAGAGCTGAAGTCAAAGCGCTAATACCTGGCACTGACATAATTAAGGGCTGCATGCTCTTCAGTGAAAATAGAATGTCTTGCCCAGCACTTTGTAGAATCTTCTTCCCTCTGAACTGCTCACTCTTTCTTGCCTGGATTCAGTTTGAACTGCTGCTGTAAGTGTTTTGACATGTTAGTACTGTGAGTGGCTGAATCACTTGAAACTGTTACTGATATACTCCTCCTTTGTTACTGCCTCCAACTGTAGTTGGACACAAGAATAACAACAATTTTGTAGTACTTCTATAGAGTATGTGAGGGAGACTTTACTTGCTACTTTTTCTACCTTTTCACATAAAATGCCAACACTTGTGGCATCTCGAGTGATGCTTAAGTACTTGTAATACATTTAAAACACTAAAGTTCCTGAAGACTTGGTGTGATGTTAGGAGTTAGATTAGTGTCAGATTCATCAGGGACTGTGTTATTGCATAAAGATATGATGTGAGTTTACCTAGAATTTGAGAGCTCGTCTCAAGATACTAACTTTGTTTTTCTGCAAAAGCTTGATTTGCTAAGAGGAAATTGCTAAAACTTTGTACTTTACTTTTAGACTTTACCTGTTGCTACTCTTTGTCCTCCCCTCTTGTTCTAGGGTTCCTTGGAAATAACACAGAGTTTAGAAGATGATACTTTACTGGATGCACCACTTATTTCGTCTCATACATTACATTCCCAATTGAGGCCAAGATTTCATCCTATCCCAGCAGTTCTCCTTGCCAATTTTCTGTTGCTAACACATGTAAGTTTAAGAAGCTTGATTTCCTTACAAAAACTTGCTCTGTTCTGAACTTTTACTGTTCACATGGAGAGAATTCTCCTGAGATTTGCAAACACTGTTCTTCCAAGCCAGTGATGTCCTATTTGACAATGAATTTTGATAATGTATATGCTACATGACCCTTGCTGCATTCTCATTCCAATTGTCAGCGCTAACATGCTACGACACATCTTGTTAGGAAGAAAAGCCTTTTAAATAGTAGTTCTGTGCTAGTGGAAATGTATTTTTAAAATAATATTACTGCTGTAGAAGTGCTTATACTAATTATAAAGGGCTAAGATAATTGTAATGCCATGCCTTCTGGAAGCTGTATTTAATTTCAGAAGGAAGACATAAGGTACTTCTTATGGTAACTAAACAAGTAAAGTTGGACTTCCTCTGGGGTTTTGTATGGGAGTGGATGAAGAGAGGAAGGAATCCAAATGTTACTTCCTGCTCTGACTTCTAGGGGTTAAGGGTGAAAAGCACAGACAAACATCTTGTACCTAGCAGTATGACAGCCTTTTTGAGGCTGGTAAACAGAAGTAGAAAGACTCCTGCCTAATACTGAGCTTATCCTTGATAAGGTGAAGAAGCTTGTTTTTGCCTGTGAGTATGTGGCAACCAAATATGAAGAAGGGGGTTGAAGAGCTCTGATCCTAAGATCTAACTGAAATGATACTTGCATGGTGCTTAGGGACATGGTTTAGTGATAGATTTGGTAGTTAGGTAAGTGGTTGGACTTTACCTTAAGGGTCTTGTCCAGCCTAAATGATTCAATAATGCCACTGACACTGACTTGAAGATAGTATAGTGCACAAGATGTGTGTATGTGTTGCTACCTATTTTAGCAGCTATTTATGCTAGCTTTGGGCAACTGTGTAAAACTGTTAAAACTATGCCCTAGCCTTCTAACTTCAGAAGCACATGTTCTGCTGTTGTTGAACTTACTGTAGTGGCCAGTTGGTCCTAGGAGCAAAATGGAAAAATATCCTTTTCTGTTAGCAATTACAATGCTGTGTTTCAACACATGAAATGGTACTGTCTCTCACTGAAAAGATGGATGGGGAAAACAAGTTTATTGGATTTCCTTCCCCTCTGCTTCTGCACATGTGCACAAACCTTGTGGCATGTAGAGACACCAGGTTAGCTTCTGATGCACAGCCTGCAGAAAGGGCAGGTATCCTGGATAAGTGAAGTCATTGTAGTACTGTGTGGCAGTTGTAGTGCATCTCTAAAGTAATTTGTATGTAGCTCAGAGTATTTCTTCTCAACCCTTCTGTGCCAAGAAGTTGAGTAGCAAATAGCTGCTTTGGTGCAGCTGCCTAGTTACATACAATTCTGGAGTGTGTGGGTAGGATGGATATGCTGGAGTGGGGTGGGGCTGGGTTTGAGTGGCTTTTCTTTTGCCAAGCCTTCCTTTTCTGCAGGCTTCTGGTTCCTATCAGATTCTGGAGAGCAGTGTAAAGTGTACAGGCTAGAAATAATTCCTTTATATTAACTCTTTCCTTAATCCCTTCTATGTATGCATGTACACAAAACTGAACTTAAATACTGTTCTTTCTATATTAAAGTTATTATAAATCACCTATACTGAGGTGAAGCACCTGTTGTTGGACTGCCATAAAATGTAAGCAAAACATCTTTAAATGCCACTTTTAATGCCAGCTGTTTCTTCTTGTATACACTGCTGTAGTAGATAAGTGTAGAGCTGCAATGCTAGGCCATTCCTGCTTGCGCCTGTTCAATATAGCCATTTTTTGTACCTAAATACATTTCTAACAGCTGGAGGCAGTACAACTAGATGTGTTACTGTCTAAAAATGGTAAACCAAACAGAAAAATGATCAGGTTATATGGATTATTATTAGCTTTGTAAGAAAAGGAGGTTAAAGGATTAAACAAGTGTTTTGTTGATAAACCACCTTCTTATTTAACTTCTTTAATCTAGCTACTTAACCCATATCAACATAATTTGGGATTTAATTTGCATTTGAAGATAATGGTCTTATGGATAACATAGGACACATGCTCTTTTTTTTTCTTCTAACCTATCTGTCCTCTAATGTCTTTTAGGTATTGATGATTGTGTGAAAATTATTCCCCCTTCTTCCCTTCCCCACTTACCTAACTGTACTCACAACCAGAATAATAGGGCAGCTCATATTAAGAGTAATTAAGTGGTTCTGAAAAGTTAGTTTCTGTGAAGAAAGTTGCTTGAGAAATGACAAAAGTATGAAAAACAAGTTCAAGGGGCTGACTCTTGGACGTCTATAGAATTAAGTATGGAAACAAAGCTAGCAAATATAAATTACTTCCCTCCATCTTCAATTCTGATGTGTTTATCAGCTATGAGATGCAGCACATTGGACATTTTTTAAGCTAAGTATATTATAGGTATTAGATTCTTGCAGACTTGAGGCAAGTAAATTTTTTTCTTGTTGTCCATAGAAGCTCTCAAATTACTTCTGTATTTGTGGAAGTTGTTTTTACTTTCAGTTCTGTTCAAAATTGCTATTCTGTAGAGTAAACCACAATAAAGTATAATATTTTCCTGTTCACTAAATGAAAACATGAGAGTATTTTCTATGACAAAAGCATTCTATAAAGGTTTAAAAAGTGCTCTGTGTGTGTATATATACCCTAGATAACATGCACCCAAGACTCTGCCATTTGACCAAAAGATTGCTGATGCTGAAAATTTGGAGAAAAGTCTAGAAGACAGGAAAAGTTACAGTATAATGGCACTAGTCTGAAAGGATAAGTGTATATACAATCTGGCTGACTGTAGTCTCGTCATTCTGACTTAAGTGTTTTTACTATCAGATTTTTCCATTTAGCTCTGGACTTAATGATCACCAACTGCCTACCCAGTGTTAATATCTCACATTTTTCTAGTGTCATAACCTGGAGATTATCTTCAATGGATATAGTAAAGAATTTATTTTCACTTATGAAATGTTGGTTTAAAGAAACATAGGCTGTACCAGTAAGATATGAGGCTGTTCTGCAGAGCAGTAGCAGGTGTAATTGAATGAGTATAAAAAGATATGGTTTCTTTTTTTTGAGGAAGTGAGTATAAATCAAGTTCCCCTTAAAGTGAAAAGATACAATAAAAAAGATCCAGAAATAAGGCAAATTCAGTATGAAGAGGAGACTCAGGGAACAGTGAAATGGATTGTTTCAGAGGAAATTTGGGGAAGAGTGGAGATTACCAGCTCTGGTCTGCTGGAGACTGGTTGCCCTCCTGGAAGACATTCTTGCTACTTAATAATTTCAGTCATCAGTATGTTCCCAGAATGACATGTAGTGGTTGTAGTAAGTGTCTAGTATTTTATATATTATCTCAACACTAATAAAATCAATTCAGAAAGTAATGCATAATTAATAAATTGGGTAAGCCTGTCTTCTTTCTTTTATATACTTAAATGTTGACTTTAAGTGTTCCTCATTTCCTTTCTCTTCCAGGTTGCTTTTGTTGTTCTAGCATTTTTGGCAGCTATGTTCTGTTCTTACCCCAATCCAAATCAGGATAAATGCCCTGGAAACTACACTCACCCACTTAAAGTGCAGACTGTCATAATCATTGCAAAAGTAATTCTGTGGATTCTGCATGTCTTTTTTGAACGATACATTCAGCACCACCACAGTAAAGTCAGAAGCAGAGGTTACTTCTCAATATACCGATCAACAAGACATTTAAAAAGGCTTCCACTGCTGATACACTCCACAGGTGAAGTAAACTAGTTTTCCTGGCTTTTTCTTCTAAAGCTTTGACCTATGACACAATAAAAGTCTGAACGGTTTATATATGAATGTATATTATGAACTTCTAAAAACCTGCCTGTGAGCATCTATAAATTAAATTTATCTTAGTTGGATGGACATTGTGGCTGACCTTTCTGGCTTATCAGATGCATGTTGTAAATAACTCTTTGTAGTGGAAAAGTGCTCATAAGTGTGAGGCTGAGTGAAATATCTAGTCTTCAGCCATAAAATGTTCACCCAGCAAGGTCTGTGTTTGGCTGCTAGTGATCTCAATTTGCATACTCATTTGTCTAGCTGAGTATGTGGCAAGCCTGCTAGGCCTTCCAGGAAATGTGCTACTTGTTCTTTTCAAGCTCAGCAATTAATGTAGGAACACATGAATTGTCTGTTGTTCAAGAGCTGTCTGAAATCTGTAAAATAAGCAATTTTTTGATCGTCAGTGTGGCTGTGTAACATTCAGCTCTACTTCTGACTGCCTTTTTCTACTTTTCTGTGGACAAAGGGTGGTTTATGGGAGTGGCTTAACTCCATAAATTCTAAGTTACATCACTGGCTAGTGAAGCTAAAAGAAGGTTGGTACAAATAGCTGATGTAGCTTTTCTAACTACCTCAAACCTAAAATAAATCTAACTTGAGGGGATTTTTCACACAAATATTAGTGGAAAAGGGAACGGTGGTGGCTTTTACAATATTTCTGTCTCTTATAATCCTACCTCCCTTCTGTAAATCTTCTGAACAACTTGAGTAGAATTTTTTTTCACCAGAACTGGTAAGCTAAATGATCCTGCTTTCTATAAACCCTAGATTTCTTTTCACCCAGTCATTAAAAGAGCTAGTCAGCTTGATGAATGTGTGAAACAACAGGCTCTGGCCACTAGATAGAGCTCTGGAGATAAAGATGTTTGGCCTGCAGGGGCAGAGTCGGGATACAGCAGGTTTAAGGATGCTTCCAGATTAAAGGGACTGTTTCTGCCTATTGCAATGTAATCTGGAATACTTATCTCTGTTGTCACTCTTAGATGGAGCCCACTTCTTCCCTACCAGACAAAATCTGGGCATATGTAAATGTTCAGGTGCAATCAGTTGTGTGCTGTAGACTCCTGATCATCTGTAGTTCAGGAGATGGTTAGCCCCATTACTGCAAACTCCCTGCCATGCTAATCACTGCTGGTACTGCTTCCATCCTGACAGTTCATTTGCCTAACAGTGTGAAAGTGAACTGTGCAGCTCCTTAGCTACGTTGATGGTCTTAATAGACTCAGTACTTTATCCAGAGACTTATCATAGCATTTCTACAGGACAGGAGAGAAAAGAACATTTAACATTGTACCAGAGAACAGGCTATGTGAAGAATGTTTGTTAAGTCTGGAATTTATTACTTCTTCTCCTTGACTAGTTGTGCTCATTTCAGTTAATGCTTGCAAGTTACTGAAAATTTAAAATACTTGATAGGTAACTGGAAGCCTATGCAAATGTATCCCGTGAAAGGAAGGTGCCTGGGTTGTTGGCTCTGTTAGCCTCACTTAAATACACTCAAATCCACCACTTGAAGGAAAACATCCTCTCATTTTGAATTGACTGATGTGACCTCTTAAGAATTGAAAGAAATGAGTAGTCTCCAAGCAGTTTTGGGGATGGGTAGCAGCAACAAGGCTAGAAACTGTTTAAGCCCACATATGGATATTGGGTATTTTTAGTGCATTTCTTCCAATTGTTAAGTCAGAAAAATCTGTAAGAAAACTTGTAGTTCTATACCATTACAGGCAAATGCTGCAATGAAACCTTTTGTTGCCAGCAGATACTAATGCAGATACTGGGGATGAGCAAATAATAAGTTGTTTTCAATAGCTAATGAAATTGTTACACTTGTAAAATATAACATTTGTTTTCTAGGTAATGCAGCCCTGCTTTTGATTCTGTCAATGCAGCATTCCTTTCCTGATCACAGTAAAGTGTACCTGTATCTTATCCTGGGAATCCTGGGCCTGGAGCTCATTAGCTCCCTGACATGCTTAGTGATTTACACAGGTGAGAGGCAATTTTTGCCTTTGTGAGTGAGACTTATTATAACTGCTACTTGACTGCTTTGTTTGCCCTCACAGTAGCTTGGTTTGGGTACCCCAAGACACTTAACAGCCAACTAAATACAGAATGATTCTATGCTTGTAGAAGAACTAAGGCAAATCCAAAACAATTGGAAAGGTTGTCAGGCTTGATTTGGCCTCCAAGTGCTGCTAAATGAAAGCTTCATGTTGCCTCAAAGCTGTTGATCCAGTAAAGTGGCAAGAAATGCCTAATTGTTGCACAAGTGCCCAAGTGAACAGGCTTGTCTGATAAGCAATGTGTTCTCAAATGCGAGCACCACAAACTGTGAAGCAGTAGGAACTATCTGGTTTAATCAAAACTGCTTCTGGGAATTTACACATGGACTTTCATAATTGATAGTGTGATTGTGCTTTTCTCTCCTGACTCTTCCTCTTTCCCTCATCCCACTCCAAAAGCTATAGTTCTTTGTCACTAAAATGAAAGATTCCCTCTAATGGTTAAAAAACATAGCTTTTGGAATCTATGCTAATGCTAAAATAAGATACTGCTTCATAAAACTGTGAGGCATTGCTTTGTACTGTTACTGTTGGCTTGTAAGGTTATCTGGTTTTAGGTTTGGTGTGATTTATAAAACTGTTGCAGAAATATCTAAAATGTTGATTAATAAACGCTTGAATGAAATAGTTTTCTCTATCTTATCTTAAAAAAAAATCTGAGTTTATGGCTTGAATAACCCCAAATGAAAATGGGGTTAAAACTACTAAAAAGGTACAAGACACTAAAAAAGTGTTTTTGTTGCCCAAAGAAAACTAGAGATGTTTACTGTGAAGACCATGTCTGTTTAAATGACATAGTTCCCGCTCTTGAGTTAGCTTATACTCCTGCATCTGAGATGCTGCTCTCTGATTATTCAGAGCTAGATAGAAAGAGATGACACCTTATCTAAAAAGCCTTAGTAGCCCTGGTTTCTCTGGAGGTGGGGCAGGGAGAACAAAACCAATGAGCAAAACTTAGTTTGCTCCTAAATTCTAATCAAACAGGAGGGAGGACAGTAGAGTGCTTCAGGACTGTATGAAGCTTAAAACTTAAAAGCCATTTCTGTGGTGGTCAGTATTCATGTTAATCTGACTTCTTTTGTGATTTTTTTTTTTATTTATTTATAACTAGCAATTAATCTGGGATGTTTTTTCTTATGGAGAAGAAAACTTTGGTATGTTCTTAGTAATGTAGTGACACACAGAAATAGTGCCCAGTAGCTTGGTCATCCAGGAAAAAAAAGTCTTTTCTGTGACAACACTGAAAACCAAAATATACAACAAAAAATAAGGTCCCAGCTCTAAGCTACATATTCCTTTTACAACTGTCCAGAAGCCTGACTGCTGTAGGCTTGTCAGGCTTTTCCCTGAGTGAACCAGCATGGCTCAAGCAGACTAACTGTCATCTGGAGGATTAAAGGCAATGATGAGGGAACACAAGCATGGCAGTCCTAGAGAACTATTCCAAGAATGCTGGAGGTCATGCCTTTGCATACGTATATGTACTTTCCTGGGAAACTTGGGAAATGAGAGATAAATTGCAGAACTTTAATAGAACCTCAGGAATTGCAGTGAAATGTTATTTCTTGACCTGAGGCATCTTGGAGCTCAAAGAGCTATATTGTGTCTCTTACACTTGCAGAAAAGGATAAGCAACTGCAAGGAAGTTGACCTTCATAATAGTAAGAGTCTGTAAGAACTCTCAAACTATCTTTCTGCTTATTTGTCATGAAAAGGATCTTGTTTCCTAGCTTCTGCTGTGCTGGTTCCTGTGCCCATCAAAGCCATTAACTGACTTATAGTAGGAAGTTGTGGGGTGCTTTCCAGCTGAAGGAGGCTTGAAGGATCCAGTGAGTCCTGTAAGGTGAAGGAGCAGCAGAGCTGCTGTTCCTTTCACCACCAGCTGCCTTGTTTCCTCAGCGGCACCAAAACAGTCTAAGCTTTGTTCTCTGAAGTTTGGTGTACAAAACTAAGGTTCATTTTTATGTAACTTGGCATTTGCCTCAAGATGAGGGAGACTTCCAGTCATTCTAGGTTGCCTTTTCCAGCAGGTAGCATAACTTTCTTTTTTTCCATCCCAATACATGGTGAGGTAGGCTAAGAGACTGTTGTGTGTGCATGTCTGTCTTTTGTGTCTAGTGGTGTTATTTTAGCTTTTTTAACATTTTAAGCATCAAACTGAAGCTCTACTGAAGCAAAACAAATGTTTGGTCAGTTTTGAAAATAACCTGAGAATCCATGGTAACAGTGACACTCGGATAACTTTTTTTTTTTTCCTCAGAGCATGTGACTGAATGGAAGCCGGAAGCTTCTTCAGTGGGATAGTTGTAAGGGCAGTCCTCTGCTCGCTGTTAGGGTGCCCCTCTCCAAAGCAAGCACTTAGCAGATACCACATACTCTTAAGATAGTATCAGCTAATGTATCTGAGCAACAATGGGGGGAGATTAAGGTCACTTTACACTAGCAACTCATGATAACCCCATTCTTGTGTTCCTATACTAGTGGTAAACTTTGGAGGGAAGGTAGCACCAAGTTCATACATTGTTTCTCCATGGTAGAATAATTCTTAATCATTTATACTTCATTCTAGTAATTACATATAGAAGGTTCATGTACCTGACTTTCTTTTAAATATTACTGCCCCACAAATGAAAGTGGTGGCATGGACTACCTGATTGTAATTCTAAGTATTTCTTCTGGCTCGTTGGGGCTATTTTATTAATTGTATGATGCCCAGTGTTCTGTGAAGTACACATTTCTTAAGCATTTCTTAATTATCTCCATTCAGCAGTGTATGTGTATATACAGATGGAGGATAGGGGCAAATACTCAGAAATCTACAAGGAATTGCAGTGATTGACCTATAACAGACTTGACATATATAAGTTGTCCAAGTGAGGTAAACACAGTTGTCCAAGTAGGATACAGACAGCTCTAAATGTCAGCTTGCTATTGTAAGTTTGTTATTGATAGGACAGGGAGTCAAGCTTTAAAAACTATACTAAATATATGTATTTAATTACTTTCTTGCATACTTCTAGTATCACTTAAATAAAAGACTAACATTCCCACAAACAATGCATGTTGGGAATTCCACATCCATTCCTTCATGGCTGTATTTGTAGATCATGGAAATAACTAACCTTTGAGCTTAACTTGTAGTTAACCTCTGGAGGGTCTTAGCACTGTTTTAGCAGGGTGGCCTGTAATAAACCCCATCATATTATTGACTTGTAAGGACAGTCTCTCTGCTGAAGTAGTGTGGATTTCTCATGGAGCCAGACTGTAATGTTTTTTGTGGCATTAGATGTATTGCTTCACAAGCAGCCCTAACTGCAGAGTCCCAAATGCATACCCTGGATCTCTTGGTACATTCTCTGAAGTGAGATCTGATGTTGAATGGCTTCAAGTATTTTCAGCTTTCTTTCAGAAATAATGCAGAGGGTGCCTACAGCTTCTCCCACCCCTACTCATCCCTGTTCCACATCTGTTAAATCTGGTCTTAAACTTTATTCACAGGTGCCCAGGAATGACTTCTGGTTTTGACCAGCCATCATTGCAAAGTTTGCAATGTGAGGCTGATCACAGAGCCCCTCTGGTTGAATACTTAATGGCAAGTCTGCCCTAGTTTTACAGGACACAGATGAGCAGCAGCTCCATTGTAGGTAGTCTAAAATAGCATTTGTTAAAGAGCTCAAGTTAGAAGTTCCAACCTAGATACTAGTATCAAAACTCTTTACAACATTTTTTTGGCATGTTGCTGACTTTATGGCCTGAATTTGAAGACTGAATCTCAGTGTTCTCTCAAAGGTGACTAAGTTTTCACCCTCTCTTAGGTGACATAAAACTTTGCAGATGTTAAGCAGTATGTTCAAGCTTCCCCATGCAGGTTTTCTTCACTGTTGTGTTTTAAGTGGTGGGGCTGGTGGAAGGACAACAGACAAGCAAACATCCCACCAAACCATCAATAACTTATGATCAAAGCCATTCTAGAAAAGAGCAGAGAGAGATTCTGCTTTTTCTTTCCTTCCTCCCCATCCCCCAGATTCCCTTATTGTCATTCCATCTCTTATCATAAGGCAATCTTATAATCATTTGTTACAGATTTTTTGTTTTTTAACTTGGAGCCTGGTGATAAAGCTTTTCTTTTCCTTTGCTTGCTTTCCAACTAATTTATAAAACTCTTTCAGTGAAAATAAGCAACTTCAATCGTGCGAAGCCAAGACCTGACATAATTGAAGAAGAAAAGATATATGCCTACCCTAGTCACATTACCTCAGAAATAGGATTCAGGTAAGATTTTTCTGTATTAAGGTTGTGCTGTGTTCAGCCATGGTATATAAGTAAAACTGACTAACGTAATTGCAGTACTTTCTGTAGACCTTCATGTAACCTTAAATCTGCCAACCAAAGCAGAAGTAGGAATAATAGTTCTGAAGGAAAATGCCTAAGGCTACCATACTACCTGCAAAGATGAGCAGCGGCACAGTCTTGTGCTTCCTACACAGTAATGGCAACTTCTTATTGAAGAAGAAATCCTCAAGCATGAGGACAGAAATGATTTGACCATTTATGGCTGGTTGCATGAAGTTTTAACGTGCTATAAATAACTGTGTTTATTCTGGTTTAGTTGACTTTAAATAGGAGTTTGAAGAAAGATACTGGTGTATTACACTGTTAGTGTACTTAAGGCATGTCTTAATTATACTTAATATACTTAAAATATGCCTACAGAAGCCTAGCTTCTTCCACCAGTTCTTTTACGGAAGGAAATACATTGTGAGCAGTTGATAGATGAAGAAGAAAACTTTGCAGCTTTGTTCTGTGCCAGTTGGACATGAGATTCTAGCAAGGGATTTGGAATGTATTTCCGGTTTGGGAAGGAATTTTAAAGGTGGGTGGGGCACTTAAGAGGTAAGGAAGCTCTCAATGAGGCAGAAGCTCTCCAACATTATCCTTGCAAGTGCTGAGACTTACTCCTTGTTTTTCCTTTGTGTACCTTCTGACTGCTGGAACTTCTTCCAGTTGCTGACATGAGTCTGGTATGACCTAAAAAAGAGCCATCAAAACTAACAAGGATTTCCACATAAGAATTTTTAGAAGTTTTCTAATACAATATGAGTTGCTTCTGTATGTGTACGCCTTAGGAAAAAGACGAAGTGCAGAGATGACTAATACTTTGGCACTTCCCCTGGTGTCACAAATGCAGTGTGCACATGCTTTTATGGAACTTGGAAGTAGATGTCCAGGATACAGGAAGGATTTAGAGTTGTCTTGAATTTTGATACAATGTCTGACTTCCATCTTGATATAAACACCATGGTGAATGCATGGTGGACCTCATTTGATTCTCATTCAGCTTCTCCCCTGAGAAATTCTCAAATGCCCAGGGAATGAGTCTGCAACAATGACCAGCTAAGGAAAAGACTGATTATTTTTGATTAGAGAGTGCAAGCTTCCTGTGAGAACTGATTGCAAAACAGTTATTTTAATTCAGCTCTATACAACTCTTGTCTCTCTTTCCCTTGAGAGTTAAGGTCTATTGAAAAGTGAATCCTGTCAGCCCTTCAGTTGACCCTGGTTATAAGAATGGTTTTTTAATATTACGACCTCTATAACCTAAGTTACTGATCAGGAGGACCTCTTCTGGTGCTGTAAGTTGGTACTGCAGATTACTGGCACGTTGGAAAACTTCTGTAACTTATTGAAACCCATATTCACTTATATTATTTCCAGGGAAAATTCAAGTTTAGAAGAGATAGTTGAGAAGCAAGGAGATGTAATAGAGTATCTGCAGCGACACAATGCACTGCTCAGCAAGAGACTATTGGCACTAACATCTCAGCAAATCAAAACTTAACAGCATTTGGAAAACTACTGCTGGAGCTCTGGAGGGAGCATGAGGTAATACGATACCCAGACTGATTTGTACAGATGACTCTTCATCTTTCACATTTTGAAATGGAAGTTAAACTGGAAGGATGGGCTTTGCATACACTATAAACCTGTTACAACTGGATGCTGTCTCTTCAAGTCACCAGTTCTGAACAAAAGTTCTGGAGCTTCAAGGATTTTTTAATTCTAAATAAGTTAAAGTTGGACCTGAGGTAATGGTTTAACTTCTTGCGGTTGTTGCTGGTTTTGTACTGCTGTAGCTTACACTTCAAACCACCAAAGTATTTTGTTTCTAGAATACAGTCTTTCTCTAGAAAAATCTGACTTTGCAAAGGATGTCTTTTCAGTTTCTAGTGCTGAAGCTGAGACTAGATGTTTTCTGTCACTGTGTCCCATTGCTCCCAGTGTTAAAGGAGTGTACTTCAATAATCCTATACAAAGTCACAACTTGCTTTCTAGAGCAGTCTCCTTTTTTCCTTTGCCTGTACCAGTGGGGAACTGGGAAGTGACTAAAAAATGTGGTGGGTGTCCTGGCATGGGAAATGTCACATGTAAGTATGTGGTACAAAACAATGTCATAAACAATTTGAGTGGTGTTCAGAATTCTGGCTTTAGAACTTCTAAGAGGAATCTTCAAGGCTGATGACTTTCCCATTACTAGGAGTCTGTTAGCTAATAATCAGGAGATTCCTACTCTGCTGACTGAACTAACTTAATAAAATACTTAAGAATAAGCTTTTTTGTTGATCTAGCAACTAACTTGTGTTGAATGGGTTTAAGGATCCTGTTAAAGATGCATCAGTTACATGCTTCCTTGTTCTTTGAGTCTTCAAAAAATGTCAGCATCTTGATTAAAAAGCTAAAATTTTATATGTGGAGAGGCAAAAAGCAGAAAAAGACAGATCTTCTAGAAGTTTGAAAAAGCAAGAATTTTTTGTTCTATTTCATGAATTTATTAGAAAGGCTTATGGAAGAAACATTCTATTCTAGGTACTACTTTGTCTACCAGTGTAGACCAATAATTATTTTAGAAGCCATTACCTCCAGGGGGACAGGGCAATCACTAGTCAAAACTGGGAAGGCGGCTCTCATGAAGAGTTGTCTTGTAGTTGAATATAAGAAAAACAAAAGAAAATTAATCCATCCTACTTGTTGTCCTAGGGCACAACTTTAGAAATAAAGTATTGTGCAACAAACATGGGGATTCTCTCACCTAAAGGAAAACAATAAATATTGGGGTTTTTGCTGCTATCCAACACTAGACAGTTCTTAACTGTTTCTTGAAAATGCAGCCAGGATTTTATACTATACATGTAAATATACTATAAGTATAGTTTTGTTTTTAGAACTCAGGTTTTGATGTGATTGTGTATATCAATTTATATAATTTCTATGAAAAGCAGTAAAATGTGACTGTGAAGTTCATGCACAATAAATGCAACTAAGGAAGAGTGTGAATTTTTTCATTTCTAAGCTCACATACAGCTGGTTCAACAGGCAATCTGTGCAGATGAGATTTAAGTTCTCACAGTGCAGTTTTGGAGCTTAAAGCTAGCCAAAAACTTATGACAAGGATAGCTGTGCACTCGTTTTGAAGCTCTGAGTTTAGTTTTATTCTCTTTCCTGGTTGATGTTTTTTCTATCACGCTTCAGACTTTCCCCACTATTCCTGTTTCTCTCCAGCACAGAGGAATAGGCTATGTAGTCTGTAACAACTGTATTTTGAGGGCACTGCTCAAACCCTCCTCTCCTTCATGACTGCTTAAGGTAAAACTTGGATCAACCAGCAGTAGTGCTTTCTGTGGGGCATGGCAGCTGGAAAGCAAAGTGCAGGTTGCCATGTGTGACGTGAATGTCTCCTGCCCTTTAATTCATAGCTCTTCATAATTACACAAATCATTAACAACTTGCAACAACTACTAGCCACACCTCCATCTTTCTGTCATGAAATCATAGAATGCGTTGGGTTGGAAGGGACCTTCCAAGGTCATCTAGTTCACCTGCTCTGCAGTTGGCAGGGACACCTCTAACTGTGGGCTCAGAGCTTCATGGAGGCTGGCCTTGGATGTCTTCAGGGATGGGGCTGCCACCACCTCTCTGCAACCTGCTCCCATATCCCACCACCTTCATAGTAAAGAACTTCCTAATGTCATATCTAAATCTACCCTTCTCTAGTTTAAAACCATTCCCCATTCTCCTATATCTTTATCATACTCGCACTGTATCTTGTTTTCTTCGTGTCTTTAAACTTTTTGGGGTGGGGGGGAGTGAGCGGGGAGGCGTTTCTTATTTGTATGGGCTCCACACAGGAGCTAGCCCTCTTTGCTGCTTCCNGCGGGGAAAGGTCCCGGGGCCGAGCTCGCCGGTTGTGCTGCGGGTTGCGCATCGGAGGCGCCTCGGCCGGGGCCGGGTGAGGTGCAGGGCGGCTGCGGAGCAGTCCTCGGTCCCTCGGCAGTGCCGCAGCCTGGGCACCTCTCCTGCGGTATCGGCGCCTGAGCGCTGCCCGGGCCTTGCTGCCCGAGGTGGAACCCACAGGGGTTCTAGCGCATTGGGTCCGAGCTGTGGGGCACCGCTTCGTGACCGCAGTGGTTGGCGTGGGCTCCAAAGCCGCTCCACGGGCTCCAAAGCGCTGCTTTCCTGGCCACCAACGCAGCCTTCCTCGGGTGTGCTGTGGGGAACTCGCGCGGAGGTGAATGGGAGCAGCTGAAGCGATCAGTGATGATGCTCTTTCTGTAACTGCAGCTGCTGAAATGTGTACGTATTTGCAGTTCCGTGGTCTTGGTAAGATCTAATGGACTGCAAGTGGGGCAGCAAGACGATAGTGAAAAAGAAGGAATGTTTCCTAATATGTGTTGCAACTGTACATTTACAAAAAAAAAATAATAAATTATTTTGGTTTTTATTATTTTTGCACCCCCAGAGCTTTGTGATTCTGTAGAAAAACAATTTATATGTTTTTCAGGTTTGGGAAAACAAGTGTTTCAGACTACCTAAGAAACAAACGATTCAGAGTTACCCCAAAAATGGTCACATTGTGGGTTTTTTAGTAATTTCAAAATGAAATGCTGAAACGTGCTAAATATTTTGTACACGTGAACAAAAAGACATTGGGACAATCTCTTGTGAATGCACATCATATTTGAAGGAAAAGCTCTCAGCTGATACTTGTGTTTTGTCTGTCTGAATAGCTTATGGTGGAAATTCATTATAAACGCTTCAGCATTTCACCTCACAAAGGAAATCACTGATAGTAAAAGATTTTAACAGGATTTTCATGCTTTAAAGTTCACATGAATATGCAGTTTAAGAGGCTTGCCCCACTGAAGGTCATTCTTAATGTCAAAAATAAAGTTGTATGGAGGACCAGAGGCACTTGGGCAGACAACAATTGAACCTTGAGGTAATTCGAACTCAGCGCTGGAATGAGTTCGGCTTTTGGGCATCATTGCTAACTAAAGACACGGCTTGCGGCTGCTTGTGCTGTTGGAGTGTTTCCCACTTTGCACAAATATTTTGCAGCTGATGACTAGCAAGAAAGATAAAGGCCATCACAGTAGTGAGAGATCAGTATGTTAGTTGTATTTGTCTGATGACAGTCAAACGTTTGAAACTTATTTACCATGCTAATGCTTCTCCTAATTGCTGTTGATATCTTATGTGACCCTTAGCAAAATTTGGCTTTGTGTGTACAGACACTGAGATATTTATAGGTTACGTATGTGGCGTAAGGGAAATATTTCCAGTCTTTATTCTTCTATAATTTCCTTTTTTCCATACTGGAAAGGGAAGAGGTGAATTGTTTATTATCCTTTGGGAACACACTAATCTGCTGTTTCTCACCACAGCCTTACATTTCCCTCTATTTCCTGTTGACTTGCTGTTACATCATTCTGTATTTCACTCTAAAATAGCTAATATAATTTAAGACTTGAACTGGCTTTCAAATAAAATTTAAATTTTTCTCACATTCTAAGTTTCAGAAACTCACATTATGCCTTTCAGAGTTTGAGGTCAAACCTTTGGATCAAGTCTTGGTAAGATTGCACCCATGTAAACATCAATTCTGATTTTCCGTACACGGCAGTTTGTATTTGTACAAACTTCGTTTAAACATACACTTGTATGTGGAGAGTTCAGTCAATCTTGTTGTTGTAGCAGTGTCCAAATGCTTCATTTATATATGTAATCATGCCATTAGCATGCAAAACTGCTTCTACCAGATGGACCTTATGAGGAGCAATCAAATGAAACCAGGTAGTTTCCACAAAGTCAAAGGCAAGTCCAGCTCAGCTGTAAACAAGGTGCTTCGAAGTCCTGCTCCAACTGAAACATCAAGGTTGTGTTGCACTGTAGCAGCATCCCTTGACTCTCTAATTCTGCTGTACAGAACATCTAGCACTTAGAAATTTACTTACAGTACCCAACATTTAATGGGAGAAGTTACTGGACATTTTAGCTTCTGCTATACTTCAGAGTACTTCTGAGCTCTTTTTTTGGTCCTGAAATAAAACCATTTTCTTTAATTTGTGAGAACATTCAGATTTCAAGATTTAACACGGAGATAACGAATGATCTTGCTTACTCTAGGCAAGAAGACAATGCATAGTCCAGATTCTGCTGTAATCCTAGTGTGGTACCATGATGTCATGTTACATGCTGTGATTACACCAACCAGTAGTTTTAGACTAAGGTCTTTCTATATGGTTTTAATCAGAATTTCGTATTTTTAAAAAGAAAATGTCAGGAAAATGTTTCCATTAATAAGTACTATTTATTTGTGTCAGCAATTAAGTGAGAAAGATTTTTACACACTGATTCCAGATGAATTCATGGGGAAACGACAGATTCTCCATTTTCTTTAGATACATTGCCTTTGACAAAATACAAATTTTGAAAAGTGTACAAAGTTTATTTAAAATGAATGTTATTTGAAGTGCATACTATATTTTTACAAAATATACAATCAACGAGCTAGTTGGCAAAGATATCTATGAAAGATGACAATGCCTTTTTCAAACATTTTGTGGTATCAGCATGTCTAAAAAGAACAGACATTTACAGTAATTTTGTAGACTGGCAATGAACTTCCTAGGGTGCTTTGGTACTTGTTTTATTTATTTTTACATTGTAAAGGAATATGCATATATAGCTCTCTGATAGATACATTAGGTTTTTCTTACAATTTTATCAAAGTTAATTGCATAATTATGATTATAGAAAATATCCAGTGCCACACTAAATCCATATACTCGTTTATAAGGCATAACTGTTAAATAGTTACTCTTCACCTTTCTTGCTTTCCCATACTCTTTACCTGTACTTCCAAACAGAGATAGCCATGGATACCTATAAAAGCTAAGTTCAATAAATAATTACAAAATAAAATTAGTGGTAGCATGCCCAGTTTTTGAAAACTGCTTTTTTTGGTTGGTTTTTGTTGTTTGGTTGTTTTCGATTTTTTTCAAAAGTCCAAAGGTTTACCTGCAGGGCCGTTTCTTGGTATGGACAAGTTTGACTATCTTTTTACGATGATTTTCCAAAACTCCAGAATAGGGTGTAATGTTAATTTTTTTATTCTGTACACAGAAATGTGGAACTCCTGTTAAGCTCTGCCAGTATCGATCTGATTACGGTTTCAATTTCTTAGAGATGAGGGCTTACATATAGATACTGATTAGAAAGTTTCAGCTATCCAGTTTTCTTGATTGCAGTTTTTTCACATATTAGAAACTATGTGTTGCAAGACAAAATTCTAATACTTGATTTAAACACTGCTGATCTTTGCTCATCTTTATACAATTTACAAAAAATGTGGATGTTTCAAGTCTAGTGCAATGACTTTAAAAATCTGGGCATGACTTATTTTCAGGTTTGTTTTAGTTCTGCTAATGAAAGGACTACCATGTTTTCCTTTCTATGTAGGTTTGTAATTGCAGCTGATATAAAAAGGGGATGGAAAATATTTAGTTTTAAAAACAAGACGTAAAATAAAAGCTGAATGTATTCTTGGCCTCCAGTTCTGAAAAGAACAGCCTGTTCAAACAGAACAGTTTTCTGTTTGAAGTTCTCATTCATTGTAGTGCCATGTTCCAAATACCCCATTCATTTAAATTACAGGAATAGAGTACTATGCAACACTGGGGCTAACCAAACAAAGGTTTCTTTTCAATGGTCTATTTTTATGCTCTATTTATAATACTGTAGTGGGTATTTTAGGAAAACTACTATTAAGCAAATAGTTCTATAGCACTGAATTTTCACGTATGTTTCAGCTGTCTGGTTTGGCAGCCCAGCTTAAGAAAACAAATGATAGGCTCTGCAGTAACAGCTCGTTAGACAGGAAGATGGGCTTGACCTTAAGGTCTGACTTCAGAGATCCAAGTTATCAGTTTTGCATGACCCTTGGCTAATCTCTTATCTCTGTGTGCTTCAATTCTCTATCTATAGAATGAGGGATAATACTCTCTTTGCTTTCTCATATTGTAAACTCTTGTGCTTACTATACATGAAGAAAGTAGCACCACTGGTGTGGTGCTGACTTTGGTGCTATTACAGTAATACTTTCTATGTTATTATTAAGGTAAATTGCATAAAGAAGTAATGTTAGGTGTTAAAACTTACATGTATATATTATTAGTATATAAAAGTAGAAACAAAAAATGGACTTTCACAGTTCTATGCTGGAGTCTGACATTACTTCACCCTAAATGCTGCCCTACACACAACCTGAATGGAGTAGTCTACAGCATGTCCAATTTATCTCTGAACAGTACAGATCATTAAGAGTCCCCTTGGACAGATCCTTCTAAATGCCACTGGAAATCCATCTGAGGTACCTGATATTTGACTTGGTCTTCAGCTTTCACTAGTTGTTAGGAGAACCAAAGAATTTATAGGGAATGTCTCAACCAGATAAGTTTCATGTACATCCTCCTGTCACCACCCTCTGTTTCTTCCCCCCATCCCCCCGCTGCTTCCTAAGGTGTGAGCGAGGGCCTTTGTTCCAGGTCTTGCAGAATGTGACAGACTGGATGGCTGAAGATGGGACTGCAGTGGCTCTGTCAGGTCAGCCGTTGTTTATCTGGACTTGGGACGAACTTCTCTATTGGTTTAATTGTTGCTTCTTTAAAACACTGAAAAGCCCATTACGAAATTGCTGGGGGGAAAAAAATGAGAGAGGTAGCCATTAACGAGAGATTTAGTAGTCTAATGCCTCATGCAAAAATAGAATACATTATTTATGAAATAGAGGGTTGAAATTTGGGGTGATGTTTCTTAATTTGGTAATTTCACCTAAAAAGGTTAAGAAAAAAAAATCAAAAAGCCAAAAGCAAGAAGGCTTCTAATATAAGATTTTCTACGTTTTTTTTTTTGTCCCATCTTGCCAATATAACTGATGAAAAATCAAGTTCGATCCTCTCATCATTTCAAATGTTATAAAAAAGAGAGGCTGCTATGCTCATACATTTCCAGCCACCAGCTGAAATTCAGGCTTAAGGGTCCGTCCCATTTGCATCTGCAAATAGCTTTATCCATATGTACAACTCCATTGAGATCAATAAGATTACTCATGTGAGTCAAGTTACCCAGGCATGTAAATATTTGCTGAATTAGGACTAAGACTGGAAGAGAATGTAAACGTAGATGGTAAATCCTACTTTAGATAAAGGAGCTGAGCACTCACAATGGCGACTGGAGTTAAGAGAGTTAGTTCAGGTGCCTGTCACCCCTTGCTCCCCAGTCAAGCTTTATGGATTTCTGAACAGCTGTATAAAGCAGAATTATCTTTAGCTAAATGCCTACAAAATGTACTATGAATTAATAAATACTTGCCATTGACTTTTGTTACAGGTAATCAGCTCCCCACAGAAAAGGAGATAACCCTGAAAATACCTTTTATCTTGATAATTTTGTAGGTAAAATAATGCCAGTGTAAGTGCACGTGTACCACGCAGCTATTGCAGTCTCAGGCATAATGCATTGTATGCTGTTTCAGAGCACATTAGAGAAAAGGTAGATAGTTTCTGCACAGACCATCTCCAGGTTATGGATGCTGAACTGGAGGAAGTGGGGTTAAACTTGTGGTTTTTAGGAACTGAAGCAAGCCACTCAGAATGGATTCAAGAAGTCTCTGGCCTAAATTCCACTGCCCCCGTTGAGTCTCTGCATGCTGAGTGAACTGCTCTGACTGCTTATCTTTTTAGGTTGATGCTTAAACTGATGAGGGAATCTCATTGAATCTGTCTCTTTTTGCAGTGAGCGGGAGACATGCCATTCAGTAGCAAAGCATCCTTCTGGCATGTCCCTCCTTCTACTTGCAGCTTAATTCTGCCACTCAGTATGCAGCTCCTCTGAGATTAAACTCAAGATATGGTAATCTTTTTTCAACCTCACAAACTGGCCAGTTTACCATCCCATATGCACATTCCCTGTGTTGATAGGCCGTCACTATAAAGTGGAGTGGTCCCTTTTTGCATGGCTATTTGGGGAGGGGTGTAGGCGCTCTTTACCAAGGCAGTTACGCATTGACAAGATTCTTGGTATAGGGCCGTTACAAGTTTGGCTTTGGTCTCCTTTTCACTGTAAACCACTGAGTAAATCCAAACATCTTGCGCCCGCAGGGTGCAGGTTCTGCCGTCATTTATTTATGATGCTGTCACGCCTGGGGCTACAGCGTTATTTTAATATATAATGAGTTTAGAAGATGCAGAACTACCGAGTGCATGTTTTATTCATTCTTAAATTGCAAGAGCGCCTCGGTTTCCCTTTGATGCCCGCCCTATTTGCATATGCTACCTGTGTGCTTCTGCAGTCACTTAGTATTTGAATGTATATGCCCTCATCAGCTGTAAAGCATTAATGTTTTGCACTTGTATAGCCTTTCATCCAAGGAGCTCAAAGTCTTTCGCTGACAATGATTAAGAATTACAGTCCCCTTTGAAGTGGGTAAATACTACAGCCTGCGCGTTACTGACGGGCAGAGCGGGGTGACTTTGCCCTGCACCCAACGCCAGCCAAGTGTCGGTGCCTGACGTCCCCAGGCAGCCTGTCCCGCCGCCGCGCCGCGCTGCGCTAACGCGCACCGCCCCGTTTGCCCCGCAGCTGTGCCAGTGGTCCTGAAGGTCCTTGCAGGGCAAGAGTTCGCCCTGTTCAGCAGGCTCGGGGATGGGAATCTTCCACTCCGCCTCAGCGCGGGGAGCCGTGGCCCGGGTGGGGGGTTCCAGGGCACAAGCGAGGCCCGGGCCCCCCCGGGGAGCCCAGGGGAGGTGCCCGCCCCGCCGTGCCCCGGCCCGTAGCCCCGCTGTCCGCAACAAACCACCGGAGAGCAGGTGAAGCCACACCTGTGGCTTGGCTCGCTTCGTCAAACGCCCCTTTAAACGGCTCCGAAACGCAGGTGTCGATTAGGAAACGTGCGTTATACCGCCCCGCTGGGTTCCCTCGCCGGCGGCTCAGGGGAAGGGCACCGGGGAGTGGAGCGGCACGCAGCGCCGGTGGGAGCAGCCGTGCCGGTGCAGCTTCCTGCGCAGCGCCAGGTTGGCTGCCGAGAGACAAACGGGCAGAGAAGGAAGTGAACGAGAGGAGATCGCCGGCGATACGTGCCCCGCTGGTCGCGGTGCGGGAGGGGAGCGCTCCTGCCCGCCCGGGACGGGGCGGCCGCGGCTCCGCCGGTGCCCTGCCCGGCTCCTCCCGTGCCAGCGGTGCTTCCCGGCAGCCGCTTTGCTACAGCTGCCCGCCTTGAGTCCCGGTTCGTTCCAGCCCCCCCCATCCCAGAGCTGCCGGGCGCTGAGGTGCCTGAGGCGTCGCCTCACGCTGCCGCTATGAGCGGGGACGGAGCGCGCAGGTGGAGGCCGCCAAGCGCTCCGTAAAACGCCCGGCGGCGGCAGCCGGGGAGCCGCAGGCTCGTCCCGGCGGGCAAGAGACCGCGTGTCGGGTGCCGTTAGAGGCACGGACACG
>VZZY01013417.1:25953-55465 GCA_013400335.1 Eurystomus gularis | reverse complement strand
CACCCCACGCACCCCCCACCCGGTGTCCGGCTGAGGCATCGCTTACCCGGCCTCTGCCCGCCAGCGGGGAGGAGGCTCGCCAGGAGCAGGAACACGATGCAGAGGAGCAGCTGGAGTCTCATGTCCGCGGTCACGTAGAGGCGCGCTGGGAGAGGATGTGTGTGCGGGTAGAGGCGAAGCAACGTACGGAACACCGGCGGCGCGGCGGGCAGCCCCAGCCCGGCTCACATGCCAGCGGCAGGCGGGGGAGCTGGCGGCGTTTTCCAGCAAGGTTAATGATCAGGCAGGGGCAATGTTCCTGGCGTGCACTGCGGTCACTGCCTCCCTCTCTTCCCTTCTCCTTTTCCTCCTTTTTTTNNTTTTTTTTTTTTTTTTGTCACTCCCCCTTATTTTCCATAAACAAACAACGCGGGAATGAAAAGTCCGTGTAAACAGGAGCTCCTGTCAATGCACTGGGAGCAAGGAGCCTCTGGAACAATGCGGCGGCTCCGCTTCGCATTCAACCCAAGCAGGAAAAAAAAAAATATGTAAAACAAGCCCTAAAGTTCCCTCCTCCATTTGCATCTGTTTAAACTTTGCATTGCCCATATCGGTCCCACATGCAGAAAGCGATGGCAGTGGGCAGGCAGGAAATCCTTCCCCCACCCCCCGCTTTGTCCCTCCTGGACCCCCCCCAAGCCCGGAGCTCCTCGCAGCTCAAGCGCTTTCTCTCTTCTCTAAACTAGCTGAGAAGTTGTGGCTATTCAAAGTGAAACTGGTAGCAGTTAAGGCTAATGGGTGTCTTTTGTGCCGTCAAGTATTTTAAAGGATCAGAATATTCTGGAATTAATTTGCGAGGTTTTTTTTTTTAATCACTATGTTGGGTTAAAATAAGTATTACGCGACGCATTTGCTACAATAGTGCTATTTTGGGGGAAATTTTGGGCGTTACGTTTGAACAACCCACCTGTACGTTGCCCTATATTTGTACGAGATGCTGGCGAGAGCTTGCTTTAACAAAGCACGCTGGAAACGGCTGGGGTGACAACAGTGCAGATATGCCCGGAGAGAAGAAAGACAAACCCTGCGAAATGTGTCAGCAGCAGTGATGGTTTTGAAATCCAGTGAATTATTCGCATCAGTTAAAATTCGACTGATCCTTTTCTTCTTTTCAACCTGCTCATTTCTTGGGATGGAATAGCACCTAGTACATTGGGTACAGATTAAATAGTATTTATTAATAATAGTAGTATCGAAAGTTGTCTAAAGTTGTTCTTTGCTTAATTCCCTAAAGGGTGGAATGGGGTTTTTAAAAAGGGTTTTTAATTCAATTGCTCCTGTATTTTTTTCCGCTGTTGTAGTTTTCCCCATTTTCTTCAGCAGCCTATTTAACTTGATAGTGCATGCTGGTCCCTCCTCATAGAGTTACACATCATTACTAGGTCGCTTGATCTGTCTAGGTAAAGTGTGCTTATATGAATTAAAAGACAACTTGCAGCTTGAATACACGGTGGAAATTATTACTAGATGTTGTTATTTTTATGCCAAGACTGCTGAGGAAGGTGTCTCAGACAAAACAGTAACGAAGGAGATCCTCTGCTGTTTGATTGCATTGATCTGTCATAAGCACCATTCGCTTCCCAGTGTTCGTGTGCAGGTTGGTGGTCACTATGTTTCCTCTGTACAGTCTCTGGCCTTTAAACTAGACTTCTGTGTAATACTGATGCCAATAGCTCAGCTGAAATCAGCGTCCCATGGTGCCAGTGACAGAATTGTCCTAAAGTGTGTATCATTTCAAATATTAAGGTGGTAAAAAAACAATAGAGACAGCAGAGAAGTGGTGTGGTTTTGGCTGCGATACATTTTCTTCCTAGGAGCTGGTACAGTGCTGTGTTTTGGATTTAGTATGAGAATAATGTTGATAATACATGGATGTTTTTAGTTGTTGCGAAGTAGTGTTTATACTAAACCAAGGATTTTTCAGCTTCTCGTGCTAAATCCAAACCACAACACTATACCAGCTACTTAGGAAGAAAATTAACTTTATCTTGGCCAAAGTCAGGACACCAGCTCGCACAGTGAGTTTGTGAGAGTTCCTCAATATCCTAGATCTCACTCCAGTGCCATCTTCACCGGCACACCTTTAGGGATGCTTTGGCTTGTTCACCTGAATGAGAACGTGCTAGCCACCTTGTTCATATAGCCCTGTCAATGAGGATGGCTTTCAATCAGCAGTGAGCTATGTAAGGTCCACTCTCATAACCTTAAGGTTTGTGCTGGTTTTGGCAATGTGAAAGGTAGTATAGACTTCAAAGTGATAGGGACTCTGTAAATAGCTAAAAGGGCAGAAAGAATGCATAGACCATTGCCAGTCCCTCGGGCTATCTGAGCCTCTTCTGCACCCTTATGTGGTGAAGTTTACGGGCATTCTGAGGAGGTATTACGTTTTCAGAGAATTGAGTAAGATACAGTATTTAAGTGCAGTATACACTTTTTTTTTAACCTTAGCTTATTAAGTGCTGTTCATTCCACAGTTCCTCCGTGCAAAAGTTTACAAAGGTTTACTTGACTAATAAAGTACAAGTCATTGTAACATGAGCATCACAGATTTCTTGTAATCTTCATATAAGCTAGAATAATATTTTGATGCTTACCCACTGAAGAAATTTCTAAAATGTATTATTCCGATTACAGTTCTTTTACAAGCAGCTTTCCTTCAGGTACCTCCTTTCATAGGGCATATAACTACTTGAAATTAGGCAAAATGTAGCAATGTAATGTATCTGCCTTTTTCCACAGTATTTGCTAGTATTTTTTCAATTGGCTTAAGGGGAAAGGGAACATAAAGTACATAGGAAAGCTGGAGGTCTGTAGATAATACTTTATAAGCTGGAAGAATCAATTCTTTGAATCAAAAGCTTCCCTTCTCTTTTATAATCTAAAAGGAACATGATAAAGGGATGATTATTTCAGCATTTATTACCCTTGTCATTGCTATTTTTCCAGCAGCACTCTGTTCCCTGCCTCTTCCTTGATAGGATCAAAGTAGTCAAATTATCAGTTTACTTCCAGAAAGTGAAAAAAATAGTTAGCACATTGCAGAAATAATTTCAAAAGTTACAACAAGGAAAATTTAGGGCTGCCTTTCCTGGGTATCAAACGTTAACTGTGAGTAACACACATGATGTTATCTTTTGCTTGATACACTTCAGTAAGTCATATTCAGTACTGTATCACTTCACTGGATGTAAATTGTTCTGCATGACATTTTCAGTACAGTGTGAGCATTACAGTCTTTTTATTTGGGGAAAAAATAATATGAAATCATTGTGCCAATTATTATGAATCTTTGAGAGCAGCTTTCAAATGCTATCAGTATAAAATGTTAAATGAAGCTTCTCAAGTACAGCAATTAATTGTTTTATATGGCAGTACTGGTTTCAGTCTGTATGTCAGACACCCTCTCGGTTACTATCTCTTCCCCTCCTAGAGATCTGTCAAAATACATTGATCATTGTGGGTCTCTACTGTGCTGTGAGAAGACACACCGAATGCTCAGCAGAGTGACAATAACAGTGCAAAGCTTGTTTATTTTGACTTAGAAGTGTCAGATAAGATATAATATCAGAGTTTCTAATCCGATTTTTATAACATTTTATTTCCCAAATTCATCCATCCTGCTGATCTGGAGGAATTATTTCACTAACCAGACAAGATCAGGGATCAAAACATTTACTTCAGAAGAATTTGGTGAAGCAAATAATCAAGTCCAATAGCAAATGTCATTAGGAAAAGTTCTAGGCTTTTCCTGGTTCCTTTCTGTTACATTGTGAGACAGTATATAAGCTGTGCAACAATTGAAGAAAAAATGAAAAATTACGTGAGTTGCAGCTTGAGGGGAAAAAGTTGGCAGAGAAATGCTCTAAGGGATACATTTTGAAATGTTGTTTAGGCATCTGTGGTGTATTTTTTTCACCACAAATTTCACTGGGGTTATTATCTTAGGATTTTATTTGGTCTGTGTGCCAGCCATGAATATAAAGAATGGTTTTTCTTCAGCCCAGGGTAGAGCATCAGAGACCAAATATAACATTTGCCTTCTTTATTGACTATAATCATGAAGACTACTTTTTCTAGACAAAACTCATTAGCTTGAAAATTACAATTTCAGGAGAAAATTATGGACTTTCTCTTGTGATTTTAATCTGTGCTTGGAAATGAAAGCCTGCCCGGAAACTAAAACTTGTTTCTCCTCTTTTGCATTTTATGCTTTTTCTGGAGGAAAAAAACCCATCTGTTTCCTTGCCTGTTTGTGCTCAGCTGCCTTTCCTGCCTGGGGGGTGACAGTGCTCCGGAAGAAAATGGTGGTCATCAGGCAGAAAGAATGCATGCACACCAGTAACCTGACACTGGAGACAGATGTGCTCTAGGAAAGGAAATGGGGGATGGCTCAGACTGGGCTAAACCTTGTATAATTTTGACCTTTTTTTTTTTTTTTCCTTCTGTTTGAGAGGTTTTCCATGTGTGTTGCAGAGATGCACAACCTAGAAAGTACATCTTTAATTTTAAACCAGGAAGAAATGTTGCTGCTTCCATGGATATAGGGTCTTACTGCAGTACAAGTCGTAAGTATGATTATTAGACTAATAATAAAAAGGACAAACATTCTCTAGCAGACTTCAGTCTGTCTTACTTTTGTAACCCTACAATCTGTAGGGTTGATTTCATTTAATACAGTGAAAGTAAATACCAGCCCCATACCTGAAGAATCAAAAAGTCCCTCCTAGGCAAATTATTATTTCATCAGTTACCTACAGAACTGTATGGAATGATTTTCCTTTTTACTTAATGAAGAAGCCAAATACATGGACTTGAAGGTGCACTTATTTTTCAGTTTTTTTGCATCCCTAACAAGTAAATTTGATTCTAAGATCCATCTAGGAAGTCTCTCTNCTCTCTCTCTCTCTCTCTCTCTCTCTAAATACTTTTTTTGTTGTTGTTGTTAAATAGGAAAAGAAAGAGGCGAACTCTGAAGCAGCAGTGCCTGTGATCCCCACCAGAGCAACCACATGCTCTGTGTCAGACAACCCATTCAGGGTCAGATTCTTCTCTGGCACTGGTCATAATTTTAGAGCTTTTTTTAATTTAAAGAGACATTTATGTTGTCTTGAATTAATGATGTTAAAAAACCCAAACCCGCAATGCTTGCAAAGCACAAGGTTCTATAATTAATTTTTATTTACTGGTTAACTTTCAAATATGTAACTGCCCTACATATCTAGACCCTTGTGCCCTAAGTTTCAACAAGGAAAATATTTTAAAAGCATATTTTTATATTATAATGAAAATTCTTGTAGGTGATCCTGTAAATAAGGTGAACAAAGTTACCTTTCTGCTACAACTTCTCACAAAATTTAGGAAGGGGAGGTGCCACTGCACTATTTAACATACATACTACTGTTTATATTTGCTAGGGAAAAGTTTGGTAAAGAAACACAGATCTATTTTTGTCCTAAACTCTAAGTTTTAAAGCTTCACATGTGGTTGGAAAATTATTGGGTTTATCTAAATCTATCAATTTAGTTGTACAAATTTCAGTAATTTTTTTTAGATAGAAAGATTTCATTTTCTCTGGATCATTTTCTACATAACTGATCTTCTGTTTTGGATCTAGACAGCCAGCAGCCACAGCAAAATTTTAATGCAGGAAGTGCTGGGACGTGCTTGGCCAATTTCTGTAGAGATTGGATGAGTGATTACTTAAAAGAGAATTTGAAATGACCCTCCAACTCTTTGCATACTTACACTTCTGACTTTGGGTAGTAAATTTGGTTTGCAGTTTCAGTAGGTTTTTCTTCTATTTTGCTTGCAGTTTATCATTAAGGATATGGTGTTGCGTGAAGCAGCTCTGTAGGAAAAGCGAGCTCAAGTCCCCATAAGGGGGTCTAGTGTGGTGTTTAAGTATTCCAAATAGTTGTCACCATTAATATTAACCCCCTGCAAGCTCAGTCATCAACTTTCAACAAGGTGAAATGTGCATCTGATGTATGGGTTTTTCTATGAAGGTTTGGACCTGCCTATAACAGATCCATGAATTCTACCTCTTGGCAAGAAGATTGCAGCTCTGCCTTGCTCTTCATTAACGGCTAGGCTGTGGTACTGCCTTTTGTATTTTTCCTATCTGAATTATTTCTTTATCTGCCGTGGTCAGGAAGGTCTTTCCTTTCTGTTGCTGACACAGCTGGTGAAAGGTGCAAAAGCAGAGAAGGTATGTATTGTTTTTTTCACTTTTCCAACATTGAAGCAAGCTGAAGAGCAAGAATTGCGAGCTTACGTTCAAATAAAAGATATCAACATAAGGCAAGAAAGTCAAGCTTTTATTTAGGATAACGGTGGATTTCACACTGAATTCTTATGTTATTTGTCCTTTGACTACTGTGTAGGAAAGGCCAATGTTTTCCAACTGCATATTATATAGTTTTGTTTATTGAAAAGTTTTACAGTGCTTGCTCTTAGGATAACTAGCCTTGGGTATTTTATTATCTATTCTGGATATTTTATACCTCTAACTAATAAGAGACTTTCCAAGGGACAAGATCTATGTTGTAGATTTGTGAGACCTGTTTATGCCAGCATCTTTTTTTAATTACATACCCTGGATAATTCAGTTACTATGCAGTGGTGACAAAGTTGGCCCCTTTGAAAGGCTTGCTCTGAAGAAACTGTCAGTGCTTTAACTGCTGGACTTGCTGGATGACTGCTCTGATCAGTGCTTGCCGTGGATCTCATACCATTTCTCTCACTGTTGAAGCTGTGGGTGGGAAATTGTGAGGAAAAAAGCCTACTACAAGACAGACCACTCTAGCCTGTCGCCCCCTTCTAATCCTGTAAGGTGATTACTGGCTGTTCAACATGTATAGCTATACCAAATAAGGTCCAGTCATTTTTTTTTAATGGAAAAGGGTTATCTCTATCAATGGAAAGACTAAATTAGCAGGGATGATATAGTGGAAATTTTTGCAATGCCTGACATTAGGTACAGAATACACTGAAAGAATATCCTGTAGAAGCTGAAGCAAGTACCCAGCAGTTTAGCAATGTTTTGGGGGTTATTTTGCTAGTTTTGAAAGGTGATGATGATTCACACTGGTTGTGTTAAGTAGTAATCACTTGTAACATGAATAGAAAGCACAAAACAAAGCTCAAAGTAAATTGAGTTGATAGCAGTGTTTACCACAAGGATCTGTGTGTTTTGCCCTCAAAGAAGATCTTGAGACTCCAGGGCCATCAAAGTTTTGTAATGGATACTGTGCTCATGAAAAACCAGATGAATCCAGGAAACAAAACAGCAGCCAAAAACACCAGCCCTTGGACAAAATACATGCTTCATGGAGGAGAGGTTACATTAGGTTACGTGCATAATTTAACCTAATGTCAGGAAGTGCAGTTCATGAGGTGTGTTGCATCACAGCTTTAGAAACTCTCAGTTGAATTTGGCAGTGTTTTTGTTTGCTTTCGAGGCCAGTAAATATTTTCAGCTTGCAAATTTCTACAAAATAGTAATAAAAATCTCTGTTACCAGAGACCCCAAGGAACTTTCGTTTTGATGTGCTGTATTTTAAAAAGTCTGCTTTGCAAAACGAGATATGGTCATTGCTCCTTTCAACTTATATCTGATTGCAGTGTTTGAATCCTTGAAAAACACAAAGACAATGTTATTATTGATACAGAGATGAAGATGCTAATATATCAGGTCTGCAAAACTTTATTCTTTTTCAAGAGTTCTTCATTTAGGGAATATTTGCTTCTGTGTAGTTGTGTGTCCCAGTTATAAGCTGGTATTTTCTTTATACTGGAAGCATACTTACCTACAGGGTGAGAAATCCTATTTTCTCTTCAGTAACAGCTTGCTTTTTACTAATCTGATAAATTGGTGTGCCTTTGCTCACAATAATACAGTGTAATAGAATTTATTCAAAAATTATAACCTGATCTTGCAAAAATTTATACACTCAGTGAACTTGCATGCATCAAATTAAGTCAAGAACAAGACTTTTCAAAACTGAGACAAGAGAGTCCTCACAATTTTTGGACCAGTGTTACTAATATGCATACTTCATACTTGAGTGATAGTATATGTAGTGCCACTTGCATTAGACTTCAGATTGGATATAATGAGATATAAGAGTATAGTGGG
This sequence comes from Eurystomus gularis, assembly GCA_013400335.1. Classification (NCBI taxonomy): domain Eukaryota; kingdom Metazoa; phylum Chordata; class Aves; order Coraciiformes; family Coraciidae; genus Eurystomus; species Eurystomus gularis. The sequence continues at coordinate 47,289 of VZZY01013417.1, read as the reverse complement.
ATGAATATATCCTAGAAAAGATGTTAGTTGGCCAATTTAGGCTTTTGTCCTTCAAGCAGATAGAAATAAATAGGTGTACAGGGTCAAGTAATTAGCAATTTCCTTGAATTTCTTAACTATGTAAGTTTACAGAATTTTAATTTACTTTAGCTTTGTGAACTTACACCGCACAGCTTAAATTCATGTTGGGTTGCTCGGTTGTGGTAGATTGTGTAAGGCACTCATCTCATTCGTTTTCTGTAATTATCCACATGATGTTCCCTCGCAAAAAATAAACTTGATTGAAATGTTCTTTCTAATGGTCATTAAAAGAGCTATGTGTTGTTTAAATGTTTTCAGGAAGACTGTTATGTTGAAAAGAAGATGAAATTGAAAGAAGCTGTAGAAGTATATCCCACTGAGGGTTGGCTTTTGGCATGCTTTTGAAAACTGGTCTTCACATTTGGATGCTATTGTGCATATGTATCCATACTAAAGCTATTTTTTGCCTTTTTTGTTCGTTTGTTTTTAATGAACCACTAAGGTGAGTAGTGGATAGCTAGCAGTGGACTTACAGCGTATACTTGGAAAGAAAGTGTTTTATACCTTTGTAGTTTAATAAATTGGCTTGATGGTTTTCCAGCAAAATACATGCAGGATGGAAAAATCCCAACGTGAATGTCGCAGCTCAAGCATATATTGCAGTGCTGATAGGTAGTAAAACAGGGTTTTTCATGTTCACAGTGAGCAAATTAAATAAGGAAATTGGAAAGCTTCCTCTGGCCAGTTCATAGTCCTTCCGAGTGCAGGTGGTGTGAGGTAGCTGTGCAGTGTCCTGGCTGCCAGAGCTGCCTGGGGCTGCTTAAGCACCTGTGTTACTTATATTGTCTCTAAAAGTGTCCAAAGAGCTGCCATGACAACAGACAGGGATTAATGGGATGCAGGAGTTCAGACCTGTTTCTATCAAGGAGGTTGAGTGCGCATTGAAGTGGCAGAGGCAGCTATCAGTAGTTCTCCCATTTCTCTGCTGTTCCAGATACCTCACAAGGGCTTAGTAACCCTTTCCCTCTCCCCTTTGCACCCCCTGTGTTTGTCCCACTGCTGCAAGGGTGCTGTAACAAAGGTCCACTGAATATGAAATCACACAACATCATCTTTGCAGTGCTGTCTTTTCAAGAACTTTGAGCTTGGTTTCAATGTGACTGCAATTATTTGCTGTATATTTCTTTCCCTTCTATAGCTTTTACAATGAAAGAAAGAAACTCAAAGTGTTTATACGTCTATCTTTTGTTCTTGGTACAGATAACACTCACAAATTTATTCCTTACTGACTGGAGATTTTGGTGATGTCCATCGTTGAAAGGAGGTCTCAGCACTCTGCTATCATGTGTTTGGGCCTTATGGTGAACTGACCCACATATTAAAAACTTTTGCCTTATTAAAACAGTGAACAAAGAACTACGTTTCCCAGAATTACTTACACATCTGCGCGCCCGACCGCGACAGGCCTACTGCAGCATTACTTCAGATCTGCCAGTCCACATCTTCATGGATGGAATCTTGGAGGTACTGGGATTTCTCTGCGTGTGCTGTATTACCCATGACACAGGCAAGTACTTCCTGGTTCCAAGCTGCTTTGAGAGAAGGTGGCCAGAGGTGTGGACCACAACTTTACAGGCATTTCCTGTAGCCTGTTGTTAGTTGTTTTCACCCTTGGGATGGGTCAGGATGGAGGATGCCAGCTGGATTAATTGTTTTTGTGCCAGCCATTGTCTTGCTCCTGCTGTCTTTTCTGAGGATCCCTTTGATTTCCCTTTGTTGTATTGTGATTTTGTAGTTTTCACAAAACGTGGAAAGCGTACTGTGGCCTGAAGATTGGGAGCAACTGAGGACAGGTTACAAGCTCCACAGCTTGTTCTGGCAGACAGAAAATGTCCTGAGCCCTGTAGCTTGGATGACCTGTCCATTTAAACTGGAAATCCCAATGAAGAATGGATTTATAGAATGAGCTTCAGAGGTGTTCTTCGCAAGGTTATGTTATTGCTGCAGTGATGTACCCATACCAGGTTTAGATGTGCTGGTTCAGGTAACCATAACAGTGCAATACTGAAATGGCCATGCTCCTGAGTATTTGCTCACGTCCTCTGATGTGTTTACAACCTGTTCCTAGGGCATGCTGCCGTGGTGACAGGGAGCTTTCCTAAGCTAACTGATTTAAGGCCACCATTGTATTGCTACTAATTTCATCCTGATTAACCAACACTAAATGCTGTGTGCTTAGTTAAATAAACTATATGAGGGGTATCTATAATAATGTGTTAATGTAAGTGCATTCTGCTTGAAGGTCAGCAGCTACTACTTTTATCTTTTCATCTACTGTCCCTCGCTGGCATGTAGCAGAATAAATAGACCATGATCTCTTCTTGTATGACAATTCATACGCTTCTCTATACCAGCAGCAGGGTTTCATGACTTTAAATACTTCAAATACTAGGCGTATGAAAACTGTTTCAGAATTCAAACAGAATTTGACTGCAGTAATCTTTGGAAGGCACCAACAAGCTTGCTATGCTTTGTGTATTTCTGTGTATTAACATGTATTTACTAGGACCTTTTATTTTAATCTCAACAGCAAGAAATTCAGCTTATGGTTTTATTGATAAAGAGAATACTGTCTAATTTTCTTAGTGTGTATCAGCAATAATTGAGTTGTTATAGTAATGTTTATACTGCAAATATATTTTTTTGTCTTTGGTTTGTCCATGAAGACCTGAGAAGAACCCAAATAGAAAGTTAGGTTTGTTACACACTAAATTGAGTTTAAATGACTTATAGTGTCATATTTATAGAATTGTGACAACACTTTTTATATAGAATTTTTATAGAGATTTTAAATAGAACGTAGCAATTTACAGCTAGGTAGTTGAAATACACTATTTTCAGGGTTTCTTGCAGTTGTTACACATTAACTAATGGTGTGCTAACAGCTAAGTAAATGTTTGGCAACTGATCAGAAGCTCTAAATGAGGTCATAACATATGGAGAGATCCTGAGAGCTTACAATTCCTGCGTGTCTTAATGAATATTTTAGCTATTAAGCATCATTTGCAGCTTTTAGGCTCTGAGCCAATGGTGTGCTGGAGTGTGTGTGTACATTTAAGACAGTAAGTAGATCTGTCAGTTTCACTAAGGTTGCTCCTCTGCTTAAAATTATGTACAGGAACGAATACTTTGCCGGGCCAGAGTGTCATGGAATAAATATTTGCTGGGAAAGTTTCAGTAAGACAAGGTGAAAGACTTGAAGAACATCTTCGTGCAGCAAGCCAAGTTGCTGCTTATTAATGTATGTGACCAGCATCAGGTTTCCTCTACATGAAGTGTTATTTTCTACCTGGTTGCAGTTCGTGAAATCATAAATACATTTAATGTACTCATATTTTATCCTTGCCTAGAAATTTACACTATAGTTGACATGATACATGCAGAACCATGAAAAGTAATGATTTTAGGCTAGTAGGCATGTTTTTTATGATGCCAAACTTAGTTGAAAGCCAGCTGTTCAGCCCATTATTTCAGAGGAATAGTTTATATTCCCTTCACGTTGTCTCCTGTAGTTTTGATATAGTTTGGATTGATAGATTGACTGCATTGGAGTGACTGCTAACTGGAATGACATGGTAAGTAGAAATACATAAAATAAAATTACCTTCTTTAATGAGGTTATTTATAGGAAAAATGTCTTCTGTAGTATTTAATTGTAAGTACAGGAGAAGATCTCAAAGTCCTGGCAGTTTGCACTGGAAAACTGATGAGCTTAATATTGAAGAAACCTAACAGAAATGAAAATACGAGTTATTTGGACATTTGTATGAGGTTCCTCTCATACAAGAAAAGACCACTAAGAAATACTGGTGTAAAACACAGAAAAGGAAGAGTATTTTGTTGATTTTTTTTTGTTGAAATACCATCAGTTTATTCTGAGTTTCATTATCTCTTCTGTTATCAAACAGGAAATCCTGTCTTTGCTTTACTGCCTCTGAAAGGTAGTCTTATCAACCAAAGATTCTTTGCATTTGGCTCCCCAAAGATTCTTCTAGTATCTCACAGAGTGATTAGCTTTGAAAGAAGCAGGTGGAGCCAGCTGATGTTTAGCACTTGTACACACCATTGAATATTTTATTTGTATGAAGACAGAAAAGTTTAATCTTGACTCACTGAGACTGATAAAAAAAAAGTGGCCTGGTCTTCAGTTTGCTCAGGATTCCACCTACAGAAAATATAATCACTACTCAGAAGGGACCTTGCCTTCAGTGATGTCAGAACCATGTTTAGCAATACTACCAGCTTTATTGTAGTAATACACTAATGGTATTATTAGGTATACAAAACCTAGTTGCCTGAGTTAAACATCTTGAACTAGAATGATTTGGGCAATGTGTTTTGGTTTTGTGTTGCATTTTGAGTTTGTTTTTTGTGCTTGTTGTTTGTTGTTGGTTTTTTTTTTTCGGGGGGTGGGGGATGGAGTGGGGTGTGGTGTTAGGGGTTTTTTGTGAAGAAAAAAATAATTGTCTTCAATGTAGGGTCTTTTTAAAACAGATTTTGTTAAAACTGAGATTTTATCTTTTGATGAAGATCCAGAATGTGTTTTGCTTTTTGTTTTGTTTTTAAGCCATACTTAAGAAAAATTCTGTTGACTTAAAAGTGCTTTTTTCCAACAAAATATTTTAAAAGAAAAATCTCAGTGACATTTATAACTAATTTCTCACAGGTTCAATATGTGTATATAATCCCATAATGAGTGTCAACCATGATGTAGTGCAGACTTCAAGGATGAAGATGAAGCTAAATCCTTGTAATAATTTGGTCAGGGTTTCTAATAGTTAATTTTCATAATTTTAGTTGTTTGTAGCTCCCTTGTTCATATAGAAAGGCCAGCAGAAACAAAATGTATCAAATGTAAGAAAGATCATATAGTCCTTGACTGCAGTAAAACTGCCCTTTTACTTGAAGGAATGTGTAGAAACATTTGGAGAGCTGTGGTTTTTAACAATAAATGCATATTTTATTTTACACTTGTAAATTAAAAAGAATCTTACTTCTGTAAGATGACATAGCTGTTCACCCATTAACTTGATGTCCAAGATCCAGCTTGTTACAGATTTCAAATTCTCACAGCAAAGCTCTGATTATTTTCTTGATTCCTCCCTCCCCAGTGTTCTCCTTGTCTAACCATAAGCCCGATTGATATATTCAATTCATAACTTTGCTTCTGCTTTCAGTAGATGTTTCCAGGTGATGAAAGGAGACCTTTCTTTTTTCTTAAGCGATGGAAAGCACAGCCCAGTGCCGACAGAGAGTGCTTTTGTCTCGTTGACGTGTACGCATAATTTATACAGCCTTATAAATCTTGGCTTTATGGGACTATGTGTCTTACAGATAAGATTAAGAGTTTCTCTTTTGGAATGGATTTGTTAATGCTGAGAGACAGTGATATTCTCTCCCTCTAACCTCTTGACCACCCTTTGGTAAAATAGCGTGGTTTGGAGTTAATGGTTTGACTGCATGCGTAGCAAATATCTTTGTTTTCAAAGTCTGTTCAGGCTGACACCTGTATTGTCTTGCATTAAAAATAAGACAGTGTTTCAACAAAAAGAAATAGGGAGGAAAAGCTTTGTAGGGTAACTTATAGAGAAAAGCCTACTTTATATAACAGTAAACTTCAAAAGGTCTTGGCTGTGTTTATATTTGTTATAGTAGTTAGGGATGATTATCGATATAATACATATTAGTCAATGATATCTCTTCTAAAAACAGTTAAGAGATTTTTAGAGACATTTCAATATATTTTTGTATTTTTAGGTTTGTGTAAAGGCTAGCTTCAATCCCTAATACTTTGGAACTATTCCTCCCCAAACTAGCCATAGTCTTTTGAATTTTTATTTGCTCACATCAATTTAACAGTTGTCCTGTGTGGAAACAAAGGCTATCCAAATAAAAATGCTTTTTTCCCCCTCTATTTTTGTGAAGAACTAAAAGAACTGGAGTGTCCAATTGTTTTAGCATTACACAGTCACTGCTTTGTCCAGAATTATCTTTGTCTGATCAAAGTGGGGGAATCTCAGCACTGCATACTAAAGAAAGTACCCCAGTTAATCAAACACTATTGTTTTCCGTTCAAAATGTGTATATATATTTTTTGTTAGAGATTTAACATTACTATGTTAAATTGTCCTCTAAACATATACCCATTAATAAACAGTAAAAGACATTTTGAATACTCTTTACTGAACTATCAAAAACCTGTCAGAGTTGAGTTACCCCCCAAAAGTAAACAGAAATGAATATTTGATATTCCTTTATAAATGGACTGTTAGGAAGAAATAAAAACATTACACCAGATCTTCTAGTAAAACACGTAAAACCAGCAAGTTTTTTCTTAAGGAAAAAAACCCAAAACCTAATTAGGTGGTTAAATTCTAATTTTCACTAAGATTTATTGAAAAAAAAAAAAAAAAGACCTCTGATTTATTTTTCTCAATCAGTTTGTTTTAATTGCTCACATACAATGGGAGAATGTGTTAATATGTTGTGATCCTTGTTTATACACAGGAGTTGTGCTGGCTTAATTTATTTAGATTCTGCTCTAAATTGGCACTCTTCCTTTTTTATAACAATAGTGACTGATTTAATGTTTTCTCATAACATCTTAATGCTAATTGGCTACTAATTTATGCAATTCCATGTATTTTGCATTTGATTAGACTGATTTTGTCATAGGTACTGTTTCTTGGCTCTACTAACACAGAAATTTTCTTTTTTAGAAGGTGTAACTGATTTTGTAACAACTGTACCTCCTAACAGCATCGGTCCATCTAGTTCCACATTCATCAGAAGTTTATCCTAGATTGGGAAAACCAGCAAGAAGTAGGAGAGAAGTGATTGATCAGTGTTAGTTATATTGGCACCACAGTGTCCAGGCAGCTTGGGTCACCGCCTTTTGCTCTAGACACCATACAAACACAAAGCTGATGCCCACGAAAACCCCGCTGTATAATCATAGCGTTATTGTGGCCGTGGAATGTCTAAGGCAAGATTTATAGGGAAAAGGATCTCTCATTAGATCGACTCATTCTCTGAGAAACACTTGGTCGCTTTTCAGACACATAAACCCTACTTTGGGTCTGAGAGAGAAACCAAAATGTTGTATATTAGGAATGTGGTAGAGGTATTGGGTTTTTATAGAACATTGTAGTTTCCCCACATGTTTTACCATCACCTAAAAGTTTTGCATTTTAGTCTGTCCCCCACAAGAATTAATGATCATAAACTCCCTCTGCTTACTAATACCCCCTTTTGCTATACCTATTCCAAATTTTATTCCCCTGGATCATCTAATTTATTAATGTAATTAATATAAGATGAAGAAAATAATTCCCAACCTGTGGCTTCTATTTCAAACCTGTCCTAAACTGTGTCTCTTTCACCCAGTTAGGTCTATCAGCTAATAAAAGATATCATCCTTTCCGAAATTCTGATCTTTTTCTAAGTGTAAAAAGCAGCAACGGGAAGAGGCAGACATTGAAATAATACCAGTAAGTTTAAAAGGCAGTGACCAACAGTCTATTTATGCTGTTAGTTTTGTACCTCCTCAAGCAGTTTTGGGTGAAAAAATGCAGCAAAACTAGATTTTTGTGGTTTTAAAATGACAGTTTGTTTTATACAGCATGAGTTATAGCTCCCCAAGCTCAAACAGTCTGGCATTTTGTAAAACAAACAGAAGCAAAAAATATGGAAAGTGGTTATCATTAGTTTTGTGTATATTTTAAAAATACAGTGCCTGAATACATTCAATGACCATCAGGGTCATATTTGCACTGGTGTAGTAACTATACAAGCCCTAGCAAAGACGAGTGAGGTCATGATATTAGGAGCCTAGTACCTCTTCAACTTCATATTTTATTACTGAGTATTGAAGTGTGTCTCCTAACTTTTATAATTAGATGCACTGCTCATTTATAAGTACATGAGATTACACAGAGGCAGCTGTAAGGACCTTACAGTACTGATGCAGCTGGTTCTTGTTCTGCTTAATATAGGGAGGCACTCTGTGGCTTGGCAGTACAGCTTGGGTTATACAAGCCCTGCTTTCATGCTAATAACCCTTGCCACTCAACCACGCTAATGGGACCTCAGTACTTGTAGTTCAAGAGCTTGCTTGATCAGATCTGGGTTGGATATTTCTGCATGGTGTTCCACAACACAGGTCAAACATGCTTTTAGCTGAAGAGATCATATTCTATCCTTTGATCTTTTCTTGGCTGTTGTCACTTAGACAAACAGAAGGGCAAGGAAGCTGGTTCAGAGGGGTCTAGAGAACAAGTCTTATGAGGAGTGGCTGAGGGAACTGGGGCTGTTCAGCCTGGAAAAAAGGAGGCTCAGAGGAGACCTTATTGCTCTCTACAGCTATCTGAAAGGAGGCTGTAGAGAGGTGGGGGTCGGTCTCTTCTCCCAAGTAACAAGTGATAGGACAAGAGGAAATGGCCTCAAGTTGCACCAGGGGAGGTTTAGATTGGATATTATGAAAAATTTCTTCACCGAAAGGGTTGTGACACACTGGAACAGGCTGCCCGGGAAGGTGGTGGAGTCACCATCCCTGGAGGTATTTAAAAGATGTGTAGATGTGATGCTGAAGAACATGGTTTAGTGGTGTCCTGGCAGTGCTGGGTTAACTGTTGGACTTGATCTTAAAGGTCTTTTCCAACCAAAACGATTCCATGATTCTCTGATTCTATGACCTCTCTACTCCAGAACATCACACTTAAGAGCATTGCTACCCTTCTAATGTGCCAGCAATTTTATTAGTAGAGAAGTATTTTCTATTGACATTGTTGTTTCTTTATTCTGTAGTGGAACTGTTTTGATTAAAAATTACATTGTCAAAAAAATAGCAGTAAAATTCTGGCATTAGTAAATTTTAGCGGCATCTGCTGAATAGCTTTCTAAACAGCTCTTGGAGGGTGGTTTCTAGGTACTCTGGATATTAAAAATTACGTGAAAAACTATTGTGTAAAGCAACCCTGTAATCTTCATCCATGCCAATATGTTAAATGCTTTCTCCAAAACTATTTTTCAAGTAGGGAAGGAATTTGTGGCTGTGTCATGAACTGTTCTGTGTGATTGGTTGAATATTTTAGATTTCATATTTTCTTTTTCAGTCATTATAGGAATGGATACAAAATTTAAATTTCTTGAATCAAGTAGTTTTGAACTTTTTCACGTATGCTTGAGGAGTGGAAGAAATACTTATCAGTGACACATGAAAGAAAAACATTTCTAATGTCAATCTGAAACACATTATACGTGAGTATAGTGATTGGAGTATTTTAAGGAGATGAAAAATGTTAAAACACTTGGCTTTAGGCCACCTCAGAAATTCTGTATGCTGCAAATTGAATGGTGCTGCAATGCCTTAGCATCTTGAAATGGTGGTTTAGAGGCTTCTTAATATCTTGGGTTAAGCCTCAGCTTTGGAACTTCCCTGAAAGGCAGAACAGAAGTAGAACTGGCATTTAACCTGTGTTCATGTGTTCAGGAATAACTGAACATAATGAGAGTTACAATCCAGCAGTGGTCGTCTTTAACACAGCTGATTTTTTCAGCTTGTGGTATGCAAACTATTGAAAAGATGTTGGGAATGCTGAAAAACAAAGGACAGAAACAGTAGATTAACTATATTAGGATCCTCTGGGAAAGGGAAGGACTTCAGCTCTAGGGCCGTCCTGTCATAGCACTCAGTTATGCTGGAGACAATTCATAACCACTGACCATCTCAGTGGAGGTAAGGCAAGCAGAACCACAGTGGCCAGAGAAGGTGTTGTAAAGGCTAGCTTATCACAGTCACACAGAGGTCCCTAGCCATGTGAGGAAAAAAAAAAAGTGAGCTGTGGAAGGCATATTACTTATCAGAAAATACGTCGCCTTAATCTGTGAAACTCTAACAATATCAAGGCTATGCACACCAGAATGGGTTAGAGAATCAAGGGCAGAATTCTCGTTTGTTACATTTTTCTGTTACTACTTGGTCATGAGTAGTAACTCAGTAACATTCTCATCACTGAAGACACTTGAGTCAAAATATTACTTCCTTTTTTTTTTTTTGTTCTTGTTTTCTTTTTTAAGGAGTACTGTGATTCTATCTTGGATTCCTCGTTCTTTTTCTCCTGGTTTGAGCTAGAACAGAACTAATTCTGTGCAGTGATTTTACTGTTCAGCTCAGTCTCTTCTAAGTAACTGCACTTTCTGAAGTTAACAGCATGTTTTTGCAGACAGTGTCCACTTCTAGTAGTGATAGTGGCTGATGTTTGCAGTTACTACCAAGGATCAGTATGCAGAAAGGCTCTTGCTTATACTTGCTCCTGTGCAGACCAAGGTCTCTGCTAAATCTTGTGTGCCACATTGTGGCTGCAGAAAGTAAAAGGCCGCACCTGCAGGGAGGAGCGACCAGGACAGGTGAACCTAAACTGAACAGCGAGGTATTCCATCCCATATATGTCATACTCAATATAAACTGAGGGATCATAGAATCATAGAATGTATTGGGTTGGAAGGGACCTCTAAAGGCCATCTAGTCCAACCCCCCTACAATAAGCAGGGACATTTCTAACTAGGTCAGATTGCTCAGAGCCCCATCAAGCCTGACCTTGAATGTCTCCAGGATCACAAGGGTCAATCTCCTTTGATGGCTGGCGTCTGAGCAGGACTGTCCATTCTGCCTTTGATCCTAATCTGCGTGTTCCTGAATCCACTGCCAGAATCCAGCTCCTTGATCCACTTCCTGTCTGCCTCTGAGTCCTGTCTGGGATTTTTCCAGTGCCTGCTCCACAGCATCAGTGGTGATGGTGGCTTAGTTACCATAAGGGGGTTGGGTTTGATATTGGCTTTGTATATATTCATATATCTTTCATTTTATTATTATATTCATTAAAGTTATTTTAGGTTTTTTTTCCAACCTGTAACTCTCTCTCCCTTACTCCTTTACTTTTTCCTTTGTGGAAGTGAGAGGGGTTAATAGGGAGCATTTGTCATTTGTCTAGTGGCCAGCCCAGCCCTAAACCTTGACAATTATGTTAAGCACGGCATATATATACCTTGTGAATATGTATGAAGACAATGTCTTTATCCTGAACTTGTTGATCTGATAAAATTAGAACTTGCAGTTCAGCATACTAAAAAATTTGGTTTGATGTCTTAAAAGTAACCCTTAAAATCTCATTAGGTTCACAAGTCAATGCCTATTTGAACTGAATGGTTGGAACCAGAGGTAGTTTAAAACAACCTTTGGTTCTTAGCAAAGGAAAGTCAGAGCTTGGCTAAGAGAAAAAATTATACATTTTCAAAGATATTTCAAGTGTTGAATTACTCAGGCATTGAACTTTTTTTTTTCCCTCACTGTATGCAACCTACATAACATCAGTTTCTGGTAACTGCCATTGTATTACTTTTTATTTTTTTTTTTAGATTATTACTTTTTTCTCTATTTTGCAAATCACTGAATTTTGGGGGGCGGTTGGGTTGTTTGGTTTTTGTTTTTGTTTTTAAAATACTCAACCTAGGCAACCATTTCAGACAAAAGGACAGTAGCAGATGAAAGGCAAGGACACTCAAAGTCTAAATGCTGGAAAACAATTTCAGCCAAAAACATTAACCGCTCAAAATCTAAGACTGCTGAAAATCACGATTTCAATTATAGAGGTGCAATATTGTAGTTGTCTCTAGGGAAGCGTTTGGCCTGAGTGCAGCTATGGTTGCTCTCCAGCCTCATTTCAGTGAGCCATCATTGCTCAAAAAGGCTATTAAAGCATGTATTCAAGCGCTGGTTGCTGACGAGAGATCCATTTAAGCACTTGCTTAACAGCTTAGCTGTACGAGAACTTTCAGTCTGAATCTGCCAGTACTGATCTGGCATCCTTTGCAAGGCTTTGACCAGTCTTAATTTCCTTCACTGGCAAAGTTAAGGAGTCATTGTATAAACCAGTCTAATATGTGACACAGGCTTTTGGGGAAGACCTATTAAGGTCCATGCACCTTTCTGGTCATCACCCTTCTAGTTAGGAATGCTGTGAAGAAAGGCAATAGGGCTCTGTGAGGAGAAGCAGTGAGAGAGGAGCCTAAATTGGAAATGTTGTGTCACAGATTGCATGAGCCTTGGCCACTTTCTGAGGAAAGAGGGAGCTATTCGGTTTAACTCTTATCTACAGCCAATTCAGCTAAGCAAATACATACCAACACTTTAGGTAGTGGGGCCACCTGTCACCAAAACACCAAAAGATACCTCTCTGAAATAGTGCTGCTCTTTAGATACTCACCTGAACAAAATAAATACTTTAAAAGCAAACAACACATGAATATATGTTGCTCAGAACAACTTATTTCTCTACAATAGGACATGGATAAAGACACATAATACAAGAAAACTAGTTCAGAAATGCCATTTGTATTCCCACTGCACATTCTATGTCCTCTACCATTCACACTCTGTGGAAGATATTTGGGAGGAAGAAGTGTAATAAGGTAAGAGGTGTTATGAATGCAAAAGGTAAAGAAATTGACACTTTGGTGAAAGCAGATAACTAAAACACCCGTAAACAGGTTTTTGCCAAAAACAGGGGGGTGTGAAGAATGAGTGGATGTTGTTTGTTGTTCTTTCTTCAAGCACTGCGCTTACTGTGTTATGAATGAGCAGCAATGGATGCTGATATCTACATTGGATTTTCCTCAGCATGCAGAATGTATATATCAATTGCTTTTAAATCAAGAGGGATATCATATCTTTCTAAGCTTCTCTTTCTTTTTATAGTCTTCTTTTTCTATGCTAGAATTTCTTCATCCATGTTTTTTTAGTGTTGCTGAGATTGTATTCTTGGAATTGCTGAGCTTGATTTTGTTCATTTGACAAAAAGGGAGGCTATTTTGCTTGCCAGTTGTGCTTTCTTCAATGCTGATGGTGACAATAATAATGGCATAATTGCCAAGGAAACATTGTGCCTGGCTGAGAGTTATGAAAAGCAAACCAAAGAAGCATAACATTTTTCTGTTGCACGTGTTTATGAGCAACTGTTTAGCCAGGGATGGTAGTACAAAAGCATTCACTGAAGACTTCAAAAAAAGTCTTAACCTAGAGAGACAAACTAAGAGCCAAGTTGGAAAGAAAAAGAAACCTTAAACATCTAAGAGTCATTTAAGTGATACAGTTAAGAGAGGTAGTTCTTCTACTAAACAATTAAAAGAACTCCAAGATAGTGACTCTTTCTTTAGTACAAGATCATGAATAGCTACTGATAAAAGGGATAGATAGCTGAGTGAAAAACATTGGGTCCAAAATCTATTTCTCTCTTGCTAGGTTTCCAGCTTTCTCTTCATCCTGCTTTTTCTTCCTTCCCTAATCCCCATATTCATTATTCTTTTTATATTTATCTTCTATTTGTATCCTTCCTCTCTTTCCTTCATTTTGTGTATCCAAATCTCATCCCAGACTCTTTTCACCTAGTCATGCCCTTGTTTTCTTACCATTTTTCCATAACTGACTTTGAATGTGACAAGGCCACAGCAACTACAGTGATAGTAGCTTCTGCCTTCTCCAGTAACTAAGCTTCAGGGTCTTGAAAAGAGTAAAAACAAATCTCCAAGTTTGTGCCAGTTTTGGCATGTGACTATGCATATATTTGTACTTCATTTGGTGTTCATTCTTTAAGCTCATGTGTTATCATTCAAATGAAGTGTGTTATAACTGTCAAGTAGGAGGGGAGTATAAGGAATGTTCAGGAAGAGCCAAGTTTTGGAGTTCTTGTTTTGAAGTTAGGTCAGTCCTTGACACTTTGCTTTCAAATCTACAAACTCAAAAGGTTCAAACTCAAAAAAAAAGAGTTTAAATCAAATAATAAATGCTCGCTGAAAGCTAGTTACTTAAATTTCAACAAATATTCTTCATAACCATACATGAAGCAGATGTAATTTATAACATTTTGAAGCATCTTAATAAATACAGTAGTTATAAGAACTCTGTAACTTATTATTTTTTTTTCTTATGAAAAAATACATTAACTTACAGTCTTACAAACTGGTGGCAGTTTGGATTTTAAAAAGGAGTGATGGTGTTACCCTATGCTATAATTCAAGCTACATGATTAATATAAACTCAAGGATGCAAAAATGCAAAGAATGCTTTTCTGATGCAGGAGTAGAAAACAGAGAAATATATGCTGTTAAAATAGGGAAATATTTTCCTCAGTATGTAGGCATCCCATGGTATTCATTCCTGCAGGAAGTTAGTGATTCATAGATGCTTATAGATGTTATGACTGGGTTTGAGATGGTTAGTTATGAAAACTATGACTACGGATATATCTGAATGAAGACTTCAGGTCTGAAAAGGAATCTTGGCACAGGCATGCATAACTGATTTGGCACATTGCAATATTGATAGTGGTATTCTGCAACAAGTCCTTACAGGTAATTTTAAGAGGGTAAAAACATGTAGCATGGGAAAACCATGTGAATATTTTGTTTCGAATGCCATGCGTAAGCAAAAATACCTAACAGTCTCAAAATGATAAAACTTGAGTACAATAATTAGAAGAATGGCAAGAAAATCCATACTTTTTATTAAAGGGTTCTAAAAAATGTTTGCAAGAATGGAGTAGTAATGAAAGGATGAGAAAAGGATATAAAGTTTCATAAATGTTTTGTATTAAATATATAACACAGCAAAAAACTTGAAGTGTTTCATATTAGCTCTGGAAATAGTGAAAATTTTAGTAAATGTTAAATAAAATTTATCCTTGTTGATTGCTTCCTCTATGCAGAAGGAAGTCACAATATTTTTTTCTCAAAAAAAGTAGTATTTTTGCTATCTAGGTTTACACAGTTTTAAACTAATGACTAGGAGTAATGATTCATAATATTAAATGTTCACTGAAGCCTTATAAAGGCAATAAATTTGCAGAGTCATTCCCCAGGAAGGGGCAGTGATTGCACATTGAATGAAATAGACGTTCCATTCAGAACATTTATTAGCTCAGATTCTAGACATCAATTAAGCTTTGGGTGAGAAGGTGTTGCAGCAGATTTTGAGTTGATTATTGACATTAAATGGTGCATTCATTTAAGATCTTTCTTTGGTGATAGTCTTACTATCAACCAGGGAATGAGGGATCTGAAAATTCCCTTTTCTGTTTTGTCTTCAATAACAAGGCATAAAAGACAATAAAAATGTTTGGTTTTCCTTATGTCATAACAGCTGGTCTCCTCTTCTTCTCTTTCCAGCTCCTGCAAAACAAATGCAGAGCTAAAATCACCATCCTGTCCCCTGTGTAACTATGTTTTTGTGCTAAACTTTAGGCTGTTTTATAAAAGCTCCATTAATCTGTCACTTGATGCTGATATACCTGTAGCGTTTCTAAACAAAGCCTGCAATTCTGTTGTAGCCTCAGCCTTACAAGGCTTTCTGTGTTTTCTTCTGTTGTGCATATTATATGTGGTACGTGCACTTTTAGTTCTACTCTTGTTTATCAATAGGGTGTTAAGAAGAAGAGGAGGGAGAGGGAGAGGTGGAGGGAGAGGTGGAGGAAGAGGTGGAGGAAGAAGGAGAGATGGAGGAGGGAGATGAGGAAGAGGAGGAAAGGAGAGGAAGAGGAGAAGAATTATTGCATACCCCAAAGCACCTATCCATATCATAGCCCTTTAATACCTTTGTAAATATGTTTTTCTTACCTTCATGTTCCTTGCCATAACCTGAAAGCAGACACCAAAACGCTGTGTCATTAGCACTGTACTTTCATCTTTTTAGGTATGGAGCAATAACATAATAAAATTTATATCTGTATTATTGTCCTTCAGTTCTGCTAATCTTCCTTAATAGGGCTGTAAATAGCACTACTCAGATTCCCTTTAAATAAAAAACTAAATGAAAGTGGGAAAATCTGGAGAGAACTTCTCCCAAGGCCATGACCTCCTCCATCTATCACAATCAGAGCAGGTAAATAAGGTTTCATGTGAAAGCAACCATTCTGAGTGACTATAAGTTAAATTAACTTGTAGCTCAAGCTTTGACAGGTGCTGATATGAAGAGCTGGCAGAGGCCACATGGGATCTGTGTGCTACATATCCATTATTTTCTTGGTTCCCCAGGATATCTGAAGAAACATAAAAGTTTAAAATCTTCCATCTATATAAGCAGTCTTCACTCCTCTCTCACTAATGGATGTGCAGCTCTTCGGGAGAATTATAGTGTTCTCAAGCCATAATATTTCGCTCCAAATAATCTTTTGCTTGAGAAAAAATACACGGAGACCTAGAGCCAAGAGTTGAAGCACTATGTTTTCATCAATGATAATTTGAGTTAAACTTTGGGCTTGGATACAAGCGTTAATTGCTAACTTTATGCAATGATGACATTAATGGATAGTTAAATGCTACATCTAATAAAGCAAAGATAAAATTATTAAAATGGTAAGGACATTTCTTTGTTGTATAGTTCAAAACTTTCTATGTTAATTTTTTGGGGTACTGTATTAAAAAATATGACCTTTACTATAGGCTTCACCCCATCATAGAAATGAGTAAAAATGGATAGAAATAGAAACAATTTCTTACCAACAAATCCTGCCACCTAGAAAAAACGTCAGGTTTCAAGTTCATCTGTTTCACCTAATTGAAGAGATCATACCTTTGAATCTAATAAATCACTTCTTCATCAAAAACTCTTATGAAGAAAGTAATGGATAGATTAAAAAAAATTAGATCATATATATCAAAGAGTAAATTTAAAGTCTAAATCCGCAGTAGTGTCCCAAAAAGGAATATGCAGACTGTTAATCTTTCAGCATTACTACTTCCAGGCCTTATTTGAATTCAACTCTTTAGAGTCAGACTATGTGAAACAGAGTAAAATGTCAAATTTTAGGGCCGAATACTTTGGTTGAATTCTAACAAAGCAGGTAAACATGTTTAACTTCAAGTTTTTGTGCAGCTACACTAACTGTATACATTCATGAAGCCATACACTGTCCAGCTGCTTGCTGAACTTCGGATTTATATCAGGAGTGCACTTTTAAAGTGAATATCCCAATCATTCCCATTTATTGTACTTTACTTCATGAAGTAGTATCAGAAATTGCAAACTGGATTCTTCTTGAACTAATTATGAATTGAAGATGAAGTCCATCTGTTTATGGGCGTTTGGTCCACAGAAGCTGGTATCAACTTGTCTGAGTAAACACACCTGAAATCCACATAGTGTGGATGTTGTGTCCCCTGCACTGACTGTTTTGCTCTACAAGACCCCTCTCATGGGGCTGCACTACTCATTTACACAGCTGTAAGCTCAGTCTTCTGATTTAGAACTTTTGTCTTTTTTTCAGTCAGTTTGGTTCTTGGGATTTAAGGATAAAACTAGGCATATTCCTTTATAGTCCAGGGCACCTCAAGAGTGAGCCTCAGAGAAGTTTAGAAAATAACATGAAGCCTAGGTACATTATAGAAAGGGATAAGAAAAGCCTAGCAAGACTGGATTTCTAAAAATTTATACAGAATACTCATTTTATGATTGGTTTGTCTTGATCAGCCTAACAAAAATGATAGTAAAGTTAGAGATAACGGCACATGTGTGTTGCATGGCTTCAATATCACTGTACTTTGAGGTTTATTAGGAAAGGAATGAGAATGCATCCTGAATTCTTTCATTTAAAAAATAGGTAAATGTTATTTTTAGCACTTCAAGGTGACTTTTCTTTAGAATATGTAAACATGTAGTCCCATGAATTTACAACCGTCAATAACATTTTAATAAATACAAAATTACATGTGTCATATAAAACAAAGGAAAGGGCTACAGTGTGTAGTTAACTCCTCCAAATATCTCAGACTAACATACAGAATTTGGTTCTTAGCTGAATTGGAGACATATACTATTTATGTTTGTCTTGTTTCTTTTTTTTGTTGTTTTTTTCTTCTGTGTTGTATTGCAATGTCATCTTTGAAGACATTATTGCTGGAATTAATTACTTCTCCATATAACAGAGCACTGGCATCCTGAATTTATTACATCAAAGGATATTGACTGAGAAGACAAATAATTAAATGACCCGTAACACAGGTAAATGGTACTCTTGGGATCAAAGGGATCCCCTATGAAAGCTGTGCGCTGCTCTGTTCTGCCAGTCATGGAAAGTCATTTGGTTGCAATGGCTGTAGTGAGGTAGCTTTTGTCACTCCTTCAAAGTGAGGGGTTTCCAAACAGGATCTTCCTGTTTATTTTCCTTGTTTGCTAATTGTTCAGAAAATACTAAGATGAATGTAAGACTTGGTCAAATATCAATTCATATGACACAGCTACGTTAGTACTTGTGAGCTAGGGTTCTGAACCACTTTCAAGGGGTAGAGAAGACATTCACTGGTAGTTTGTTTTAGAAATGGATGGAGATAGAGGACTAAAATTTCTGGTATGCAAAAGGTATTACCTTTAAATCTTATCATGAACAAAGACAATTTGGTTTTAATCTTCTTTGAGTTAAGCTTAGGATGTAAAAATCACCTCTCTTCTAGTACAAGAGTGCTCATGTAGAAAGTTAGCGTAGGACAGCTAGTGGAGCTGTAACTTGGACTATAAGAGCTTGGTTGCATAGAAATGCTGTGATGTGCCTTCTTTAAGAATGTTTTCCTAGGAATCATGGATGTATCTGTCAGCACCTCTGTCCTCTCTTCCTTTACTCGTTCCTCACTTTTTTTTTAATATAAAGATATTGTTCAGCTGTCAAGGTTACTACTTTATGTATCATTAACTTTGAACTAGGTTGGATATTTCACTGTGATGCAAACAAATCAGGAAACTAAAAATCTACTCGATTATTAGAAAGCAGAAATTACATCTGTGCAGTGAAGCAGTCATTCTTCATGTTATAGCTTCTTTGATTATGATGGATAAGAGCTGCTCTCCTGCAGCAAATTAGTTTGAAATATATATATGTGTGTGATATAATATTAGAAGAAGAATAAATTAAAGGTATTGTGTTTGTCTAGAAGTTGATGACTGGATCACCAGCAAGTATAAATTTATATACTGCTATTGAGAGTCAGAGATATTACTAAATGACTCACTACTAAGAATCAAAACCTGAATATTTTGCCTGATAATATAAAAATGTTCTGTTCAAAATGAAGCAGAAGTCTATTGCTGCAAGAATTTTTGGAAGATTTATTAAATACTGTGTGCTACAGTAAAACTTATATTCAGGTGTATGTATAAATAATAATCTCATACAGATTTCAATTATAATACAAATTCTATACTTCAGCAGTGGTAACCTGGTATGATTAATTCTTTATGCAATTTCATGTAAATTAATTGTTCATACACATTTGTTTTCTTTCTTACTATTTTTTATTACCTTGTTAAATTTCACGGCTTAATCCACATTCTTGGTGAGGTACTTTCCGTTGCTTTTTAAAATTATCATTCTAAACTAATGGTGCTTTTTCTTTTCTGCTTCTTACAGTTAAGAAACTACTAAAACTTAATAAGGAGACCAACAATCAGACTAAACCTATCAGTCATTGCAGAAATAGTACACTTTATGAGTAGAACTAAGAAGCAATTGCCACTAAATCTCAGAATAAGAAAATAGTTACTTCAACTGTACAGTGTCTGTACTGGAAGGGATTGCTTTCACTATGGATTCACTCTTATGGGAATTTTTAATAAAATATGAATTAACTTCAGCCCTGAGGATATGGCCATTAGGCTGAACAAGTCACTTCTAAAATTACAGTTCCTTTTTGCTAACTTGTGCCATGAGCAGGAGTGGGATATTAAGTCTAAGTTGTCACCTAACTGAATTAAACTGTAAAAATCTTCCTAACTTTGACAGAACCAGATTTACGTTATAGGAAGACTTGCCTGATGCTAGGATCTTTACTTGGGTTCTCTACAGCTGGAAGACTTTCCCATACGTGATAGATGTAATGGTATTAAAATGGTAGGAAAAAGAGGATACTCAAGAAGTGCAGAAATTACCTTCAGGGAGGTTTACAACTGGTCAGGGTGGAAGATGAGGTGTTGTCCTCTTACAGAACATAATAAAGCATAAGTAGAACAATATCTCTGAATTGTGGACACTAATAGAAGACAGCATAGAATTTTAATCTCGTAAAGTATAACTGCATGTCCCTAGTAAGGTCTTTTTCTTCACTGTGCAATGATGGTTGCTTCCTGTCTCTTAATGGTTAGGCAATTAATTAGGTCAGGATTGTATGATACTTTAATGTTCCAGTGGCTTTTATTGCTACGAATCATTACAATTAGTTTTGTTGTGGCTGGGCAATAGTGTAAGAAGTGATTTTACCTCCACACAGCGGTATCTGCCAATATGTCTGTGAAAGATTCAGTCTTTGCCTGCCTGTACAAGAAGGTTAAAGGTAAACACGACCTTGTCTTAAAAATGGTGTGTATACTGGGAGAGACAGTTTACAGGGATTTTTATTATCAAGACACTAAAAACAGCGTGAGACTTCTTTTTTGCATTGAGAAAACTTGCTCGAATAAATTGAAGAGTTTTAATATTTATTCTGTTAATTACAATATGGAAAGATTTTATAATTCAAAGCCCAACAAGCAACTTCCCTGGAAAGGCAACGTCTCCCAGTGAGGAGCAAGACCAAACTGGACTTTTACTTCTGAATGATGGTTTTCTTCCAGTTCAGTTGAGGAGGTACTGACTGCTGAGATGCTTTCGTCTTCCACAGAAGCAAAATGAGACCAATCACTTTTTAATTTGGTGAAAAGAGGGAATCAGGATGCAGCTGGCCATGAGATACTGCCTTTGAGCTCTTGCAAGTTTTCTCCTCTGCACTGAGTATCTTGCCTTGGTGGGTTTCTGAACCAGGCTGTGGGAACTCAGTGGGAAGGTCTTCTCCATGAAGGCACCAGTTCCCAGAGTTCCCGCAAGCAAAGCAGAATGTCACCTAAATGTGTTGATATTTTCTGCTTATTGTAAAAAGTGTGAAACAGTGTATTTTACTGTAGGAGGCTTTGACAAGGCCTAAACTGGACAAATGTTCCTGGAATTGCCTACTATTACCAAAAAGCAATTGTAATTTAGATACCAGTTTTCACACTGAATTGATTTGTTTTGGGAAAACCATTTTTGTGCTTGTACTGTGTACATACCAGACCTTTGGCTGACAAATAATATCTTGACAAAACATGTTATTATCTATCCAGGAAATGGCTGTAGCATTGACTTGGTTATGGATTAACATGCAGCTTGATTAATTTTTAGATTAATGGTTAATATCAACTTGGGT
>VZZY01013417.1:0-25910 GCA_013400335.1 Eurystomus gularis | reverse complement strand
TGGGGGGGTGGGGAGGAAATAGTTTAATCTAAACATATAGTCCAGAAGAAGAGAGTGAATATAGTTTCTTAAAGATTAAATAGATTTGGATTCTCAAGAATCTGCCTTTTTGTCCCCTCATGCTATTTCATGATCCCTGCTGTGGGGAAACTGCTGAGTGGCTCTGAAAGCAACTTTTCTTGTCCCTTTTTCTAGAAAGAAATAGGGTGATATGGGATAAAACTGGGATTTGGGGTTAATGTTAGCTATCTGACAGAGTAAGACATTCTCTTTACTTTCCTGAAAAACACTGACAATCTGAAAACAATGCATCATAATTAGGCTGCTCAAGAATTACCATCTGAAGCTTTGTGGCACAACAAGGTCAATTTCTTGTTATTTTTAGTCTTGTCTCTGTAGTGAGCAACAGAATGGCTTGTCTTTCTCAGTATGTGTTATACCTTGTAGCCCAGCGCAGAGCTCTTCCAGTCTTTTCCTAATATGCAAAAATGAGTCTTCTGACAATTAATCTATGAGCTACTTTGTCCTTCCCCTTGCTTCTTTTCACTTGTGGATAAAAGAAGCAGTGTTGGTGTTTTACTCGTACTTGAGACCTAAGGCAATGGGTAGGATCCAAAACCTGAAAAGCTGCAGAAATGCTTTGTCTATGAGGCAAGAAGGGTAAGTTCCAACCTCAGCCTTAGAAGTTCAGCAAATTATCTGGACTTTGGGAAGAAAGAGGTATTGCTTCATTAGCCATACCTGCTCTGTGAAGAAATGAAGGACTTAAATATCAGGGCTGAGTGAGGCACCTTACAAAAGCAGAAAATCAACCTAATTTTTGTAAAACATACTGTAAACTGGAGAAATTTAAACAAGTATTTGCCTGGCACTTTTCAGCCAGCTTCAGCAGCTTATTTATGTTAATATAAATTAAATAAGTAATATAGTAATACAGTCTCATTATTAAAAAAATTCTTCAGATGTCAATGTTCTGTTAGCTGAACGGATAGAAAAGTAAATACACTGCTGTTAAATATAATTTATCCATGACCAAAAAGTGGGAAAGAAACCAAATGTAACTTCTGAATTCAGTTTCTCCTTTTGGAATTTAGAGCAGATGTGCTCTGTAAAATAAGACCTGGTACTTTTATTAAGGCCATAAGTGGAGTTGTAAAAAGGTGCTGAAGCAGCTTCATGGGTCATGGTTCATTAACTCTAATTGTCACGTCTGGATTCCATCTGATGGATGATCGGGTCCTTCCTTTCTCACATCCGTTTTCTCACTGTCTTCAGGTGACCAGCTTCCAGAGATAGCTCTTTCAGAAATATTTCCAGCAGTGGAATTGGGTAATATTCTAAACCACTTCAGTTGTACTTGAATGTTTCTTTTTCTTGGATTTTCTCTTTTTCATGTGCTCTTCCTGTGCAAAGCTTTCCTCTGGAGAGAATAGAACCATCATTAATGAAAAGCATTTAGATTTTGAGAGATTGTATTACAGAGAAGTTTTCCTACTTGACAAGACTTATTTTTGGAGGTCAGAAAATTCTTACATACATTAAAAACAGAAAATGTAAAAGCCTTATTGAGCACCAAGTGCTTTCTTATTTCAAGCTTGATATGAGGGAGTAAAGAAGCAATGTTTTACATAACACCCACGTAACACAACCCACTTAATTTATAGTATGTGATCATCTGTGTGTTTCCCAAGTTCTTGTTTCTATATTAGAATTAACTGTGAGCCAAAAGCAGAACATTAACCCTATAGGCAGTGGAAAAGACACAGAACAAGTAAAGAATGTTCCTCCCTTCATGTCAAGCTGTTTGTAACTGGAAGTTGAGTCATGATTGTTTGGTGTCCTAAGAAAAGGAATTAATACTTTCAGACCAATGTGTAAAAAGAGATCTCTGGTTTTAGCAGTAAATATATTTATATGGGCATAGAACTACCTGTTTTCCCCACTGGATTAAAATATTTAAAAAGTTTTCAAAACTTGGAATTTATTTTTTAAGTCTAATTCCAAAGCATAACTAAAATATCATGGCATGGTAACAGAAGGAATAATCTTTCATAGTCATGAAAGATTACAATTTAGTTTTCAGTGTGGTTTAAGTACTGTTCTTTAAAATAAATAAATTAACAATACTGTGTCATTAAACATTAATTTCATTATCATAATTGGTAGAAGGGAATTTTCCGAAATCAAGAGGAAGAACTGCAAATCTGAACACATTTTCTGTGTTTATAAAATTAAAGTCTAAGATTCCATAAGGTTGTCTTTTATTGGCTGTTAATGTTCTCATAAATATTTTAAAAAATCTTTAATTTTATATTCCTGATACATTGTGCCAAAATAAAATAATCAATGAACTGTAAGCATGTGAAACACTTGCAACACTTCTCATATTACTGGTTTTAAATCTGGAATTTTTTATACATGTAGACCCTAAAGTTTTGAAAAATCCTATAAGTCAATTTTGCCGTTAATAGCAGACAGATAACTTCTCAGAAGTATTACCAATATTAAATATATATGTGTATTTATTTTTTCAAATGTTTTTTCAGTGTATTCTGGTTTTGTTAATGAATTTGTTTTCCTTCAGAATTCCACCATCATGGGATATTCCTGTCAGAATTGTCTAATACTGATTTATCAAAATCCTATTGGCATTTATTTTAATTTTAAAATATTTCTGGTACTGTAAGATACGAAGAAATGTCACGGATAAACTGAGTATCCTATTTCCCACTTCTGTTAACTTGTTAAAAAGGTCACTTTACTAATTGATAAGATCATTAATCTATAATTCTACAGTCTTCTGCATAGTATCTGTGTGTCTGAGAGCATAAAACTGAGATGAAAACTGATGGATATTATCTCACCACACTTTTGTATTTTTATTATCTAAAAATTGACTTTTTTTTCCTGCATTTTATCTCTAGGTATGGAGCTCAATGGCCTTATTTTCACACTGCAATATCTTACTTTCAACCTGTTGTGGGCCTTTTAAATTTTCTTTAATAACAGAAGGAAGTGAGAGGTGTTTAGATATACTCATAAACCATTTTTATGCAAAGGTCTCACTTCTTTAGTCTCCAGCGTTAATTTATTCTTTGACTTCAACTTTTCCTCTGGGAAGCTTTACTAATTTCCTTCATGTTACACTTTCATATGCGTCCTAGTCCATGTTTTCAGATGTTTGACCTTTATTAGCTATATAAAATAGGATATAGTTTCTTCTTTGATGGCATAGAAACTCTGAAATTCATCATTAGGGAGTTACTCCATTTCTAGTTCTTTTCTCTTGGGCCACCACTAGTTGTTTTTAAGTTACTGTCTTTGCATAAGCTGAACATACTAGGCTCTGATATCTGATCTATACCATCGCCATCAAAGAAAATGAGGCCAACATATATTTGACCTGTTGCCGAAATTTCTAGCTAGGAAAAATATTACAATCCCTGAGAAGAATGCTGGTGCCTTTAGATGTTGTGAAGTCTAGCTTGATTTTTTTTTTCTTTTTTCTTTTCTTTTTTCTTTTCTTTTCTCTTTTCTTTTCTTTTCTTTTCTTTTCTTTTCTCTTCTCTTCTCTTCTCTTCTCTTCTCTTCTCTTCTCTTCTCTTCTCTTCTCTTCTCTTCTCTTCTCTTCTCTTCTCTTCTCTTCTCTTCTCTTCTCTTCTCTTCTCTTCTCTCTTTTGTTATTCCCTCATCTCCATCTACTCCTCCATACTTTCTCTGTAACTAACTGGTCCTGAAGCCCTTAGGTGTCTGTGTTCTTACCTTTAAAATACGCACTTTTGGTTTTGCAGTCTTCCAAAATACAGCTATCCAATACTTAAAATATTTGCCTAACCTGTCCTTTAGTTATCTTCTCCTGTATTTGAACTGTTACTGAACTCAAGTCTTTGCTCTTGCCTTGGTAACGTACCATTTTTGAATTTTTCTTTCTGTTTGTGCACAAGTCTCATTTGTCTCATCCAGGCTATGGCCTGTATCAAACATGGCCAATTTACGTAAGTGTAACAAGTTACAGATGAGCTTTCCTACTTGTTTCTATGGGTGTTCTTAACTTGCCTCACACCCAAGGGAAGTTTGCATCTCAGTGAAAGAAGTTTTCAAAACCCCTGTGTTTCAGATACACGAGTTTAAGTTCATACACAGAGGAACAGGCAGTATAGACTGTTTCTAGAGGGAGGAGGTGGCACAGAGTTATAGAAATGTAGAATAGGAAGGGGGTGCTTGGGATTATCTAATCACTGTTAATTTTGAATGCCTTTGGTGTTAATTGCCTTACCATGTTTCCATTTTATAGAAATAATTTTTGATATGAGGAGGTCACTAAAAAGCAGCTATGTTTTTTTACCTTAGCTTTACCCTATTTTCCCTTTGTACTTTTAAGTCTGCCTCACTGCATGCTGGTATTTTCTTTCTCATGTGTTTCCTGACCCATTAGATTTTCTTCTATGGAAATCCCAATAACAAGCTCTGAATCTTTAAAAGATTTTTTGTTGTTGTTGTGTAGTTTGTTTGCTTTTGGATTTGTCTTTTTTTTTTTAGAAATCTGTGAGCTTCCCTCAGGTTGGGAAGACTTATTGAGAAGGTTTATAGAAGTCAGGAGCATCCTTTGACATGGAACAGGGAATACAGAAGTCTTCAACTTGGAGGTTAGTAGATTCTTCATTGTATTTAAGTAGAAGTTGCATGAAATCCAGTCATGATCAGAAAACTGATCTAAAAGACCTGACATTTTAAAAACATGTTTTATAAATAATTTTTCTATTTAAATCTAGGTATCAGTCTTTTTTAGTACTGAAAATATCTAAAGCAAGGAAGATTTTTTTAAATCAATGCACCAAAAACTTATCTTCTCTATTATGAACAAGTTTGAGCACAGATCTGTGGCATTTTCACATCTACCCACACACTTTTTTCTCACCTCATCAGCTTCAACAAAATATATATGGAATTCAAGGCTATATAGTGAAGAACACAGAAAACTGAAGAAAACAAATTTTATTTTGAGGTATGTTTCAAAGATTCCAACCAGGTCATGCAGAGGCCTACCTAAGGTCACTTAGCATCTATGTTTCTACAGCTGCCTCTATACTTCACAGGTACTGGTTAAGGACTGGCCTGATGAGAGTTGCCTGGGGTCTATGGAGGCAGAGGTGGAACTAGAGTGGGGAACAGAAAGGAACATGAGAGCCAAGCAGAAGAATGAACTGATTCAGACACATTTCAAATGTTTCTAGCTACAAAATTGTCTTGAGTGCATGCTCATAAATGTGGCTTTGCAATATCTTAATAATTTTCTAGGGCTCTGTCAAGGTTTAGGGTCAGGGCAGTCTCTAGACCTGTAACAGTGGAAGCAGAATAATTGGCAGCGCAGAGGTAAACCTATTTGGGCTGCTACAATGTGGCAAGATATTGTCGCGAGGTTAGAAGAATCTTAGCTGAAAAGTAAAATCATTGAACAGAATTAGTTCAGTTGTAACTCAAACCAGAACTGGCACAAAGCCCAGAGAGATCCCTGAGATTAGTGAGCCCTTTTCTCCCTACATCCTTTCAGATATGAATTCTCCTATACATAAAGAACTGTGAAGCCTCTATCCTATTCACAAAATATAGTCCTCAAAAATCCATTTCTAAACACCATTCACACAGATGGGGTGCAAGAGTATCATATTACTAAGGGAAAAACAGAATTAGTAGACAGAGAACAGGAGCTGGTGGAATAATCTTATTTATTGCCTTCTTTCAACCCAAACTGTTAGTTTTTTAATCTGAGAAGGACTCCTTAACCTCCCTGGCACTTACTCTGAGATATATATATATCAGCAACCAGGGAGAAGAAAACTTGTATACTTCTGAGTTTAATAACAAAGTCATCCAATCCACAAGTGTTACCCAACAATTCAAAAGCAGTCCTATGACTCCAATATGGATTGAGTTTAGTCCTAAAATAATATATACCAATTCTTTAGGGATTGCTGGGAAAGTCTTAATGTTCAGTTCTAACTCCCACATCATCAGTTTGAAAACACAGAGCTGTTTTTTAAATTTTCTTTTCTAACCTCCCCTGTAGTGCTTTTCAAAGGTGGCTTATTTTCCCTGAGTTTTGCCACAAAAAGGGAGTTAGTAAACATTAAAGCTTATATGTTGGGAGGCAAAGGAGGGACATGAAAGCACCCTGGTAATGTTTTTGTATGTGGGAAGACATGCTGTAGGCCTATTAGGTTTCTCCAAAAGTTTTCTCAGAAAAAATGCAAGACAAGAAAGCTATTTTGCTCCTAATGACCCAGGCCTCTTGAATTTTGTATTTGATTTCGCTGTAGCTGGCTTTGAATACTTCATTCTGAGCAGCACAAGGCTTTATGGTCTGCTCATTGTGCCATTTTTGAGTTGAAATCCTGAATTCAATCTGCACTTGATAGAGCAGCAACAGATAGTGTTTATGAATGGAAGCCTCGCCCTGGTACTTACACTGAGTGAATGGGAGGCAGGGATGAAAAGCACTTGTTGCTACAGGGCTTTCCTCCAGCCAGCCAAACCATATAGTTAGTGAAGCACCCATTCTGGTTCTCTCTGTTGCTGCCCTGGGAATCTTCTCCTTCCTGGTGGTGTGCTTCTTTCAATGCTTTCTGCCCTATCCTCAAGCAATTTGGCATAGGTCCTCCAGTGAAACAGGAGCACAGCCAGTACTTACATCACTTAGCGGTTAAGACCATGCATGTAGGAAGTGGAAAGCTTCATTTCAGTGCCTTCCTCAAGGGAAACTGAATACACTGAAGAAAGTGCTAACCACCAAATTATAACCTAAGCTGTTGCAAGTTTGTAGAAAAGAATTAAAATTCAATAGGCTTCTGCTGTGGTTTGTGCACCTGCCCAGAGGAGGATGCACAAGCGAGTCATCTGAGAAGAAGTTTATGTTACTCTGGCAGCTTTGTACCACTTGGAAAGCATTGAGCCTGCATCAAGAAAGCAGATTGTGCCTCCTGTGCAGCTCTGATGTGTTCTACGGACCAGCATCTGGTGGGATTTGGGATGCAATGCTGCACACAGCATTGCATTTCACCTGATGTAGACAGATTCCTGCTCAGCATACAGTGTACAGGACATGCTGGATCAGCTTAAAAGGTACACCTTACCTTGTATCCTCTCTGACAGTGACCATTAGCAAATGCTCATGAACTCTTAGAGAAAGTGTTAAAGAAACAGACATGTATAGAGTGAGTCTTCCCTAAAGCATCCTGTTCCCATGAATTCAGGATGTTCTCAGATGTTTAGAAACTTCGTCATTTGACCTGCCCAGCCCTATTCACAGCAACTGGTATGTTCAGTTCTGAGTTCAGATACCTAAAATTTAGAGGAACCATGTCTTTCCTCAGTTATGATCCCGGTCTTTCTTTTCACCTTCATTAATTTCTTCCTTCTCTGGCCTCTATACCTTTAAAGGCTTTCACACTCATAGCAAATAAAATTGCATATAAATTCCATTCAGCCAAAGGATAACTGTAATTATTTCAGATTAAATACATTCTTTATTTATTCAACAATTACCTGCAATTTTTTACCTCTAAGGCTATGTCTGTGTTGCCATACAGATGGTTGTGTTTCAGCATTTTCTATAGTTCAGTCAAGTGTAGGCTCTACTGTTACTAAATAGCTGCACCACGGGTGGTCTCATACAGCTTTTTTTTCAAACAGTGTAAAAAGGCCCTGTGTTCCATTATGCAACGATAGTCTGGTTTAGTAGTACATCTGCAAATTCTGCTACAAGCTGTATTCACCCCCACCCAAACCTCCATAAATCTTCAGAGAAATATATAGATAAATGAAGATATATATAATATAGAGAAGAATATTAAATATAAAAATCTTCACACATTAACAGGTCTCATTATCTACCATTGTTAAAGAAAGGTCATGATCATAGCAAAGCCTAAAAAATACTTATGTTATTGTAAGCAGTGACAGAATCTTTAGTAAGACCTGAGAGCAGCCTGAAAACAGTTAATCAGCAGAGAAAAAAAAAAATCATTAAATGACTGCATAATCTCACAGTCTTTGACAGAATTATGCTACTCCATGGGGTGAATAAAAAAACAACAACAAAAAAACCCACCCCAAAACAAAACAAAACAAAAAACCCCAAAACGTTTTCCTGGTTTAGGGTTTGAAAATATTATTCTCTAGAGCAGAATGCTTCAAAAATATGAGTTGTGCTATTGCCCTCCTCATGAAAAGAAATAGATACTCAACTATCATATGAATGCAGGTCACTGAGCGTTGTTAACAAGACAGTGAAAAGGGTCCCTTTGTGACTAAGGAAGGGTTAAACATTAATTTGTCAGGTTTCCTTCTGCAGTTCTAACACTGTTGTTAAGGGGTTTGATTTTCCCTAATAGGAGGAAGTGCATAGCCAAGTCTCTCTCTTCCTAAAATTATACTTTGTAGGTAACATACAGGTGAGGATTGATTAAGCTGGAATGGAAATGAGGGGAAAACCTCATCATGTAATGCAAAGTTTTTAATTTAAACATTATTTAGGAATTCCTAGTAATTGGTTAAGAAAATCTGTATTACACAATGGCAACTTTCCTTTTCCTCAGTATTTTGCTCTCCAGTGTGATCAGATTTACTGACTAGTATGGAACAAAGTTACTCTTTTTCTTTCTTGCAGTGCTCAAGACTTGGCCCTTACCCTGAAGTAGTAGCTGATGTCCAACATTCATTGTTTCCATCAGTTGGATTTTGGAAGTTTTAGCTGATGTCATTTTTCTAGAAATAATAAGTTCTTTGTAAATGTTTGATCATTGAGCTTGCTTGAGCCTTTATTTTTATAAGAAAGAGAAATAGAAGGCATTTTGTCTGCAGACTTGTGTGCTTGCAGTTTTCCATGTGACTCCATGGCCTCACAATGCTTACCAGCAATTTGTAATCCAAAGAAATTATCTTTAGAGAAATTATGGAAATATTAAACTTTCCTAATTTGTAACATATAAAACATATTAGAAGTATCTTAATTCAGAGAATAACAAGTTCTTAACTGCACTTACTATTTGCACTTATCACTGCTCAGTATGTTAGTACTCAAATCACTACAGAGGATTATAGTGGAGTTTTTAAAGTGATCAGCTCAGATAACCTCAACTTCTATGGTCACTGTTCTTAAACATCAAGGTTCAAAGTCTTAAAAATATGCAGTTTCATTCTTGTGTGCCTCTGTTTTTTGTTTTTTTTCTTTTTGTCAATCTCATTGCCTTATGTGAGCAAACTGAAATGCAGTTAGCCAGACATACATGATGAAACTGTGTGTACTGCTGCCATGTCTGTACTCTCTGCTATCGTTTATGATGTAAAGGATAAAGCACATGCAAATGTATCCCATTTCTTGTCGCTGCCCACAGGAGCTAGGCAGAATCTGTGTGTCTTTCTGTATAATGTATAGTTCAGTTAGTCGTATTCCTAGCTGATGTGGTCATCCTGGCTTCCAATGCGTTTTATTGAAGCTCTGATTCTATAGAAGGCTCCTAAAATGTAGATTGAATGATCTCCAATCTGATTTTAAGATCTACCCTGCAGGACAGCTCCACCTGACACACCACTTTCCTTAATATATGGTGAGGCTATGGTAGAAAAACAGCTGCTGCTTTGCTATCTGCATGCTCACAAAGGCTCAGTCCTTCATGTACCCAAGCAGTTGGTAAGTTCTAAGACCAGAGAGACACTGAAGTTCAGAACTGTGTTTGTAACTCACATTTCTTACTGACTGATCTCCCAGGCACCATCTCTTCTGTATAGGTAGGCAGGCCTTAAGTTCAGGGTATTCTGAGTCATCAGGCTAGAACAAGTCATTGAAAAACTCAAATATGGTGTTTAACACAGTTTAACACAGCCACCTTTACTTTCACAGAAGGATGGTATTAACATTACAGTAACTAGGGCTTTTTGAAATAACATTTTATCACATGAATCTCACAACTCACTTTTAATGAACACAGACAGAATCCTTCCCCAGATTTCTTTGTTAGAGGCAGAGTTATGGACTTGGTACTCATGAGGAAGGAGAAGGCATTGGGGTGCCTGTATGAAAAAAGGCATCTTGAAGAATTTAAGTCATTTTAATATAAGTAGCTTTTAATAATAGTGGTTTGGTATACACAATCCTTCCTTTCTTTACTCTATATGTATAGCTGTTTTTCCTTCTGGAAGAAAATTGCTGTATATTTATAGATAAGGAAAAACAAATTTTATGGGGCAAGAGGCTATTTCTTGCTAGAGTCTTCCTTGCTGTCTTGACATGTGGATTATGCTGTGTAAGTGGAGCAAAGCAGTACATTTATTCCACCAAAATTTAATTAGCGTGTATGAAATCAAATTTCCCTGAGGCAAAAATCTGCTAAGCAAATAGAACTCCCTTGCATGCACCTGTGTTTGGAATAGCTTGTCACGCTATGGAGATATGAATGGCAAGACAGGCATTTTAATCTTCAGACCTGAGATTTCAATTCTAACAGACACTGCTGAGAGCAAGGCTTCCAGGAATTCATGTGTTGTTTCTGATCTTTGCAAGATAATTCTTCTCCAAGTAGCACAGCTAGTGGCTCACGGTGACTAGACAACTCCCTCCAGTGGGAGATTTATTGCATGAACTCTGCTTGGAACCACTTTAATGACTATCTCTCTTTGGCAGCAAATGCATCACAAACTATGAACATCTTGCTCCCGTTTATCTTTTTACAATAAATCTGTAATCTTTTATATTTCTTAAAACAAAGCTCTGTGAAGCACATTGCATTTTGCTTCAAGGAGCTCTGGGGAGGGATACAGGTCAAATAGTTAAAGGGATTAAAGTCAAGGCTTGCCTGCTACACACAAGAGAGAATCGAAAGAAACTGGAAGAGTACTTCCTCACCGTTACTCCTTATAGAGAAAAGCAACAGTGGCACTGGGGCATGAAAATTATGTTCCATATAAGTTGTGACAGTAAGTTTAGTCTCTTCTAAAAGGGCAACTAGAAACACATGCTGCAGCCTCCCTCAAAACGACATGTCCTCTACAGATCCCCAGGCAGTTTCCATTCTTGTCAGCTCTTGCTCTAATCTGTGTCCTCTAACTCTGGTTGTGCCAGATGCTAGACTGTAGACCTCTAACTGCAAAGAACAGTATGCAGTGCTAGCAAAAAAGGTTCTGTAACACATGCAATGAGTATATTGTTGATTTTTCAGGTAGAAAATTGGATGTTTCACATCTTCTGTAGACTTCTATAGTACTTCCAGAAGCTACTATCATACATAGTATAATGATACATGCCTTATTTTAAATTTAATGCTCTGAATTAAATTTGATGACCCTTAGGGTTATTATTTGTAAAGAGAAATATTTTGACAACAAAACAGGTGCAAAACAGGCTTTGACAATAGAAATTTCCTTATGACACATCTAAGTGAGGCACTCCTGCATTTTTCAGTAGTGTCCATCTTTAATGCAAAGATGTAATTCAATTCTATCCTGTACATGTTCAGTGGCCTTCCTCAAGTATCTCAGTTGTCATGTTATTGGGAATCTTACTACGGCTTCAATTAGTGAATTGATGCTCTCAGATTTTTATTTTTTTTTTTCTGACCAGGGGAACCCTGGTTGTTCCAAACAATCTGTTTATCCTCTTCAGTTAGAAATACTTTTGAAGGAAGCTGTTAGGTTTACATTGTATGGATTACTGCATTTTCTCAAATGTAGGATAATGTTACAGAACAAGCCCTCATTTTTCTGAGGGAGGAGAATTCTGTCTTGAATAGAGAGCAAGCACACTTCCCCTCACTTCCTAACTACATTATTTGGTATTTCTAGTTCGCCACACTTTACCATTCATACTCCTCTCTCCCAGTCACTTTCCTCCATTGAAGTGGCAGATCTGAGCATTGACTTTTGAGCTGGAAAAGGAATTGCTACTTTACACTATGTGCTCTGATATACAATACCATGATAAAATACTGTAATACAAGGTAATACTGGTTTTATAGGATAATTTTCCTCAAAAATTGCTTTAGAAGCTTGAGAAATACAGCATACTATTTCTATTTCTCATTTTCCTTAATCTGAATAAATAACTGAAAAATACACACTGTGTTCTACATTGTGGGGAAAGCAATGTGCAAGCTTGCTGGTCACAAGAGAAAATAAAACAAGCCCACATCTTCCCACAAAAGTACAACTATCTTCACCTAAATAATTGAAGTACAAAAAGAATCCACTCATAACCCTCCTTTTCTGTTCAGATAACTTATAATGTGGAAATCAAAGGACACCCCTTTCAGCTGTTAGTAGAAGATATGGGCCAAGTGCTGTACTGCTGTATGAGACAACGAGCATGCCAAAAGTCCTGTGAAGAACATCTCCTCATCCAAACATCTGTTTCAGTTAGCTTTGAATCAAGAGACATGTTTCTAGTATGATACTCATCAATGTTAGCATGAAGGATATATACGGGTTTCATTCTCCTTTGCCACTGTATTTTAGGCAGCAAGCTTTATTTTAAATTCTCTGCTTGTCAGTTGTTCCTCTAAATACAGAGTTTTAAAAATGTTGCAGAAGAAAGACATAAACATGATTACAAGGCTCTGTTATCGCAGGCAGACATGCCTAAATTCAGAGGTTACTTCACTAGCATAGTAAGTGTGATTTGTTCTCACAGCAGTTCTGTCCAAAGTCGTTGCATACAAAACACTCTGAATAAAGACTTTACCAAGAATGTGAGAACTAGCCTGCTGAGTACACCAACGTCTACGAGACATTTGGCACCTATGAGCTCTTACATCAGGATTCTGCTCTCAAATAGTGCTCAGCAGAAGATTTAGCTTTCTCTTTGCAAGCTCAAAGCATAGCTATGGTGATAAAAACAGGACAAATAAAAAGTTCTCATGAAGTTTTGACACCAAGGAGATGCTGTCAGTGCTACTCACACTGCATCTCTGTTGTAAGTTACTGTGGAAGCTGAAGGCGAGGAAAGAGACCTAACTTTGTCTTTGCACACCTGTCGGCATAAGTTTAAAATCAATGATTGTAAGACACATCTTTGTTACAGACAGGTGAAATAATGTTCATGTTCATTTTCATGTTCATGCCTGTGCAAAATTGTTTTTTTGCCACAAGAACTACTCGTCTTGTGGCACATACTCCCCCCGTCCTTGTTAGAGTGTGAGGAGTTGCAGTTCTTGCCATGTTGGTACAATGGATTTCTTCCAGGAAAAACTGCTTGTGTCCACACTGTCTGAATGAGGTCAGTTCTCATAGCAACCACACTTTATCCACAGAAATGTGCATTGTTTTCTAACGCTTTCCTCTTCTGTTTAGAAATGATGTAAAATCCAAGGGAGCAGAAGAGCAAGAAAGAAACCTAATTGGCATGCAAGCAGCAAATACTGTGACGCTTATTTACCTTTCGTGCTGATCACTATAGTTTCACAAATTATTAGGTAGCTCGAAGTCTTACAAGATGACACATATGTTAAGAACACTCCATTAGGATTGTTCAGCGATGTGTCCATACAGTAATTTTTTTGTTTTAGACAGAAGTCAAATTAATACAGGATTAGTTACTGTCAGATATGACAGAAACCAACAGCTATATTGCTGTGTGCCTCAAGAGATTATTTCAGTCACCTCCTCCCTCCTTTCCTTTCCCCCTTCTCCAGTTTGAGGGAGCTTGTCAGGGCAAGGGATGTTGGCCGGGATGGCCAGAGCTCCATGCTCCCACTCCACTCCAGCAGCCCCAGTGAGGTTTTTCCAGCAGGGGATTAGGTGGCATGACGGTGACTGTGACAGCACTGTGACTGTAACACAGGAATTCTCTGCTGATGTTGCAAGGTTATGTTAAATCTCCTTTGTAGAACTAGCAGGGGATCGAGTTGGGGTTGTTTTTTTTCCAGATTTCAAAACCTTTTGAATAGGAGCAAGACACCCCCTATGCTTTTAATGGCATTTTCACTTATGGGAGTGAGCAAAGATTTGGCCTCAGCCTAATAAAAACAAACATTTACATTGATTACAAGAACATTCTCAGTTTTGCCAGACTAAGCATCTTATAGCTTCTCAGACCACAAAGCAGAACTGCTGCTAGAAGAAAAGCCTGCCCTGCAGAGAACAGCCACTTATTCATGGGGAGGCTACTTACAGTGCTGCTCTCAGCTGTGTGGCACAGCTCCGTCCGAGTGGGCGGATCTGCCTGTAAAAGGTCTTGCTTTTATATCTTAATACAATTTCTATGCTTGTGACTTTTATTGATAGCTTAGCTGATTGCTCTCTGCCCTTCGTATGGTATTCATAAAGCTAGTGTCAGGTGCTGTAAGTCTACCAGTAAGATAAACGAAACATATAATCAGAATACTAGTAAAACCTGTAAAGTACTATATTTATATTAGATTGTTACCTTCTTTGTTGTCATGGGGCTCACTGTAGATAGAAGCCAGGGTAAACAAGGAGAAAATGACAAAAGCCAGCAAGATGAAAGCTACTTCAAGGTTTGTGAAGGGGAGCTCCATGAACTGTTACTGCTTCGCCTAGGAAAAAGTGTAAATGTTTACTTGGCTGGCTGTGGAAAGGGACTGCTCTCAATAGAGTAGTTAAGTCTTTAGTCAGGAGGATACTAGATCCTGGTCAAACTGGTTAAGTAACTTTAGCAGGTAACGAAACAATACTACTGGCTCATACAGGAATGCAGATTCAAGACCATTTTACTATTTTACTGACGACATAGTAGGTTCAGTTTTTCTAGGGAACATTTACAGAAGTTATTAAAGTAAAGCTGCGCTTACCTGGATGTCTCTATCTATCTATATCCTATATTTATTTAATATGTATTTATGTGCAATGCATTTAATAACAGGAATGTATTTTAACTCTGAAAGAGTAGTAAATAAATCCTTATTAAAACAAAAAGCATCTGTAGAGATCTGTAGGAAAGCATAGATTTTATTAACAGTAAAAGTCCTATACATAGGACTAAAAGTCCTATAAAATGTCTACCTTCTGTGTAGTGGAAAGTTTAAAATGTATGAGAGAAAGCCTCAGTATTACAACTAAATTACAAATCAAGTCCCAATCAATAGTTCAGGGATTCTGAAGTCAGTGGAAATTTGAAGTGTTCGGTTGCCTGTAGGATTTAGCTCTAAAAAGCAGTCTCCCTGAAATCTTAAAACCAAGGAGTCCAAAGCATTTGTACAGAGAAGTTGTGAAAAATCAGAAGCATATAAAAAGATGAAAACAGCTTGCTGTAAATAAAGGGAAGCCAGCACTTACTGATTGCCAGGAATTTGTGTGTATATTCCATTGGGGTTTCTTCAAAATCATCCCAGTTCTATAAAATGATTCAGTATCATGGACTGAGCTAATAACTCACAGCTGGAAGGAGCTAATGTAATGTGGTTCCCTGGTGCTTCTCAGCTGCTGCCTTGCTCACCGCAGGTACAGTCCACATCGGACTAAAGAGTGACGAGAGTGGAAGGAGAAGGCACGGCTCAACAAGTTTTTTTCTTGTACCTGCCTACAGGATGCTGGCAATGCACAAGCAAAAGGAAGAAACAGAAGCTGTAGCCATGCCATTGGGGCAGTCAAGACTGAAGTCTGTACATTGTAAATTGTATTGAATTTTCAGCCCTAGTAAAATATTAACATAACTGTAAACAAGGTTAACTAGTGCAAGGAAGAAAACCTTGCAGTAAATTCTTGCAGTAAATGCAAGAATTTGATCAGCAAGAATTTTAAAATTCAGATCCATACTGCTATAAACAATAATTAATAGAACGATATGGTTATGCCAGCAAGAACCAAACATGTATAGATGCAACTTATATCAAAAATGGTCCTTCTGAAGGATCTTTCTAATCACTTTGTGAGGATTTTGTTTTCTGTAAAGTCTTGGTCTGAAAAACACAAATACCCTTTATACAAACTAAAGCAGCAGTCACCTCTGATTGTACTAGCTACATGTTAATTAAAGGGGATTTCTAGACTACAATTTTTAATATTCTGATTATTATTTAAAAACATATAGTATTTTGACATTGCTATTTCTGATCTTTTGTATAGTGATCTAAACAGGAATATTTCCACAATACGCAAAGGAGTGATGCTTATGAAACCCAATGTCTGAATAAAATAGGAGAATGTGGAGATTATTTATCTCTTTCAAATGCAATGTATCTTCTGCTGGATCATTTTTGCAACAAACATTTCATTAGCAGCTATTATAAAATGCTCTATAATTTCTAAGAGTGAAAACATAGTTACAAGTATCACAGCTTCCCTGTCTATATGATGTATTAACACTTACCCCATTTTATTCAATAAACCAAAGAGTCACCTGTTCCAGTCAGAGGTAAACTTATACCTCTGTATCTGTTGAAAAATGAATTCTGATAGCTTTGGTTTCAGCTTAACTTGGAAAAAGATATGGAGGGTCAAGATGACTTTTGAAAGGATGTTAAAAGGTTTTCATTGAAGTATACCCATAAAAACACTCTAAAACCAGATGAGACTTACAGAATGTTCAGTTGTAGTCAAAACCAAAAGATATGTCTCATGATTTATCAGTTTACAGGGTGGGGAAACAGAGTTAACAGCAGAGCTGATTTTGGTAGTTGCGTAATGTTTCTTTGTGTAACTTCTTCAAACAAATGTGTATGAAAAGTAGTTCAATCACGAGACTCTACAGACCTTTATTTTCTTGAGGTAATTCTGGCCCCACTGGGATCTTTAGAAATCTGACCCATTACACTGGTGTGGCTTGAATTTCAGTAACTCTGTACCCAGTTCCTCCATAAATATGTTTGTTGACTTGTGTGGGATGACTGAGAAAATAAGGAACTAACTGTCAGAAGTAAATGTATCATGGCCTTAGAAAAGACGAAATAAAAATGTGAGACTGAAAAGAAAAATCCAGCATTTCTTCAAGCAGACCTTTTAACTTAAGAGGTTTGACAAAGACAGAATGGAGATTAGAATAAGAACTCAATGGGAGCTGGACAATTAAATGAATAATTTGAAGTACTTGTCTTTTTTAAAAAAAAATCTATACACTTTTTTTTCTAGTCTAAGCTGCTTATTGTCAACAAAAATATCGTTCCTTTTCTATAGGAATGATAAAGTACAATTGTAGGGAAAAAATGAATATGGGACAGGTAGAAAATATAAAGCAATCGTATATTCTACATACCTACATGCCTGTTCCTGCCACTGGAAGGAATGCTGCCAGTGAAGTGGAAATATTTCTCATGATGGTGCTTGTATTTAGCATATGTTCTTACTGTTTTTGCAGAGGTACCTCCTTATATGCTGACACTGCTGTCATAGCTGTTGATCACTTTTGAAACTGAGCTGTGGACTTGACCCTGTAGATATTACACTGAACCCCAGGAAGTATCAGAAAATGAAGAAAGGCAATACCCAGACTTTATTGATTTTCTGCTTTGATTAAAATCTGGCTTTATAAATCACAGAAATTATTTGATCACATAAAAATGGTTGACTAAACCAAATAAAGTGCAAGGGTCAAAAAGTGATTTATGAAAGTGTAACATCTACAGCTTCATTGCAGTGATTGTTCCTATTACTGATAACATAAGATATCTCCTTTACATAGGCCAAACTAAGCAAATGTGAGCTTTGTAAGATATTAACTTTAGTTATGTGTTCTAATGCAGTGGGACATATATTATTAGTCTCAATTAAATTTCTAGTTGGTTTCATTTTTTTACATCCATCACATAATAAAATTACACCACATTGTTATTTCTTGAGAAAGGCTCATCATGTCAATGTGGCCTTCTTGGCTTTAAAGTAACAAATGCTGGATTAATGAGAGTAATATTACTCATAAATTGTTTGCTATAAACAAGTCCTTCGGTTTTTATAATTAAAAAAACAGTAATTAGAGTCAAGTTACATATTGAAAAAAGAATTCAGACACTGGAGGGAATGTAGCTGAGGAAATGTTTCTGAAATTGTTTCTGAAGCACCACCATTAAAGACATGAAATGATTTGTTATTTGTTACTGGTTTTCTACCGTTCCTTTGCTGCTTTTAACTGTCATTCAATCCTGCTTCTTGGCAGGTCTTTCAATTGTCTAAACATTGAAAAGCTGAGTCCTATGCTGTGACATCATCTGTTGTAAATTAGCATCATTTGCTAACTTCAAAATGCTGAGGATCTGGTGAGCAACTTCTTCAGTGAATTATAACCTACCCAATCGTGTGCTGTGGTGGGCTGGGCATCCTAACAAAGGAGTTAATTTATTCAAATCTGCTTGGCTATTTATGCAGCACAGGTGTATCTCTGGCCATTAGCTCAAGGGTAAGCTGAAGCAGAAAAAACTAAATCAGATACAGAGGAAAAGGTAGGAGAGGAGCTGTGGAAGGAACAGCCACAGGAGTAAATAAGTGAACAACATGTATAATGTGTATATATCAGAAAGGGTAAGAGCAGCCTTTGAACTTTCATATCTGTAACTTTCTAGTTATCTTGATATAAGTTCATAGTGGGTAAGTCCTGTATGCTTTTTGCTGACTCTGCTCATTTTGTTTCCTTAACTGGTATTCTGAATTTGTCAAAGCATAAGTTAAACCAGATATGTTAGCTGTGAAAAATGCAATAAAGTATAACTTTATTATGGTATACTGAAAAACACCTAGTTCAGTATAAGGTAAGACATTTTCTCCCTTTATAGGGTTTATCTTTATTAAGAATTACATAAAAAATTGGATATTATAGCAATTAACTCAAAACATTCTCCCTAGGATTTGCTGCTCCTATGGTTAATGCTTGAGGAATGCTCAGATTAGAGCATACATCCTGCTTCGTTATCTTGGCAAAGAAATGACCCAATCATGGTAATGAGTCAGCAAGACACATAAAATGGCCCTTGCTAAATAAATAGAAAAGGCTGTTGCCTTGCTCTAATGCTGTTTAAAAAATGTTGAGGTTGCTCTGACTCTGACTTTCTTACTTGTGTTTGTTGCTACACTGTGAGTTCAGGGGCACTTTCTGTTTGTAGAAATTGCCAGTGACAAGTAGTTTTCTTAGTTTTGTTTAGGGTTTCTTGGTTTTGTTTGTTTGTTTTCCCCTCTGGATTATGATATCATATGTCTTTAATATGTACCTACGTGTCTTTAACTTTGAAGTCCACAATGTGTTCCATGTTTTTACCTGCCTAAGCAGCTAACAAGTATTGATGACTTTATAACTCGGCAATGGAGTGAAATTCTGTTTGCAATACTGAACCTAACACTGCTGACCTAAATATAAATTATTTTTTTAAAAATTATCTTCATAGGTCAGAATGCAGATGAGTCCAATATAAAACTTGATGATTTTTGTTCTGGCTCGTATGACATTAAGCTACGCATGTAGTACTGAGCATGTCCTCATAATGCTTAAATGCATTTTTTTGTGCAAGAACATAATGATGAATAATTGGTATGTATTCTCTTACAAAGGAAAGACATATACAGTGTGAAATGTGAAGGAGCAGACTTTTGGAGTGGGAGCAGGGCTTCCCTTTAAGCAATATAGACTCAAAATTGTTGCGTTGTAAGCCTTTGGAAAGAAAAGCTTTTTCAAAATGGAATTTTATGTATCCCAATGACAGCCACATATTACATCAAAACTTAGATGAACTTGCGGGCAGAAAAAAAACCAAACATAAAATACCCTCATGCTTAGAAAATACACTTAAGAGCTGCAAATAAATCCTAGCAGTGAGATTCTGCAATCCATGCAAGGCAAGAGCAGAATTAGCAAACAAACTCCAAAGTTATTCTGAAGAGTATAGTCTCCTCCCATTTCAAGCTCAGTCCTTTAAATGGGAAGGAAACCCTGCTCCTGCCAGTCCCCAGAGTCCCATTTAGTTCCAGCACATGTGAGTGGCAGAGGATGGATCAGCTCAGTGCACCTCAGCTCCTAAGTCCAGGAGAGCACAGCCCATCCCCATTCACGTCATGCCGCTGTGCTAAACTAGCTGCCAAATTGAGACTGTTGTTGTAGCCTGCGATATTTAGCTGGTTTTATGCCAGGGAGAATCAGCCTGCCAAGCTCTCTGCAACAAGTACCTGATACAGAGAGAAGAGAAGGGTTTCTTTGTCCTCTGTTACAAATACAATTGCAGTTTTGTGATAGTATATGCTTTAAGTGACCAGTTTGATTTTTTTTTTTTTTTTTAACTTTGTGAGCTGTTTCCACTAGCATGTTTTGGGGTTATATTTAATTTGTATGGAGTGACATTTGCAAAAAATGTATACCAAATGTTCTTTCCTTTGAAACAGTATGGATTAATTAGCAGGCAGAAGACATCTCTTTAAGCAAAACTTTACTTTTCAAACTTAACTGAGCTTAATTGGTCAGAATTTTTCCAACTTCTTTTTTTTTGTCATGCTAGCAATAGGGATATGTAAATATTCAATCAAAAAAGTAATTTCATAAATGAACTGTGAGGAAAGATCATCAAAATGCTAGTTAAAATGAATGTATTTTGTCTTCATTCAGAATTTTAAACTTAAAGGAAAAAAAGTAGTTTAAAATCTATTTGTTTTGATCTTGTTCTTCTTTCCCTTTTAGCAACAATTAGAAAACCCTTATATCTGTATATGTAAGCCTCTGGATGGCCATACTTCAGCAGAGGTTCCCAGTGAGCCAATCAGCCTTTCTAAGAGGAGCTTGATTATTTGTAATAAGCTATGTGCAAGTCGTGTGATCTAGGATATGCCAACAACTGAAAAATGGTAGTTTTCCAACCATGATATTTAGCTTTGTTGAAGTGTCCTCTCTCCAGTGTAAAATTCTTTGATTCAGTTTTTGTTTGGGTGTATGCATTAGCCGTATCACACTAGATTAGCCGTGTGCCTTCCATTAAGCACAATGACTAATAACTTCAGCCCTTCCCTTGTTCAGAGGTGAGTTGTGTATGCAGCAGAGTTTGGGTAGAGCTTTTGTTTATTTCTTTTCTCTGTAGGCATATTGTTACGCATTTCTCTTTAGAAAATTGTATCAGAGAAGTCATTCTTCATTCCTACTTGGGCGAAGGTGATAAACTTTACAGTACCACATAGGCTCTCTTGGACTATATGAAGTATAGAGATTAAACCCAAAATTTTGCAATTGCATAAGGAAGTCTTTCTGAATTTCTTTCAAGACCCTCTAGGTATTGTTGTGTTGGACTTTTCAAAAAAAATATATAATTGAGGCCACATCAGAAAATACACAGATCTTATCTCTGAGATATTAGAAGACATAAAGGGGAACTACATCATCTTCAGTTCCAATTCAGTGCTAATTATCCTTTAACTTCAATATTGAAAGGATTGAGCATAAAATCATGACCTGATTCTGCAGTGTGGTGACACTATTGGCTTAGATTATATCAAAAGGAGACGGTGTTCATCACTTCATGGGAAGCATGACTCACTTTCCAGTATTTTTCAGCAATATATCTAATACTAAAAACTGGAGGAAAAAGAAAGGACAAAATAAAGGTGCTGACCTGGTAATTCATTAGAAAACAAATAATTAAGAACTGATCTGGATATGCAGTTGTATGGTCTATATTACCAACAGATAATTGCTTTGTGAAATCAGGTGACTGCTTACCTACTAGCATGACTAGGAAGGCTATGTTTATTTTTCCGTGACTAGACTGTTTATTTGTGGGGCATATCTTGCCTGGATAGAGGTTTCCTCTTTAAAGCCGCAGCTAGAATGAAGTTAGAGCTTGGGAACAGCAGGTTGCACTTGGGTTCCTTTTTTCCCTTCTCTGTTTTCTCACAGTTGTCTAGAATTTAATTTTTCTCACAAAAGCTTTGAAACTGAGAACACTTGACAGCAAGGAAAACTCTTCAAGTATTTAACTACTTGGAATGCATATTTATAGATACATTTTCATACCTGCAGGCATATTAATATGTAATGCAAATTATGTATTCCTAGTACATGAAAACAATATTGGAGTTAGTAAGTAGATTTGTGTTGACTTTTATGCTTATTATATCACTAAAATGATCTGGTAGAAAAAAGCCAAAAAGGTGAATTTTCTTTTGAACTACTGGTAAATGACTTCTACAAATTATTTTTTTTTAGGGTTCAGTTTGAGTGATCTGCTTATCTCAGTGGTGTGAAGACATAAAGTAGCTGGAATTGACCAGTAGTGAATCCTCCTACACTGGCAAAAGACAGTGGAGATAACATATCTGCTTCCTGCAGCCACAGCTCACAACCTCAGCAACATTCTTCTGATAGGCCTAGTGATGCCTGTATACAAGGTCTGGGCAGTATGGGGTCTGCCAGCTCCTAACCCCCAGTTCTTCCCTTACAGCTAACTAGAGACTGGGCTAGAGCGCTCAGCTGGCCTTTCAGATATCCTTGTACACTTCTACTGATGATACATGAAAAGGACTAAAATTTAGTTTTCAATCTGGTTTAGTATAAGTCAAGTGAGAAAGCCTCTATTTGTGTCACTTAAATTATTTTAATAGACATAATGAGAATTTCTGCAAATAATTTGGGCTTGGATAATAAGTAATGGGATATGCTTGCCAATCAGATCTTACAGTGCCATATACACTTCTTCCATTGAATCTCTCTTTTTATAAAACATTATGTCTGTGAGCACTGTGATATCTTATTTACCACTAACTCCATTCCTGTGAAAGCTTAAAGGAGGTATTTTGGAAACTGGTTTTATGCCTAGTATCATCTGGACTCTGTAGATGTCACTATTCTGACTATTTGCTGGTAAATGAATATGAAAGGGGCATTATTTCTCTGCTTTTCTGAGTGCTTAAATACATTACACAATAACTATACAAAGATACAATTTCACAGGCAGGATTATCTACTCTCCTTCATTTGCTGTCATTATCCTAGGAGCAGTACGTAAAGTAATAGTTAACATAAACATACAGTTCACAATTTTCTCAGAATGCCAAAGACATCTGTAATTACTGGTGTAACTCAGTCTTGTACTCTTACATATATTTTAGTATCTCAAAAGTAAGGAACTCTGCCAGTTCCCCCAAATGAATATTTAAGAAGTTTCCTCCCATGTAGTCAAAAATCAGTCTATGGTGTTTTAATACACACATACTGTGCTTGTCTTTAAGCAGTTCAGGGCAGCCTATCAATTTGGGTTTCCTTGCTCTCCATCAAGCCTGCCAAGATTGTGTGCATGGAAATCAGTGAAATCAAAACAGAAGCAGCACCCATTATTTTGGTATTCTACTGTTTTCCTTTCTTGCCTTTTTATGTTGCATGTGGTCTGTTGTGACCAAAATACTTGCCTTAGACCTTTCTGGACTGA
This sequence comes from Eurystomus gularis, assembly GCA_013400335.1. Taxonomy (NCBI): domain Eukaryota; kingdom Metazoa; phylum Chordata; class Aves; order Coraciiformes; family Coraciidae; genus Eurystomus; species Eurystomus gularis. The sequence goes on along the minus strand of VZZY01013417.1, from coordinate 2,583 downwards.
AACATCAAACCTATAGGAAATTTGACTGAAATAGCTGGAGTTCTGGATTGGCTCCAGCTTTTATTCGGCTGCTGACTCTCAGACAGCAAACTTATTTGAAGGTGGCTGCTTGCTTTCGTATCCAGCTGAGAAGAGTCTACATGATTTATACAAAAATACATAGCTGTTTTTATATAAAAATTACTACAGCCAAGTACACCTGCAAGGTATTTTCTAGAAAAAAACCTGTATCCATTTGTTCCAATTTATAGGAAATCCTCTGTGCAGCCAGAATTTTTGAGCTGTTACTATAGAAAATGGTACTGAATAAGCTAAAAGAAGAAATGCTAGTAGGATACATAAAAGCATGTAGGTTGGCAGAACAAACACTTTCAGATTTCTATCATGAGAAATAGCTGTCTGGAACTGATGTGTGTTTGTTTTTTTTGGTTTTTTTTTTTTTTTTCCTGGAAGACACCATTGTCCCTGTGTTAAGTCATTTGGGAGAGGAAAATGGATACTGACACAATTGAAGAACATCTAGATTTCTTGCAGCCAGCTATTGGGTTTAGATGACATTTTAGGAATATACTACAGTATGCAAAGCTCATTCACAATGGCTACTTAACTCAAGTAACTCTGAGCCATCTGTATGCATCCTCTCAGTTCGTCACTCATACTAACAGTTTATAGTTTGTATCCTATGGAGTACCGACAATTTTAAATGACCAGTCCAAAGCTGAAAGTGATAATACAACTTTCTATTCCCACGGCATTGACACGCTATAATTGGCTGAAAGGGTAGTGTGTATTCAAGTAACCTTTTCACCTGCAGTATGTAATTTCCATTTTCAAGTAGTTTACATCTCAAACAGTGAATGAAATTTGGTTTTGCAACTGTCTACAAGAGATGTAGTTTTGTTCCTTGTGTTTGACCTCTGGAAGGAGAAAGTAAGGAATACTAGAAAGAATGTTTAATCAGGAGTCTCAAGTTTCCTAATGCCCACAGACCTTGCTGAATTCATTTTCCCTGATCTGCACTTAGGGAATTAAAATAACTTAAACATAATGGTTCTTTTTCTATTTGACTGAAATCAGAGAATGGTATTTAAATTATTTTTTAAAAGGGAAAGAGGCAATTTAGCTTTAATCAAAGGATGTATTTATTGAAAATTTTGTAGAAGTAAATCTGATAAGTGCATTAAAGGAGAGCTGAATAGAAATAGCAGTAGTTGAAGAGCTCTATCCATACATTAGCACTTTGGAAAAATTCTGAACAAATGTTGTCATTTATAAACCTTCACAAATTCAATTTTATGTATTTATTAGAACATTCATGTTATTGGTAGCAGGCTATTTTACTTTAACCTCCTGACTCTTTAATTATAGCAAGAGTTTAGAACTGTTCTCATAACGCTTGTAAAAATCCATGTTTATGTGAACAGCCATATGTCATTGCATGTTTTTGTCTAACTTACAGGCCCTCTGGGTTTTTTTAATACTTAGGACAAGCTTACATATCTCCAGCTTCCAGGGTACAATCCTCTTGATGTTCCCCAGCATCTTAGTGAAGCATTTGTACTCTAACTGTCCAGCGCAATGCCTCAGAATGAATCTGAATTCAGTACATTACCACAAGAGGGGGCCTCTGTCAACACCAAAGTCTGAAGTTCCGTACATGATTTTGCAAAGCTACATTAAACACTTTTCAAGAGAAATGTAGGTTTTGTGCACACACAGTGAAAGTAGTTTCACAGTAGAAGAGCACCTTTTGAGACAGGTTATATAGGAACTGACTTTTTATGCAGGAAAAAAGGCCTAGAAACTATGGTTGAACATTTGGGTAGATTTGAGTTGTAGTTTTAAAATTATTTCTTTTTCTAACTGTTACATAACCCATTATAGACATATATCCTTAGAACTAGATGGCTGAGAAAGGTGTGACCTTAAACTTTCTCACATCTGCATATGTGAGGAATGTAATGATGCTAAATTTTGAATGTGTATACATTACAAATAATCTATTGAAACTACAAGATAGAAAACATTACAATTCTTGTCTAGCAAGAGATATGAAATTCAGAGCAGTAATGCTCTAGCCTTTTCCACAGAATTCTTTTATTCTTGTGGAAATTCAATATTACTGTCTTGTCAGTTGCAAACTATCAATCAGAATCCAATCTGTGTCAGTTCAACGTATTAATGCTTTCTAAAGGACGTTCTCTAAAAATATTTAATTTCTCTTTTCCCTATTTTAGCCACTGCAGGGAAAAATATTCAGTCTGGTTTAATGTTGGTTGTTTTGCTTGGTGTAAGAAAATTAAATGTCTTATAATATTATGGTGATATCATAGTGAAATTCTATATGATGTTTTCTGAAGAATAATCTTAAAAAAAAATAGAAAAGAACTGGTTGAATTTTTTTAATCACATTTGTGTCTGACTGTGTTAATAAATGAGGTCTTGTACTATAGATTTCAGGTAGGTTTCCAACTTTTTACCAGAAGGCTGAGCATTTCCAGGATGCATACAGTAATGATTCTATGACTTCTCTCTGTCTGTCACATAGAATCATAGAGCAGTTTGGATTAGAAGGGACCTTCA
>VZZY01013415.1:17230-27297 GCA_013400335.1 Eurystomus gularis | reverse complement strand
GGAGAGGGAGGGGGGCGACAGCACATCACTGCCGCAGTGCTGAGGAGGAGGAGGAGGAAGGGGGTGGGCTCCGCTGCACAAAGCCAGGGCTGTGCAGGAGCCCACGGCCTCTGCGCCATGGAGGGGGGGGGCACCCAGATATTGTAGGGGGGGGGAACACGGGCTGGGAACACTTACGTGGGTTATTCCAGCATCCCGGTGGGGCGCGGGAGGAGGCAGCAAGGGCAGCTCCGGCAGCCTCCTCCACCGCTGCGGCTGAGCCACTGCCTGCTGGGGGGGCACAAGGCGGGGGGACCCCCCCACAGAGATCCCCCATCCAGGCAGGAACCACCCAACGAGCTCCAGCAGGATTTTCTGTGGCTATTTCAAGGGGATGGAAATAGCCCCACGCCAAGCGACCCAAGAGCACCCCCCCCCCGCCTTTAATCCCTCAATAAATTAATAGATTTTTGGGTCTTTCTTAATTTTTAATTGGGTTCAAACACAACAAACTTCTCACAGAAAGGGGGGGGACACCGGGTGCATTCCTCCCGGGCTTTGGGGAGGGGGGACAAGGTGGGCATCAGCACGGCTCCTCGAGCCTCGTTCTGCCATGGGGTGCAGAGATGGCTTGGGGGGGGGGAGCCCCACAATGGCTTCATCTCAAGCATCAGCCTCCTCAAGCCCCTTCACCACTAAACTGTAACCCCCCCCTGCCAGCCCTGGAGGTTTCCACACCCCTCCTGCCTGCCCTGGGCTCGGGATGAACCTTTTTTGGGTTAGAACCCCCAGAGAATCGCCAGCTGGGGGGGGGCCAAGGCAGCCGCGAGTCTGTCGGGGTTTGGTAGCCCCCGGTTCTACCTCAGCCAAAGCTGTGATCGTGCCGGAGCTGCTGCGGAGCCAAGGGCTGGGACACGAGGGAGGGATTTTGCTCCTGAAGGAAACCAAAGGAGATGTGGAAGGGGAGAGAGAGGAGAGGAAAAGCCAGAGCCTGTTGAAGGTCAGGGCAGGGCTCTGCCGTGGTCCTCCCAAGGAACTCACCCATCTCGTGGTGCCTGGGCCAGCAGAGAAGCCAGGGGGGTTGGGGCTGGAGGTGGCACAGCCCGGTTGGTGCCCTCAGGCCGGCCAACAGCCCCACAGCCCCTTCCACTGGCCCACGGACCCCTTCCTGCCCGAGCCCGGGAGCAGGAAGGGGATGGAGCGATGGGAGAAGCAGCAGCTTCTCTTCTCAGGGCTGTTGTTGGGTAGTGTGGGAGTGCAGCCCCTCCAGGAACCCTCCTGTCCCACCAGCTCTGGGCAAGACCACCAGGAAAGTCACGTGGAGACACCTGGCACCACCTGCATGGACAGGGCAGGGACCACACCGTGCTGGTATTTCTCCTGTTCCACCATGAAGATGGAAGGTTTTCTCTCTTCCCCACGACACCGTGCCAACAGAGCTGCTGCTCCTGTCGTGGTTCCTCCTCCCCAGGAGAGAGGTGACCAGCAGCGATCCCAGCCTGGAATCTCTTCAGGGACACCCCAGCACCGAGGACAACCCAAGGAACAGAGCAAGTGCCTTCCTCGTGCGGCGCTTGCCAAAACTCACCGTGCAGAGCGCCGAGGGTGCAGTACAGCCACGGTGGGGATGGGTGGACGTGGTCAGCTCAGGTCCAGGCTGCGGGTGGGCTGGGAACCAGCACAGGGGGGTCCCTACACGTTGCACCTTGCAAGCGCTGCCCATGCTGGAGGTCTGGAAGCGAGTTAGTAGCGTTTTTTTGTAGGATACCCGGATCTGGAAGCAGGGAGGTGATGTTAGTCTGTCCAGGCCATGCTGCATGGGCGGAGGGGTGACATGTGGAGGGGACAGACTGTCAGTGAAGACCCTGCAGGGTCCCGGGGCGAGCGCTGGCCTCGAGCTGAACTTAAATCCAAGAATAAAGACAGAAAACTGGGGGCAGGGAAGGGGAACAAGGAGAGGAGGGTCCTCGTGTCTCCTGGTGCCTTGGAGCAGAGCCCTGGGGCTCCAGCCCACTGTCCACGAGGGCTGAGCAGCTCTAGTTCTACTTTTGGCTGTTGTAAGCTTTGTGCCGCTGGTTCATGGGGTTTTCTGGAGACTTCATCCACTCCTTCTTGAGGAGCTGCTTGAGCTGGGACAGGCGCATGTTGGGGTTCTCTTGTTTCAGGCGTGGCAGGTTGAGCTCCTCAAAAGCGGTGAAGGCAGCTTTCATCCGGCGCTCGGGGTGCCGGTCGGCATCGTTGGCAACGCTGCCGGGGGGGAATCCAGAGGGACACGCGTCAGAGACACGTCCCCATGGGCACTGGCTCTGATCCCCCCTCGTCAGAGCCGAGCGTGTGCGGAGTAACTCGGGGGATAAAGCAGAAAACCCCACGATGCTTCCCCCACCCTCTTCAAATGCTCTCCAGAGCGCAGCAGGGCCGGGGCCTGATCTCGCTGCCGAGATCAAGGCACAGCCCAAGGGTAGAAAGGAGCCGGTTCTGGAGGAGGGAGCACCCGGAAGAATTTCCCATCAGGAAAGCGATACCTTCCAAGGAGAGCTCTGCTACGATACAGCCACGTACCTGAGGACAGCAATGGCATCTTCAATGGTCCTGGCCTCCACCGACCCTTCCTCCAGAACCCTTCTGTTGATGTTCTCCTCCAAGGGGACCTCCAAGTGAGTCTTCTCCTTCTCTACTGCAAAGGGAAGGAGGAAAGGAAGAGCTAACGTCAAATCCAGCCTGCGCAAAACTCTCAGAAGAAGGTTTCCCAAAGAACTCTGAAGGAAGTGCTGAGAAAACTCAGTTTTCTGAGAGCTGCTCCGCAGCTCTGCTTCCCCACCTCAGGGTAGCAGGAGGTTTCTTGTCCCCCACTCGGGTGGTAGACACAGACACAGCATCACACGCAGCACACAACAGCTGCAGAGGCTCCTGCTTTCCAAAACCATGTCCTTCACTGACAGTAGGTGACAAAAGACCAGCCCCCTTCCCGCTCCCAGCCCCCCGCGGCCATCAGGACCTTTCCGTGGCACCACCACACCTGTATCCGCATTCTCCTTCTGCTGCTGGTCTTTTCTGATCGTCTCCTCGATCTGGGCCCTGGTGACTTTGCCTGGAGTGACCTGCTTGGGTGACTTCCCCTTCAGCTTCGAGTCCTCCTCCTCCAGCAAGCGCTGCAGCTCCTTCTTGCGCTCCAGCTGCTCCAGCCGCCGCTTCTCCCTCTCTTCCTGGAAGAGAGAAAGGCCCAGGTCACCTCCATCCTTAGTCCTTCCTAAGGCAGAGGGATCCAACCATCCCAGGAACCCCACTTGGATACCCCACTACTGTAGCTAATGCAACACTGCCCTCACCTTATCTGAGGGGACATTGGCTGGGTCTCCCTGACCTCCAGCGAGACATCAAGGGATGGGCCCATCCCTTCAGAATGGATGATTCCCCTATCCCTGCCCCATCTGCAACCACACACTGGCTTCCCATGGTGTCAGTGCCACGAAACACAACCCCGCTGTCGAGCGCGAGGGACCCGCCAGGATCGCTGACAATCAGATTAAGTTCTCCACTTTAATTTTAATAAGTGGCTGGAGGTGGAAAGTTCAGCGGTTGCTCGAGACAAGAGGCTGAAATTCGTCCTCGAGTCTGGCTGACACTCTTCCCAAGAGCCGGGACGGGTGGTTAGAGCGAATCCAACAACCAGAGCAGCTCTCCTGGGAACTCTGAAGTGCTCCAGAAGGACTTCAAGAGCCACTTTGCCCTGCAAGGCCCAGGGAAGAGGGTGACAAGACCACGCAACAGGCTCTCAGGGGCTTTCAGCACTTTGGCTCTGAGTTTTTTTCCATCCTCTCCCAAAGCCAGCAAGGTCTGGCACCAAGAAAGAAACAAGTGAAGATCTCCGGGGCAGCGTCACGGGCTGCAAAGTGTTTCATGTTTAGGTTGGTTACACAAGCACTTAATTATGGCTCTCATCCATTATTCACAGGGGTGGCACAACGAACCGATCGAGCGTTAATGGAACGGGTGGATTCAGAGCAGCAAAACCACCCCAGCAGTAACACAACCTGCCGACATCAGCGGGGTTTGAGGAGCAGAATTACACGTGTTGGGGTAGGGCCCAGTTTGGAGATGGGAAGTGAGGTTGGGGTTTGAGACACCATTAAACAAACCCACCATGGAATCACAGAATTGTTTTGGTGGGAAGAGACCTTTAAGTTCCTCGAGTCCCCCAGCACTGCCAGGGCACCACTAACCCCTGGCCCTCAGCACCACATCTCCACGGCTTGGAAACCCCTCCAGGGATGGGGACTCCACCACTGCCCTGCCCAGCCTGGCACAGCCCTTCCCACCAAGAAATTCTTCTTCGTGTCCAACCTCAACCTCCCCTGGTGCAACCTGAGGCCATTTCCTCTTGTCCTGTCGCTTGTTCCTTGGGAGAAGAGCCCGACCCCACCTGGCTCCAACCTCCTGTCAAGGAGTTGTGCAGAGCCAGAAGGTCTCCCCTGAGCCTCCTTTGCTCCAGGCTGAACCCCCCCAGGTCCCTCAGCTGCTCCTCACCACACTCCTGCTCTAGACCCTTCCCCAGCTCCGTTGCCCTTCTCTGGCCACGCTCCAGCCCCTCAAGGTCCTTCTGGGAGTGAAGGGCCCCAAAACTGACCCCAGGATTGGAGGTTGGGCCTCCCCAGTGCCCAGCCCAGGGGGACGATCCCTGCCCTGGTCCTGCTGGCCACACTGGTGCTGGTACAAGCCAGGATGCTGGTGACGCAAGTTGCTCCACAGCTCGAGTTTAAAGAAAAACTCATCAAAACACCAAATCAAAGCCCACAAATGCTGAATCAAAGCACACCCTCAGGCTGCTGCTGCTTCCGTCAGGACCAGGCCTTTGAGGCCGGCTGGGAAGGGAAACCTCGTCTGGCTCCACTCGGAGCAGCTGGGGCCAAGGATGGGGAAAAAGCCATTAGAGGGATGAAGCCTTTAGTACAACTGGCAGTCCTCAAATTCTCGGTCATTGAGCGTTTAGTGCCAGTGCCTTGAGACACAAGAGTCCAGCAACTGGACCGTGCACGATTTCAAAGTGCAAACTCACTCCTTTAAGACAGCGGCTCTCCCCGCCCGCTGCCTTCCTGCCAGGCCTCTCCTCCTAGTAAAGGCTGAGTAAACAAATGTACTCGGTCTCCCAGATCAGGAGGGATTTCTGGCTGCTCCTAAAACGGGAAAGAGTGTCATGAGGAAGGGGAAGACTCTTTGGCCCCCCAAAAAGTTTATTCACAGGGATACAGCTCAGCTAGAGCAGCTGCAGGGCTCTGCCTACCCTCACTCAGCACAGCTCCAGCTCCAGGTGGGATCTCCAGCCTCAGAGCATCAGGCAGATTTTAGGAAGAATGCAGGAGAAACCCTCAAACCAGGCAGAGTAATGTGACAGAACAGAAGGAGGGTGACAGAAATCCCTGAAGGTCCAGCAGTCAGAGAGATTAAACCACTTAATTAGATGTAAAGCATGAGCAAGAGAAGCAGCAGCACGTCTTCAGGGTGTTGTGCCTGGAACACGGGCTAGTGCGGAGAAACTGTCCCCTGACCGCTCGTCCCCACTCTGAAGCTCAGGGGTGACTGAACGAGGTGACCCGGAGAAGGTGCTGGCACAGGGAGCACCTGGGTTGTGGCTTGAATAATTCAGGAGATGGCCAAGGAGCGGATACACAAGTGCCAATGACCTCAGGGAAGGGAGCAAGACATTTGGGAACAGAAACGTTATTTATAGTAAGAGATTATCTTCTCTGCCTGCTTATTCCAGAAAGGGAATTGTCCCAAAGGCAGCTGGCTCAGCAGCATGTCTTGCACCACCCGGGACAACGACACCCCTGACAGAGCAGAAATTCAAGGATAACGCTCTGCTGCCGATAGCACCTTTCAAAGGAAACTCTGAGGAGGACACATCCACTCGGGGAAGGGGAGAGAGGCACCGGCAGGGTGTGGAGCCTTCCTCCCACACGTGCTGCGGGGGACTTCCAGCTACTCCTTGTCTGTGGTGCCCAGCGACAGGACAAGGGGCAACGGGCACCAACTGGAACCCAGGAGGTTCCATGGGAGCAGGAGGAGAAACTTGTTTGGTGTGAGGGTGTCGGAGCCTGGCCCAGGCTGCCCAGAGAGGTTGTGGAGTCTCCTTCTCTGGAGAGATTCCAAAGGTGCCTGGACCCGATCCTGGGCTCCTTGCTCTGGGTGAGCTGCTGGAGCAGGGATTGGACAAGGTGATCTCCAGAGGTCCCTTCCCACCCCCACCATCCTGGGATTCTGTGAAACGAGTAATTTTCTCCCCGACGTTGCTGTGCTCTGCAGGGCACCTGGAGGAGCAGGGGGTGAGGTTTTCTTTAGCTGGACACTTGTGTTCCCAAGGATTTGGGTGTTAAAAGGCGAGTTTCCAGCCTCGCAGGGAACCGCCTGAGCAAGGAACAACTCATTAGCTTTCAGAACAGCTTCCCACCTGCCAGTCAGGAGGAGAACAAGGTCCCACGCACACAGCTTTGAGAACGGCTCCCAATCAACCTCTTAGTGTGAGGCCCCGAGGAGGGAGGGCTGGAAAGCGTGCCTGGCGAAGCACGTCGCTCCTTACACAGCAGAAGGGCAAAGCAAAGCAAAAAAAATGATGCAGGCAGAAAGCGAGCGAGGCATAACCAACCTGGGGGATGTCTCGGGACCCACTGGGCCCTCTGAGGTACAGCAGAACCTGGAGATGGGGTCAAATACACCCCTAAAAATATATTTATAGGGATATAACTAAGCAAGAGCACCCATGGGTGGTCAAAGCAAGCATGGAAGGGATCATGGAACCTGAGGAAGCTGGTTCTGGGGTCTGAAGCCCAGCCTGGTGTCTCTCCACTACATCTCTGTCCCCTGCGCTGCTCATCGCCGGTGCCTGGTACCACGCAATGTCCTTCAAAGAGGGAAGAACAGTCATTTCACCTGTCTGGTGCTCACAACTGAGTAATTCCACCCTGAATCAGAGGAGAGGGGGGAGAGAAAGTCACCGCTTGCCTGCCTGCAGTACCACTGCAGCGAGGACCTGTCGGTACACAAGCCTGCGGCCCACGGCCCGAGGCTAACGGGGACTAGGAAGGCAGAAAAGTCACACCAAAAGAGTTTTGAGCTGCTGCTGCAAAAAATTGTTCAGCAAACAGAGCCCGACTGGGGAGAAGGGCTTGTTCTGTCTCAGCCAGACAGCCCCAGTGGGAGTTTAGGAAGGATTTAGGGAATTTGGTGTCCTGCCAGCAGATATCTCAGCTCCTGTGTGTGCCTGCAGGGCACAGAGCCGCTAAACCCAAGGTCACCGGAGAGAAGAAGGTCTGACTCCAGCTGCGAGACCTCTGCCCTTGACTCTCCTGGTCTTTTCCTCCCGTAGTGCTCCGGCTGATCCAACGGTTTGTCACCCTTCCAAGCCTGCCCGCAGCTCCGCCCAGGACAGACGCGTCCGCGACTGTTCCACCACCAGACACACTTTAGCTAATTGCACGGAGATAAATAAACCATGCTGTGATCAGGCCAAGGAGCATCACGCTCTGAGCTTTGGTCGAACCTTGCAGAGGAAGGGCAGGAAGGGACAGAAAGGATGAAAACACCCCAATGTCAGAAGAAAAGCAGCTCCCTCGGTAAAACCTCGAGTCCTCCAGCAAGGATGTCGATTCTGTGCTTCCCAGCCGGAGGTCTCCAGGGAAGGTGACAAGCTGTGACTTGGGAAGGTCCCCAGGCAAGGTTCGTGGGAAGGAAAAGCACCAAAACACAGCACTCGGGTGAAATTCCGACCCAAAGACTATAGGGGAGGGGCTGGCTGAGGCGCCGAGCGGGAACCACCTCACTGGTGTCTCTCAACACCAGTCTGAGGCTCTGGGAAGGGCCTTGGTTTTCTAGTTAGCAATTCCAGCTCAGGACACAGCTCCTGGGTCTGCAGGAGGCTGTTTTGGAAGCCCAGTCAAATAGGTCAGTGTCGGCCAAGTCTTAACTGGAGCAATAATAAGTCCTTGTTCCAGGAAATAATTAGGGAGCATTACAGGATCGCGTGGGGACCAGCACAGGACTCCGCATTCCAAACGTCAGGACACATATTCGGGGTGAACTCACACAGGCAATCACCGGGCGCAGCTACCAAGGTCACAGGGACGTGCTGGCTCCCTGCCCGCCTGGCCAGCGCGCTCAGGACCAGCACCGAACTGACCCAGCACCACAGACCCAGTAACGCCACAAACCCCATTTACGCCATCAACACAAGCCCTGTCTGGTCAGCACGTGGGTAGAGAAATCCCTTCGGAAGGGACAGCGACGTTACCACCAGTTGTTTCTAGAACACCTCAAAAAGCAGATGGTAGATTGTCTAATGCGGATGCAGGACAACGTTAAAAACCACATCACCCAGAAGCGAGCACTGCAGGGCCCTGTTTATTGAACACCGAGGGCACCCGGCACCAGCCAAGCTGCCAAGAGCAAAGCAGAGAGGATTTTTTGAGACAGACGCAGGGCACACCGAGTTACAGAGCAAAAAACCCCAAGCTTTGTAACCCTCAACCCTCTTGATTTCTTTTTCCTTCTACAGGAGTCAAAGAGGAGTTAAGAAAGGAAAAGAAAAAAAAGAAAAGCTGAAGAACCTCTTGGTCAAAAATCAAGCCCTGCAGCAGAGTTCATGGGTTTTTTTACCTCATTCAATTTTAAGTGATTCCAACAGTAAAGCTTTTGGTGCCTCCCTTGGGACACCAGCTCCGAGATCCACCAGATTTCTGAATTACACATCAAAGCTTACACTTACTCCCACACTCAGCTGCTTTTAGCTCCCGGAGAAGCCACTAGTTCCAGCTCTTCCACCCAAAACCAAGCGTAGGACAACGCACGGAGACACAGCTCCAGCTGGGGCACAGAGGAGGAGAACCTGGATCTGAGGGGCTTCGCAAAGGACCCAGCTAGAAGATACCCATCTACCTGACCAGGCCATTCACCTTCCTCTGTTCCTTCCTCATCACGTGTTTGTCTTCATCCTTCCAGTAGGCATCTTCCAGCTCCTGCTGACGTTTGGCATCGGCTGCTGCCTTTGCCTCAGCTTTCCTCGCACGGGCAGCAGCCGACTTGGTATTTTCACCTTGGAACTTCTTGGGCATCACTCAAGGTGCTCTGTGGAGAGGAAAAGAAGTTCAGATCCACCCCCTGGACAGGATCTCAGGTTTGCCATCACGCCAGGAAGCGGGAATAGCTGGAGTTCAGATCCTCACCCTGGATCTTGGGTTCACCACCACCCCAGGAAGCAGGAACACCCGAGTCCACACCACGAAAACCCCCTTTTATTGCCTCAGGCTATTTCAAGATCCTCGGCAGACCAGACCTAGCAACCTCCCAGCTCAGCCAGGAGGAACTCTGCTCCCGCAGGAGGAACTCTGCCCACCCCACCCCACATCCTCAGCAGAAGACAATCCCTCCTGCCTACTTATTGTGCTGCAACTGCACAACAAACCGAGCTGCTGGGTTCTTGGTACCAGGTCAAATGCACCCAGCACCCTGCACAGAAACACAGCCCCGTTAACATGGATAAATGACCTCATCTGTCTTAATTCCCCCTGCACATCAGGGTCCGGGAAGTCCTAAAAGCCGTAAGGCCGTAAAGTGGAAAGAGGAACCAAAAAATGAAGCAGGCGCTGGGACAGGCCCCTCTCCTGAGCACGCTGCCCGTGCAGACACCATGTTCTGACCTGAAATCTGCACTCTGAGTTGCAAGTAAGTATTTGCTAAAGAAGAAACGACAGAGAAGAGCTGCCCTTTAGGCCCGGCTGCTTGAGCCTCAAGCTTTCCAAAGCCTGGATTAAAACCCTTCTCCCCGATACCTGCTCTGAGCCTTCTTGAAGAGTCTGGGCTGGGCCAACAACGTTGGGGGGGTGGGGGGGGTGTAGAAATCCCCCACCCGGGGGCTGCTCCCACGGCCTGGTCCTGCTCCAGACCCTGCACCCGGAGCTGCCATCCCCAAGGGCCAGCTGTCACCTGCTCCATGCCACCATCCCCAGCACGCCACCTCGCCCTGCGGCGCGACAGAGCTCCCCTCGGACCTCCCCTCCCACGACAGAGACACTGCACCCCCCCCCCCCCCCCCACCC
>VZZY01013415.1:4676-16557 GCA_013400335.1 Eurystomus gularis | reverse complement strand
CCCGCCACTACCACCACCACCTTCCTCTGCCCGCCATAAAGATGGCGACCCCCAGCCCCGAGATGGCCGCGCGGCTGTGGGCGGGGCCAGTGGACGTGGATGGGCGGGGCTCGGAGGGGCGTGGCCTATTGACGGCCGAGGACTTCTCGGGGCCACGCCCATTGGGCGTGGCTCAGCGGGGCAGGGCCCTTTGTTCTACAAATGGGGCGGGGCTTCGCAGGGCGGGGCCCCTCGTGATGGGTGGGGCTTAGCAGGGCGGGGCCCAATGTCACCTGGGTGAGGTTTGGCCAGGCCAGGACCAGTGTTCTCCGGGTGGGGCTCATTGTTCTCCTGGTGGGGCGGAGCTTAGCGGGGTGGGGCCCATTGTCACCTGTGTCCATCCCAGAACGCTGGGGGCTGGAAGGGTCCTCTGGAGCTCAGCTGTCCCCGTGTTGTCCTCTCCATGGTCACCCCCATGTTGGGTACCCCCCTCAGTCTGACCGTCTGCACAGCCCCCCGCAAGGACAGGCTCCTCCCAAGGAACAGTTTCTTTATTGAGGACCCCAGGACAGGGACGCGCACCCCCCTGGCTCATGCTCCCACCATGGCTGCAGCTCGGCCACCAGTGCCCTACACGTGGGTCTCCCGCAGCAGCAGGTCAGTGGCCATGCCAGGCTCGGGGAGGCCCTGGAGGGAACCATCCTCCCCATCCAGCTTCCCCGGCAGCTCTTGGGGGGCTTCAGCCTTGCCCGGGGGCTCTTCCCCAGGAGTCTTGGCACCCATGGGGGACCCCGAGGACGTCTGCTTCATTATGTCCCACCACAGCACGCCTGGGGGCAGCCGCGTCTGTTTGGTCGGTCCTGTTGGAAAGGGGGTGCCATGAGGGGGGTCTGTGGGGTGGGGGGGGGAACCCCCCAGTGCTGGGTCATGTCCCCACCTGGCCCCCGGCCTGACCTGGCAGAGAGCTGAGCAGGACCCCGGCCACCACTGTGGTGAGGGTCCCCAGTGCCCCGTAGTACAGGTAGGAGATAGCGTAGAAGTCACCCACGATGGCCGGACTGCGAGGAGAGGGGTCAGGGACCAGCAGAGACAGCGGTGTGACGTCACAGTGAGCAGGGAGGGCAGTGTGACGTCACAGCAAACAGGGACAGAGGTGTGACATCACGAGGAACAGGGAAAGCAGCGTGGTGTCACAAGGAACAATGCAAGGGGGTGTGACATCACAGTGGACAGGGAAAGCGATGTGACATCACAAGGAGCAAGGAAAGCGCTATATGACATCACTAGGAACAAAGCGAGTGGTGTGACATCACAGGGAACAGGGACAGAGGTGTGACATCACAAGGAACAGGGATAGTGCTATGACATCACAAGAAACAGGGAAAGCAGTGTGACGTCACAAGGAACAAGGACAGTGGTATGACATCACAGGGAACACAGCAAGTCCTGTGACATCACAAGGAAGAAGGAGAGTGGTGTGACATCACAGGGAGCCACCTGCACCCCCCCTCACCGTGGCGGGGCCGGGGGCTCGTGGCGGGGGGGCAGGGGTCCCAGGAGCAGGGTGCGGTTGGTGCCGGTGCTGCGGTTGTAGAGCGGGCAGAGGGCTCCGGAGACGGGCAGCACCCCCATGGTGGCCGTGCTGGGGGGGTACAAGGTGCCCCCCACCGCCACCCACAAGGAGAGGCCGAAGCCGGCGCCCAGGCCCCCCAGAACACCCTGCAGTGGAGGAGATGGGGAGTGGGTGGCAGTGGGACCCCCGGAACCCCCCACCCAAACCCCTTCATCCTGGGACTCCGACCTGTGCTGCATCCTCAGAGCGCCCCCCAGAAATCCCCCCATCCCAAAACTCCCGGCCATGCTGCACCTCTGGACCCACCTCCCCAGATCCCCCCCAGGACTCAAGGCCATGCTGCACCCCCAGAGCCCACCCCCAAACACCTCCATCCCAAAACCCCCAGCCATGCTACACCCCCAGAGCCCCCACCCAAAGCCCCCCATCCCAAACCTCCCAGCCATGTTGCAATCCTAGAGCTCCCCCCCAACCCTCCCTGGGGCTCCCACCCCTGCTGCACCCGCAGACCACCCGGACCCCCTGCCCCGGCACTCACGGCCGTGCTGCACATGGGCAGGAACATGCCCAGGACGAAGGCCCCCAGCAGCGGGCCACTGATCACCCCCATGACAGTGAAGGAGCCCTGGAAGGGGGACCCCAAACTGTGACCATCACCCTGGCTCCAGGGCTGGGGGACCTTGGTGGGGCTCGGAGGAGGAGGAGGATAGTGCTTGGCTCTGCCCCAGCCTGGCCACCTTGAAGGTCCTCTGGCAGCCAGCAGCACGTGGCCAGGTGCCGCTCAAGCAGGGCGTGGGCATTGGGGGCAAGCTCAGCCCCACGCCGGATCGGGCCCTGTGTGGAGGGGCTCACCTGCAGCACCCCCCCGCCCAGCAGCGAGGCCAGAGCTGCCACCGTGATGCACGACGTGCCGTAGATGAGCGCTGTGGGCGAGAGGGATGGTCAGCGGCATGGCACAACACGGCACTGCACATGGCACAGCATGGCACCATGCTGTGCACCGCAGCATGGCACGGAACAGTGCCGTGCAGGATGGGGGAGCATGGCACAGCACGGCACGGCGTGGCATGGCATGTCACAGGCTGGAGAAGCGTGGTGTGACTTGGCATGGCACAGTATGGTACGGTATGGTATGGTATGGCATGGTATGGCATGGCGTGTCACAGGCTGGAGTAGCAGGGCATGGTATGGCACAGCATGGCACGGCGCGGCATGGCATGATGGCACAGCACAGCATGACACATTATGGGATGGGCTAGGATGGGATGACACGTCACAGACTGGGCTGGCATGGCATGGCACAGCACGGCACGGCCCGGTCACCGTGCCCACTCACACAGCCCCTTGGAGATGAGGGTCAGCCTCCGCGGTGACAGCGCGGGCAGCCTGGGCTTGACGAGGTCCTCAACGGTGACGGCCGCCATGGCGTTGATGCTGGTGGAGGCCGTGCTGGGGCACGGGCAGGTGGCAGCTCAGCACCGGCAGCACATGGCTGGGG
Organism: Eurystomus gularis; assembly: GCA_013400335.1. Lineage (NCBI taxonomy): Eukaryota > Metazoa > Chordata > Aves > Coraciiformes > Coraciidae > Eurystomus > Eurystomus gularis. Next base: position 13,507 of record VZZY01013415.1, on the reverse strand, counting down.
AGGGGCACAAAACCCCCTCCCAGGGGAGGTTTGGGGTCCCCTTGGGGTGCCCCATCCTCACCTGAGGGTCCCGCTGTAGGCACAGGCCAGGAACAGCCCCGGCACCCCCGGGGACGTCTGGAAGATATCCAGGACCAGGTAGGGCATGTACTGGGGGGAGGTGGCGGTGGTGAGGGGGGGCAGGACCCCGGGGGACCCCAGGCCCCCACGATGGGGCTAAGATGGGGACACGGGGGTCCAGCCCTTCTCACTCTTCCACCTCACTGCCCTCAGAGGGGGCTGGTACCTGATCAGGGGCCGAGATGTAGCCAGCAAGGAGGGGGTCGCAGTCCTGGTAGAGTGCAAACATCACAAGGCCACAGGCCACCGCGCTGGAGACAATGGTGAAGAGCCCCACTTGATTCACCAGCAATGCCCTGTGAGCACGGGGGGGGGAGAACACCCCCTGAGCAGGGGGGGCAGGGGCTGTGGAAGGGTCTGTCCAGGGGCCATGCAGGGGTGCAAGGTCCATGCAGGGATGCAAGGTCCATATGAGGGTCCCTGCAGGGTCTCTGCAGGGTGCAAGGTCCATGCAGGGGTGCAGTGTCCATACAATCATGTAGGGGCCGTGCAGGGGCACAGAATTTGTGCAGGGACCGTGTAAGGCCCATGCAGGGGATGCAGGGTCTGCGTTGGGTCCATGCAAGGGTGCAGGTGCCATACAAGGTCTGTAAAGGGGTGCAGGGCCCACACATGGTCCATGCAGGGGTGCAAGGTCTGTTCAGAGTTACAGGGTCTCATACAAGTGTGCAGGGGCCATGCAAGGTCCATGAAGAGGTACAGGATCCATAGAAGGGTCCATGAAGGGGTGCAAGGTCCATGCAGGGGTGCAGGGTCTATGCAGGGGTGCAAGGTCTGCACAAGGTCCATGTGGGATTGCTGGCTCCATGCAGGGGTGCAGGCACTGGGTTCCCCGTGGGGGACAGGCTGGTGTGCAGCCATATCCCCCCCCCCTCACCAAGGGTAGCCCCTCCCCTCAGAGGGGGATCCCACACAGAGTAGGATCCGGCTGGTCCCCCATGGTCCCCCCATGCCCCCCCCAGTGCAGACTCACAGCCTGGCCTCCCGCTCGGTCCTGCAGGCCACGTAGCGCTGGACCTGAGCCTGGTTGACGCCGTACATGGAGAGCCAGACCAACGTGCCACCCACCAGGAAGGTCCAGACCGTGTACCGGCTCCGCGGGTCCGGGTTGAAGCTGGACACAATGGCCGGGGCACGGGGGGTGAGCCAGGGCTGGTACCAACCCCCCAGCTCCCCTTGGAAGGGGGAGCAGGGTTGGGGCGCAGCAGGGTGAGGGGGACTCACTCGCCGAAGTTCACCCTGGAGCCGTTGACGGCAATGCCCAGCACCCTGGCGGGGCCCCCCACCAGCAGCACCCCTCGAATGATGATGGCAATGAAGCCGGAGAGCATCACTAAGACCTGGAAGACGTCGGTCCAGATGACGGCCTTCATCCCACCCTGTGCCAAACAGAGCCATGGGTGAACACTGGAGACCCCCAGGGACCCCCAGGATCCCCCCACTCCCTCACTATGGTGGTGTAGAAGGTGCAGATGACTCCGGTGGAGAGCAGGGACGCCCAGATGTCCAGACCAGTCACTGAGGGAGAAGAGAAGGTGTTGAGCAGAGCCCCAGGGTGCAAACGGCACCCGGGTTGGGACAGGGCTGAGATGTCCCCAAGGCAGGGACGGGGAGGAGACGGGGAGCAGTCCCCACCTCCCCACCGCACCTTGGTTGAGGATCAGAGCAGGGGCGTAGATGACGATCCCCGTGTACAGCATCTGTGGGAAGAGGGGCCTCAGAGCCTCATCCCACGGGCACCGCAGGGACAAAGCGTGACCGGTGCCGCCCAAGCCCGGCGTGCGGGCGCTGGGAAAACACCGGGGTTTTCACTCAAAACAGGGCTCCCGCTGGGGGCTGTTTGCTTTGAGCCACAGGAAAACACGAGCACGGGAACGAGGACGCTTCCCAGGGGCTCAGGATCTAAACCCCCGCCGGGTGCCACGTCCCCGCGTCCCCACGTCCCCGTCCCACCCGCGCACCACGGACACGCACCGTGGCCACCACGTACTGCAGGGTCCCGCAGAGCCGGACGCTCCGGCTGAACCGCCGCTCCAGGTACTGGGGACGAGGACAAGGGAGTGCATCAGGGCTGTCCCAGCACCGCTGCACCCTGGGCAGGATGTGTCCCCCTCCCCGTGCCCACCTCGTAGGTGCTGGTGAGCCCCAGGCGGTAGAAAATGGGGAGGAAGAGCTGGGCCGTGAGGAGCGTGTTGAGCAGCTGGCCCAGGCACATCCAGAGGAATTTGGCTCCGTACCGATATGCCTCCGCCGGTACCCCCAGCACCTGGATGGCCGACATGAAGCTGGCTGAGAGTGAGAGCCCCACGGGCAGCGCCGACATCTGCCGTCCCCCCGTGAAAAAATCCTCCGAGGTCTTCTGGCCGCCTTTGGTGAGGCCGTGGAAGAGCCCGATGCCGGTGGAGATGAGCAGCATGAGGCCGAAGACTCCGTAGTCCCAGAGGCTGAAGGTGAGTCGCTCCGGCACCCAGACCTCCAGGCTGTGCGCCGGGGCCAGCGTGGCGGCTGCACGGGGAAGCTGTGGGTGGATGGGGACGTGGCACGGGGATGCGGCACGCATGGCTAGGCCTGGGCACGGCAGCACCGGTGCAGCCAAGGGCGGTGGAACCAGAGGGGGAGAAAACTCGGTGCGATTATCAACTGACATTTGATGTGCAGCAGAAAGGACCGAGCACAGAGCAGAGAGCGTGGCTGCCACCCTATCCCATTCCGGCCTGTCCTGTCTCATTCTGTTCCACCCCACCCCATCCATCCCATCCCATCCATCCCATCCCATCCCATCCCGTCCCACCCCATCCATCCCATCCCACCCCATCCTGTCCCCGGGAAAAGCCCAAGCTGCCAGAGGGACAGCCCAAGCTCAGCAAGGGAATTATCCCAAATACCTCCTGGTTCAGACCCTGCAGGGAGAGCAGATGGCAGCGCCTGGTCTGGCTGCTCCAGAGCACACTGAAGGAAGCACTGGCACCTGAAGGACGTAACCAGGAGGGAGCAATTCTCCCCCCCCAGCCAGCACAAACAAGGAGGGGCAGAGCCGCCGGCAAAGCCAAATTTATCTCTGGCCACGGGGGCAAAACAAACTGAAGCTAAACCTTTACCCAGAAAATGCAGCTCGGTTGGAGGCCAGCAAGGATCTGGTGCTGCAATGGGTCGGAGGAGGGCACAGGGTTTCCCGGGGGTCCTGAGGAGTCTGGTGGGGTGGCAGCGGCTGCTGTGACGTCCTGGGCAGGCGATGGGGAGGTGATGGGGCGAGTGGGGCCACGGTGAGGGGCTGGTGAGGGGCTGGCCGTGCCTCGGGCTCCTCCAGCTCATGGGGCGGGCATTGGTGGGAGGCAGGTTCAAGGGCGTCGGGGAGGAACCCTCGGCAGGGAGGACGGAGCCCTCAGGGGTCAAATCCATAACCCCTTCCCTCCCGCACTCCCCGACGCTGGCTATGCCAGGGCCGAGCAGTGGCACAACACCCCGTGTCCCCCGGGTGCTGACCCTGGCGAGCTCTGCCATGGTGGGATGGCTCAGGTCGTTGGGGTACGTGGCTCCCGTGGTGTGGGGCTGACGTAGTTTCCTCATTCTCTGGCACAAATGGTGCTTTGTCTTGCCTGGCCCCTGGACAGGTTTGTCCCTCTGAGAGTTCCTCCAGGGCTGAGCCTGGGCTTGGGACCAGGGAAGAGCCCCAACGTGGGGACAGGGTCACCGCGGGGACACCTTCCCATCCGAGGCATCACGGCTGGCCAAAGAGGGTCCCTGGTCCCAGGGTCTGGCTCCAGCACTGGGAGAAGAGCCCCAACACAGGGACAGAGTCACCATGGGGGACTGTCCCCTCTGAAACATCACTGCAAGGCCAAAGAGAGTCCCTGGTCCCCAGGGTCTTGCTCCAGCGCTGGTGGCCTTGTCTCCAACGCCCATCCCTGAGGACAGGGCTGAGCAGGACCCTCTCCCCTGCCTTGGCCCCAGCTTCGCCTCCTTGCTGAGCTGGTTTGTGCAGCAGAAAGGGGAAAAACAACAAGCAGTGGATGTTGGGCTGGGCCGCAACCGCCAGCGAGTGCGTGCAAGGCTGTGTGGCACCAGGACCGGGCACACGCCCAGCCCCGTGGTGGCCCCAGGGACACGGTGGCACCCTGGGGTCAGGCTGGCCGGGGCAGGACCAGGGCGAAGGGGCTGAGCCCGTCCCAGCAGGGCTGGGAGTGAGGCAAGGAAGGGACCAGCAATGGGTGCAGGGGGTCAGGGGTGTGTGGGCAGCACCCAGCCCTGCACAGGGAGGGTGGGCAGCTGCCCTGGCAGAGCATCGCCCATCCCTGTGGTACCCGCAGCTCTGGGAGGTGGCAGGTCCAGCAAGGTGCCCAGGTCTGTTGGGATGCCCAGCACCAAGCTGGGTGCTCAGAGCCAGCCCCTGCACCCTGAGGTGGCTCCTTTCTGCCCCCCACCCTGTACCCCCTCCCTTGCCAGGAAGCCACCCGCTGCGGAGGCTGTGGGCAGGAAGGAAGTCAGCGAGGGGATTTTTTGATGCTTCTCTTCTCTCGAAGCCTCCGAGCAGCCGCCTACGCAGCCCAGGAACCCCGACCCGGCAGCTCAGCCTGCCCAGGACCCCCCACCCCGGGGCCAGCAAGGCCGCTGGCACGGCAGCAGGTACCACATCGGCATGGGGGGGCTTCATGGGGGCTGGGCACAGGGATGAGCACAGGGCCCTGGGCTGGCTGGCAAGGAGCGGCCGTGGGGCTGACTGGGGAGGGAGTGTTATCTTCATGCCCACTGCGTGCCTCAGTTTCCCCTTTACCCTTCCCAGGATGGGCTGAGCCCAGCCCTGGAGACGCTGCAGGCTTGGCAGTGGGGTCTTAACCCAGGGAGGATGCCAAGGGGATGGTGTGGGGAAGGGCACGCGTGGGGCAAGGTCCTGCCCACATAGCGGGGACCCCAGTGCCACCAGCACCCTGGTGCTGAGCCCCTCCCATCCTTGCAGCACCCACCATGGCCCCGCTGGGTGAGGACACGCCGCTGATCGGGGAGCGATCCTGCAGCCTCTCCTCTGCTGAGACCGGCACGCTTCAGGTGTACCTGTACCACCGGGCACCGGCCCCTCGCAGCCCCCCTGGCACTGACGCCGGTGTCCTCACCTTCACCTTTGGCGAGTACACGGCCGAGGAGCTCTGCGTCCGTGCTGCCAAAGCCTGCGGTGAGCATCGTCCTGCGGCACTGCCAGGTTCAGGGCACCGACCATGGGCTTGAGGCACCAGCTGTGGGCGAGGTGGCGGTGGTGAGGGCTCAAGGTACTGGCCATGGGCTCAGGGCACTGGTCATGGGCTTGGGGAACTGGCTGTCGGCTCCAGGCACTGGCCATGGACTCAGAGTGCCAGCTGTGGGTGTGGGGTACCAGCCATGGGCTCAGGGTACCAGCCATGGGCTCGGGGCACTGGTCATGAGCTCGGGGCACTGGTCATGGGCTCGGGACACCAGCCATGCCCACCCCCAGGCTGTCACAGCCCAGTCTCTGTCCCTAGGCGTGCTGCCCGTCTGCCACCCGCTCTTTGCCCTGGCCACCGAGGATCTCAGCTGCTGGTTCCCCCCCAACCATCTCTTCACTGTTGACGACTCCCGCAGCCAGGTCGTGGTGTACAGGATCAGGTACAGCCCGCGGGGACCTGGCCGGCCCCAGCCCGGCCCCCTGGGGAGTCTCTGATGGCTGCTAGGAGCTGTGTGCTATAGGGGACACGGTGCTGAGCCCCCTCCACTCTCCCCATCAGGTTCTTCTTCCCCAACTGGTGTGGGCTGGGACAGTGCCAGCGCTTCCAGCTGCTGAATGACCGGGCCAGCCCCATCCTGGACTATCCTGTCATTGATTACCTGTTTGCCCAGGTGAGCCCTGCCAGGCTGGCATCGCTGTCCCCAAGCCCCGGCACTGCAGGTGGGGATGAGATGATCTCCAGGGGCTCCTTCCAACCCCCACCATGCTGGGATTCTGGAATTCTATGATACCTGCCACAGCCTCACGCAGGGATGGGGGGTCTTGGGGTGCATCAGGTCTCCTGGCTGCAGCAGTAAGCGGCAGCCAGTGTGGGGGGAGCAGGGGGCTGGCGTGGGGAGCCCCCCACCCACCCATGCCCTGTGTCCTCCCCAGTCCCGCAGCGATTTCATCGGGGGACGCATGCCCGTGGCACTGAGCCTGCCCACGCAGGAGGAGTGCCTGAGCCTGGCCGTGCTGGACATGCTGCGCATCGCTAAGGAGAAGCGGCAGAGCCCCGACGAGGTCTTCAGCCATGTCAGGTGAGCTGGGGGGACAGCTTGGCCGCCATCGTGACAGCCTGGCCCCCATGGGGACACTCTGACACCCGTGGGGACAGCCTGGGACCCATGTGGACCACCCATCACCCACCGCTGCCTCACCTCCCCATCCCCGGCAGCTACAAGTCCTGCATCCCGGAGCCGCTGCGGTGCCAGATCCAGCAGCACAGTTTCCTCACCCGCAAGCGCATCCGCCACCGCTTCAGCAAATCCCTGCGGAAAATCTGGGGCTGCCAGACGGACGGACGCTACCTGAAGCTCAAGTACCTGCTGGACCTGGAGCGGCTGGAGCGCCGCTGGACTGAGGAGAGTTTCCACGTGCGCTCGCCTGGCTCAGCCGCGGCCATCACCATCCACGTGGCCGGCGAAAGCGGGGTCTCCTGGAGCTGTGGTGCCCCTGAGGTGCGGGCAGGGGGCTGTGCCAGGGGGTCGCTCGGTGGGGACGTGGAGGCCATCCCTGGTGGTGTCCCCTCGCAGAGCCACCAGCACTTCTGTGACTTCCCCGACATCGCCGACATCACCATCAAGCAGGCGAGCCGGGACGGCAGCCCCGTGGAGAACCGTGTTGTCACCCTCACCAAGACCGACAACCGGGTGCTGGTGAGCTGGGGGGCACAGTGGGGAGCCCCAGCTGGGTAGGGGGCTGCGGGTGGTGTGGGGCTGACCTCCCCCCCTCTCCACCCTGCCCCAGGAGGTGGAGTTCCCCACGCTGCAGGAAGCCCGCTCCTTTGTGGCTCTCATCGATGGCTACTACCGCCTGACGGCGGATGCCCACCACTACTTCTGCAAGGAGGTGGCACCTCCACGGCTCCTGGAGGACTTGGAGAATGAGTGTCATGGGCCCATCAGGTGGGTGCTGGGACACTACCTCCCTGCCATGCCCAATCCACAAGTGACGGAATTGGGGTCAGTTTTGGGGCCCTCACTCCCAGAAGGACATTGAGGGGTTGGAGCGTGGCCAGAGAAGGGCAACGGAGCTGGGGAAGGGTCTAGAGCAGGAGTGTGGTGAGGAGCAGCTGAGGGACCTGGGGGGGTTCAGCCTGGAGAAAAGAAGGCTCAGGGGAGACCTTCTGGCTCTGCACAGCTCCCTGACAGGAGGTTGGAGCCAGGTGGGGTCGGGCTCTTCTCCCAAGGAACAAGAGACAGGACAAGAGGAAACAGCCTCAGGTTGCACCAGGGGAGGTTGAGATTGGCCATGAGGAACAATTTCTTGGTGGGAAGGGCTGTGAAGGGCTGTGCCAGGCTGGGCAGGGCAGTGGTGGAGTCCCCATCCCTGGAGGGGTTTCCAAGCCGTGGAGATGTGGTGCTGAGGGCCAGGGGTTAGTGGTGCCCTGGCAGTGCTGGGGGAGCGGTGAGACTCAACGAGCTTAAAGGTCTTTTCCAACCAAAACAATTCCATGATTTTATGATGGGAGAAGAAGTCACTTGGGTGGCAGACACAAGGCTAGTGGGCACCAGGCCCCATCCTGCTTGCAGGGCTGGTGATGCTCAGGCCACCCTGGTCCCTGCTGGGTTTGGGGTCACTGTGGTGGGTCCCTGGGGTGTCCCCAAGGTGGGACCGCGCTGCCCCTGACCCTCTGCCGTTGGCAGCTCCGAGTTCGCGGTGGACAAGCTGAAGGTGGCCGGGAGCCAGCCGGGGTTGTACCTGCTGCGCCGCAGCCCCCAGGACTTCGACAGCTACCTACTGACAGTGTGCACCGAGGTGAGACCGGCACCGGCACCGGTACTGGCAGGGGACCAGGGTGCTGGCACCGTGAGTGTCACTGGGAGCAGGGAGGGAAAAGCAGGGGCTGAGCCCTGGCACTGGTGGGACGATGCCACCAGCTGTGTCACTTCAGGACGGGCACCCTGCAGACAGGAGGGGCTGGGTGGGGGGGTCCCCAGGGTGCTGAGCCCAGCTCTGTCCCCACAGACCCACTCCGGCCGGGACTACAAGCGCTGCCTGATCCGCAGGGACGAGGACGGCGACTTCTGGCTGTCAGGGGTGCCACGGCGGTTCTGCAGCCTGCGGGAGCTGCTGGGCACCTACGGGCGCTGCGAGCTGCAGGCTGAGGGTGCCCGCCTGCTCCTGGCCGCCTGCCGCCCACCCCTGCCCCGAGGTGACCCCCNCCCCCGCCAACACCTGACGTCACAGCGCGGGCGGTGTTGTCAGAGAGTGGGTTGTGAGGTCATAGAGCAGGTGGTATGAGGTCACAGAGCAGGCGGTGCTGTCACTGGGAGGGGTGGGGTGTGACATCATGGGGCTGGCTGTGTCATAGGCCAGGCTGTGAGGGGTCACAGAGCGGGTTATGTCGTCATAGAGCTGGCCGTGTGACGTCGTAGAGCTGGCTCTGTTCCACCACCGAGTGGGTGGTGTCACGCGGTAGGCTCTGTGACATCATAGAGCAGGTCGCATGAGGTCACAGAGCAGCCTTTGTCATCACAGAGCAGGCTGGGTG
>VZZY01013412.1:0-19776 GCA_013400335.1 Eurystomus gularis | reverse complement strand
CCATACCATAGAATGTCATGCTCGGTACATTGGTCAGCAGGTGGCAAGCAATTGCATTGTGCATCACTTGTCCTTTTCTTGGGTTTCCTCTGTCTCTCTCTTTTCATTGTGTTCCTTTTAAATACAATTATTATTATAATCAGAATTTTATTATTAGTATCAGTATTATGTTTTTCTTAATTTTGCTTATTAAACTGTTCTTATCTCAACCCATGAGTTTTACTTTCTTTTCAATTCTCCTATCCTTCCTGCTGGGAGGAGAGAGGAGTGAGTGAGTGGCTGCCTGGTGTTTGGTTGCTGGCTGGGGTTAAACCACCACAACTCTATCAGAGAGAAGAGCAGCAGCTCCTTACTGCTCAGGTCTGCAGTCATCAGCCAGAACTTGCAGGTTTCTGTTATAAGATTCTTACTATTTTTCCTTCTGCAGGTGCTGCAGCTTTGCCACTGCTGTATCAATCAGTCTCTGATGATTACTAGCAATTAAGCTATTTCTGATGTTACTCTTTGGTACTCTTGTTTTTGAGCCAAAAGATACACCTCACTGCTGAAGATATGGCAGAGCTAAATCAGTGCCTACAGTCAGGTCACAGCTGCTGGTAATGTCACTGTTTTTGAGTGGGATTAAAAGACAGCTAAGGCATCTGTAACCGGAATTAACAAATGTAAATCCCTGCTGAAAGAGATGAGATGCATTTCAGCAGCTTCCTGCACCTCCACCTTGCTCCTTCCTAGCCAGCATCTCACCCTAAGCCCTCTCCTTCCCATATACAAAAGCTGTGCTGCACCTGTCTTAAGTGATGGAGATATGAACCTTTGTAGGCCTGAAACAAGCGATGCTACTGAGCTCATAAAAAGCTGGCCTGACGTGTATTTTATTAGACAACAGAATTAGTAGTAGTTTCAGAAGTTATTGTTTCTAAACTACTGGAGAAAACATTGCATAATGTAGTATCCCTGCCAGTATTGATGTCTCTAATATGCTGTACACGATGCAATACTTATGTACATGCCTTTTCAGAGTAAATCAATTTACACACAATTAATTATGAAATTGTCCTTCTAAGTAATTTTTTAAAAAGATGCCTTTGAAAGAGAGGATGTATGGGATAATGTAAGAGGTACCTTCTGCTCAGGTTCTGTCCTGAAAAACAAACATGATAGCCCTGATCAAAATGCTACTCATAAACCTTTCCACCATCTGGCTGCTGTAACTGTTGTTGAATACAAGTGGTCTACAGAGCCATGAACATCTTGATAAAAGGAGCAAGATGTCACAAAAGCAATAAAGCTGACATTTCTGCAGACGCAGCTGCACTGAGACAGGTCACATACCTGAGAAAGAAACAATTAAAGTTCCTTCAGATTCCAAGTCCTTGAAGTTAGAAAACGTGTTATTATCTTGTGACAGAAAGATGTGTTATAAGCAGATCTTTCTTTTCAGTCCTTACAGTGATTTTATTGCATTGGAGGAACTAGAGAGTAGTTGGGTTTTTTATACCATGGCAGCCCATCCCTTTGAAAGCTAATCACCTAGTTTTATTTAGTGAGTGCAGAACAATGGCTTTCTGGGCAAAACTGACAAGTTTTGTTTCTGGCTGTTCATTTGATACTCCCTCCTTTTAAACTGAAAAGTGATATGTGATTTTAATTTGCTAACAATGGCTCCTGCAATAATGATGTCATGTGTCTGACATGGTGTCTGATGCATAGCATTTTGAGATTTGTTTTGTAAGACAGTATCCCAAATTAAAAAATACCTTGTAGTCTTTGGATTTTCACAAGTAATTTGTACTCAATAGACAGTATTTTACTTTTCTTCCCCCCATTTTCATTGCATGCTTCTTAGATGTTATTACCAAAAAAGAGGCATGAATAATATCAGAAAAAGCTATGTTCCAAGTGAACTCTGAGAAATTATCCAACAAAGCCATAAAATAAAACCTCAATCTGGGATGGATACACTGCATTGTGACCCTAGTTGAGAGGCCTGGAAAAAAAAAAAGAACTATTTGTTGTGCTAGGCTCAGGGAGATTCAGACCTGCTTTGCTCAAGGAACAAAACACCTATCTTCACAAAGCCTCCTTCGCTGTTATTATAAATAATTCCCGGCTGCACTACAGTACCACACAGAACCACCAGACAAAGATCTGGGCTCTGGACAGACGCTGTCTGATATCCTCCTTGTCTTGCATACAATGTCATTTTCAGAAAGCCGTTTAACCTTTTTTTGTAACGGTAAATGTGAAAAACATCAGATCTTGCTGGTTTACTGGAGCTTCTGATGTTGCAGTTGCAAAGGGCTGGGGAGGGGGCGCGTGTTTTTCTGTTCCTCCTAAAGCAGATCCTGTTAATTAAGTGTGAAGACGGCTTTCAGCCTGGAGTCCCCTCTTTCTGGTCTCCTGTTTCCTCTCCCTTATGTCCCTGTCTTTTCTTGTTTGCATTCTTTTGAATCCCTGCTACTCTCACCTGTCTTTTGTGGGCAAGCAGCCCATTTCCCAAAGCGCTTTGGATCCCCAATATTAATGTGCATCTATTTTGTTCCTACTGCTGCACAGGAGCTGTTTTGTTTTGTTTTGTTTTGTTTTAAAATAAATATAAATATATCTATAATGTTTATGTTTTTATATAAACATAACCATAAAATATATAATAGGGCCTAGTTGGATGGCTAGTCCCAAAACAATGAAGAACAAAGAGACAGAGGTGGGAAGAAAAGGTTAGATGTCTTCAATGTTTTGCACGCCTTGCAGGCTCTCCCACCACTCATTTCTACTCATGTGGCACTGAGATTTTGAATAGACATTGTCTCCGGAATGAAGAATCTTTTAGTGTTTCTTTCCCATCAAAGGATTTCCTTAGATTAAGCTATCTTCAGTCACAAATTTCAAAGGCAAAATCAACAGATTAAGTCTCAGGTAGGATATTGACACCAGTGGTTCTACTAGGACTAATGACTGCTACTGTTTGTAGCACAGCACACAGACAGTGGTCTCAGATACTGAAGAAAAATGCCATACAGAAATAAAGTACAGAGGGACTTCCTTGAGACTAATCTGAAGATTTTCTCTATGTTGAGAATGAAGTCTGTAGAACTGATCTACTATAGGACATAGTATCAGGCGCAAAAAAATGGTTAAGTTCTCACCACTCAGTCACCTCTAACCAACATTTCCTGCATCCCTATACTTGGACATGCCAAGGTCCCTACCTATGTAATAGTCTGCTTTCAGCAGTGCCTTCAACAGCTGTTAAACAGCTAAGAAGCTACTACAAACCCTGCTCCACTCCAAAATTACAAACCAACGCAAGGAGGGACTTGAATTTAAGCTTCTTATAGCCAAAGAGTTTACACTAATTAGTACATCAAAATGGGTGCTGTCAAGATCCCCCATCAGCTCTGCAAAAAAATGTGCACTGAGGTGACCATGACTTTGCCCACCAGAGCTGATATATCCATGGCTTTGGCCTCTGGATCTGCTGCCTCCTGCTTCTGCAAGGCTAAAGTATATGTGGTCCAGACTTGAATGAAGGGTTTGGCACATTCAGAGCAATAATGTTGTCTTGTATTGTTTCTCCAACATTGAAAGATTATATTCTCCCTGCAGGGAAGGGGGCTTATTTAGTGAAACGGTCAACTCTAGGATGCAGTGTTCCAAACACTGGATGACTCTACCTTCACTTGCCATTCTCATAGAATCTTTGGAAAACAGATTTTCCTTGTTTCACTTTCCTAGACTCCTTTCCTGACAGGAAGTACTCTAATTGTATAGTAACTCTCTAAATTGGAAGCTGAGTGAGCTGATGACGCAACATTCCACCCAACAGTTTTATTTGGGCTCCTAAACAATTGTCTTTTTTTTCCCACAAAGCACACCTGATGATTGTACTGACAAGCTGGATTTTTTTTGTCTTCATCTTTGTATTAACCTGTCCATTGTATTCCTGAGGAAGTATTTATGTCAAAAGAGATTTGAATTGTTTGTCTCCTCAAATGCTTTAAGGAGATTTCTCTTTTTAATTGCTCTGCTTTAATGAAAGATAAATTGTTATCTCCATTAGCTGCAAGGGTCAAAGAGACCCTGACAATGCATGTTCTTAAATGCTTGGCTGAGCTGGGGAGAAATAATCAATGGTTTCTGTCAAGAATATATAGAAAATTAATCATTCTGTTCCCAGATCATTTATGTTAATTAATGTGTATTGAAAGTCTCATTGGTAATGTCTAGATTACAGCAATACGACATACCATGTAAATGGTTTTTTATGCTTATACATATGAATCAAAAGCAAACAAGCAAGACATATAAGTAGGCTCAATTCTCAGATTTCAATAATCACCAGTAGTAGAGAGGGGGAAAAAAGCAGCACTAAAACAAAGCAACAAAACCTACTCCTAGTGAACAAGCTTTATTTGCGCCTACAGCTGTCATATACCCAAAGACTAGGTGAAGGATACAGTATCTGCTCACAGGAGTAGGTTCAGAATACAGTACTGTTTAAAATCTATTTAGAAGCAAAAGGGATTAATATGAATTTAACATGATGTCTCTGCTCTTTATTATCTGCAGACAACGCATATGTTTTTCTCAAAAGTAATTCCATCTTATTTGTAATAAAAGTATTGACTTTCTGTAGTGTAGCTTTTTTATGGTGTAACAAATGGTTGCCAAAGATAAAAAACTGCTCTTAGTAACTTGAATAACTAGCTGTTAGTTTTGCTAAAGGAAAGTTCTCATCCTTTCCCTTTCATACATAATGCTCAAAATGTGAATGAATCATCTGAGCACTGCCAATACAGGTGTTTTTTTCCACCTAAAGCCCAGCAAGAATGAATATGGATTTCTCAGGCCAGCTAGGGGTGTTATCTGAGTCCCTGTGGCTCAAGGAGGACTCCAAATTCCTTTCTGAAAACATTATTGAGATGATGATCTTGCTTGAATGTTGTCTGGCATTTCTCTAATCTTTCTTCATGTGGCCTATCTGTAGTCCAATTTAATTTCTTTACTAGGCCAAAGCATCTGTATTGTGAGACTTTCTCATGCATTAAATACTTTTCTAGGAGAAATCTAGAAAAAATTTTACCAGATCAAATAAATTTGGTAAGAAAATATGTTTCCTGCATGGGAACAGAGCTGTGGTGAGTCATTGATTAGCATAGTATGTCATAAGGCATTTCTCAGCATTATACAATTATAGATTTGTATCAATAGCAATTTCATTGTCATTTATTCTTTCTTCTCTTAAAGGGAATATCTTACTAATAATTTCTGTTTGATGTCCTCCCAAAATATCTTAATAAAAAAAAGATACTATTTTTTGGGTAGACTGTATTGGTTTTGAACACTATTAATTTGGACTATTCTTTAATTTCACTAGTAGTTTGAACTGAATTTATTCTTTTTCATGATCAAGTTAAAAAGGTATCAAATGGAAGTAGCAACAGTAACAAATGAAAGTGCAGATCTACGCAGATCTATGCAGATTATAATTACATTGGTTTATGAAGGTAAAAGAATGTCCTTTTCTATTAGCTCTACATATTGCAGTTGCCACCAAGTGGAGAAAAATCAGAGCTCCCACACTGGACAGATGGCTCCCAGAAGTATGCAGTGCCCATGGAAAAAATAACTAGCCTTAGGGATAGCTCATACATTAAATATTTGTACGCTCAGCTTCCTTTCATTCAGTACCCCTGGAACACCAGTAGGTCTAAAAAGCCACCCTCTTATTGCTCCTGCTGAAGTTACTTTATTATCGAATTCATCACTAGGAGTGTGCAAAAAAAAGGTACTTCCGTGAGAAAGGGAGAAAAAAAGATAAATCGGTGGATCAAAGCATTAATGAGACAGACAAAGCTCCTTTTCACTTCAAGAAGCAGGAGGTTTATCAGCCTGAATGGCACCTACCCATGCACAACAGAGCAGGAGTGGGAACAGCCCTTAGCAAGGTCACTGGGCCATGGGGTCAGTCTGTCTGCATGCATTGCTCCAGTCCAGTTGGCTAGGACTGGCTGGTGTACAACACCTCAAGACAGCTCAGTATATCTGTGTGCCTACAATTATAACAGTGATTTCAGCAGAGGACATAACCCATAAACTACTGCTGCATCCAGGTGCTTATGTTCCAAAGTAGCTCTAAGGTGCTTCTGCATGGGAACAGGTGATAAAAGTGCATCTGTGCAGGTCAAGGAACTGATATGAACTACCTGCCCTGCTCCAGATGCTTTGCTTCCTTTTTTGTAGCTGCAGGGGAAAAAAGGAGAAAATGTTGAATTTAAGACACAGATTTTCCTTTGTGGCCCTTTAAGTTTGAACAACTTCATCTGTAACAAAAATGGAGCAAGAATTTTCAACAACAGTGAAAAGAAAAAAAGATCCTGGCTCTGCCAAAGACATGGTCTGAAACTGTGCCAATGATTTCAGGCTGGCAAATCAGTAAAGGAGCCAGATAAACCAGAATGAGTGTAACAGATCTCATCTATTGCAGCACAGCTTAGCCTCTTTACTATGTCGTTGTTATCAATACCCAAAAATACTTAGCTACAGGAATAAAAGTGTCTGGCTAGTAAAGCAGAATCATTAAGAAAACAAAACGAGAAGGAAAGTGAGAAGTGTGGCCATAACTGTGTAATAATAATATGATCGAAATATTTAGAGGAAATGAAAAATGTTTTGTGTATTGAAAGCAGAAAAAGATTTTTCCTATTGTGCAAAATAGCTCAGTTTCCTGGTTTTGATTTACATTTGCTGGTAACAGCTGCTTACAGGTCAGGTAACACTAGCATTCAAAAAGCAGCCCTAATGAAAGAAATCATGTAGCTAATATTGTTGTTAATTCTATTTCATGCTCTTGGACTCAACTCTACAGGGAATTGTTTAAAATGGAAATGCCTTGAAAACACACTCTACAAAATGCACAAATACCCACAATCTGCCATCAAAGCAAAACCGTAAAATATATTTCTTCTGACAAAAAACAATGTACAGTATGCACCATATGTAAACCTACATCAAAGATGAGCCTAGTCCATACTGCTCCAGAAGGTCTGGGCACAGCTGAGACATCATATCTCAGCATTGTGGGAAATGTGCCATACCGAGCACTCTTGTGCAGAATCTGCAAACATCTGCAGATTCTTCTGTGCAGGGTGAGAGCTGGGTGACTCAGGGGAAATGTCCCAGACTGAGACTATGGTCAAGAAGCCTGCATATCAGTTGGCCCACACACTGTGTGTGTGGGGAACAGCCTTTTATTTCTTCTCTACAGTCTTCTGCTCAACATGTGATTGTGCATCCTGAAGAACAGGGCTGAGTCTTGCTCTAACCCTTCATCCAAATGCACACGTCTCCTTATCACCTGACCTGTGTATTCTGAATATCAAAATAAAACATGTAAAACAAAACACCCTCTGTAAATAGACCTGCTACGTGTAAGAAGCGTGGAAACTAAGAGCAAATGGGCTTTCAGAAAGATTAACAAACGAATGGGAGACAACACTAAGGGAAGGCTTGAATAAAAAGACATGGACATGAAGTCTAATGAGTACAGACTAGAAAACTAGTATCATTTTGTTCTTGTCGTTCTCTTACACTAGTCCTTGGGCATCTGCTGTTGGACCCTGCCAGAGACAGACTGCAGCATTAGCCTGACCTTTTGTCTGACCCACAATGTTAACCTATTGGGCTTTAAAGACATGTCAACGTCAAAATGACCTTTTCCACCATGCAACAGCATTTTAAGCAGCATTCAGATAACATATCCTTTTTGTTAATAAAATCCTATGATCAAAGAGTAAAATCTCACCAGTCTGTCCTATATAGCAAATACTATATCCTTTAATTCCATATATAGGCTGTGGATTGCTGATGACATGATCTACTGGAAGGTTGTTGGCTACAGTTTCTGCCAGAGGAACAACACTGACACTGTTGTTTTGTGCATGAGGGGAAGGCAGGGGGCACAGTGAGGAGGCAACAGCTCTTGAGGGGTTTTTAAGACTTCTTCTGACAGCTTGGATGTGCAAGGCTATCCCTTA
The DNA here is from genome assembly GCA_013400335.1 of Eurystomus gularis. Classification (NCBI taxonomy): domain Eukaryota; kingdom Metazoa; phylum Chordata; class Aves; order Coraciiformes; family Coraciidae; genus Eurystomus; species Eurystomus gularis. The sequence goes on along the minus strand of VZZY01013412.1, from coordinate 11,740 downwards.
ACCCCAGTGTCACACTGTCCTATAAGGAGTGGCTTGATTCCCATGCTACACGAGTTTCCAGTGCCCTGGCTCCTGTATCACCTCTGGGCAAAAAGGGCAGACAACAGCAGGAGAAAAACTGGAAAAAGAAAAATCAGCATCGAGGGGATGAGACTTAATTCAGTTAAATATCCATCAGGATGTTCTTAACTTGTGTTCAAGGTAAAAGCATGAGCTAGTTGCCATAGTAATGTGAGCAAGCTAATGAGGGGAATGAAATTAAATTAAGATATAGTCAACACCATCAAAAACTGAAACCCTAACTAGTAAATGTAAATTCCTCCCAAGCAAGGATTATTTTTCTACAGGTAAACACTGTCAATAGGTCACTGCTACACTTTTTTTTAACAAGATACACTTCCCAAAACACCAGCTGTTTTGACAGGTGTCTGTACCGCTGGACAGTATTTAGAAAATAGATATGATTTCCCTTGCTTTTATCTAAGTCAGTAGTGGCCCCTTATACACTGCAGTCTTTGAAGCTACAGTGGAGCCAGCAAACATTAAATTGGCTTAGGCCTGAAACTAGGTGTAGTTTCATCACCTTTCAAGACTGCGTGAGTTAAGGTAACACTGTCCCCCTGCTCATACTAGCTGGGTCTACCCTAGTGTGTATGCCAAGCTATAGTGTGAATCTTCACACGCATCTCTTCTTCATCCTCACAAAAATGACAACAAGCAAGTAATCTAAAAGTTGAAACAAGGTACCCTCCTACCTACCTAGTTGAAAGCTTTTGAGGCACTTGGAAAATAAGGTAACCGAAACTCCCAGGAAACTGAGGGCATGTCTCCATTGCACATTAGAGTATAGTGTGAGCAGCAACAATGCACTACAAATCAGGTCTAGGAGCTGGAAGTCCAGGAGACCTGGACCAAAAAGCAATGTAGCCACTGCAGTGCAGTGCTCCAGCCAAAGATTGGGCTTTGATCTTCCTGTTAAAATTCTCCATTTGGCTTTGAAGAAGGAAGTCTAATCTGAGCTGAACTCTCCATGGCCATAAAAGGAATATTTCAGTAAGGAAGGGCATCAATGGAGTTTAAGATTACCCTATTAGCAGTTTCCTAGTAAAGATGGACAGAAATCTTACAGATGGAAGGGGGGACTGATGTCCTATCTAGCTCTGACAGAGATGGTAACTCAAGCGCGCCTCTAGAAGGAGTCGTCTTTCAAACAGTTTTCTTATGTGACAGTGCTAGAGTTTAACTAATGGCTTGACATAACAGAAAATTCACTGCAATATAGCAAATTCAGTCCCTTCTGTTGTTCTTGGCATCCAGTAATAACCGCACTTCAAAAGTGAGGTCACTTACTTGATACCTGAGCTCATCAATATCTTAAGAGTCCTTTCACGACTATCTTGCAAGACGGACTATCTGGAGTTCAGTTTTGATCTAACAGCAAGTTTGCACTAGCACAGTCACAGTGACATTGGCTGAATTAAGCCTGCTTAACACCTATGAGATGGAGATAGAATTAGGGCCTTACTCTTTGCTAATGGAACGGGAAGATGGCAGGATAGTTTCTGTATAGAAGACTATACTCGTTCACATGAAGTCCCCTTGCCTTTTTCTGTCTCGGTAATGCCTTTTTTTCTCTCAGATAATTTTCAGCTTAGATCTGTAAGCTGTAGTAGGAGTCAATTGACTTCTTCTCAGCGGACTGCAGAGGTAGAAGAAGCATGCCTATTGCCAGTGGACTTGTATCTGATGGCATGAATTCATTGGAAAATGTTAAAACTGATAAAAGAAATATGCTCTTTATGCTGTCTTTGTAGCAATATCCTGTATCTTTCTGGACTCAAGGAGAAAAATAGACCAAACCCCAATCTCCTGTCCTAAATCATAACCACAGAGGTGGCATTGTGACACCCAGCTGGACAGCATGTATATGTGCAATTAATGAAGTATCAAATATTTGTAGCAAAAAAAATGAAATAAACTTTCTCTGTGAGCCTCAGCTACAGCTGTCCAGAGGAACGAAAAGTAGCGCAGTGTACATTGCCATCTTGTGGCTCCAGGGGAGATCATCCATGCCAAGCCACGCAGGGACAGTCATCCATCCCTACACAGACCTACATCTGCCCTAGGGCACCGTGCACTGCTGCCTCTTGTTCCTTCTCCTACTTTATATCACTTCGGCGGTATAAGTTATTCTTACTGTATGTTTCAGAAAACACATCCAGCATCAACAGTCAGTGACAAACGTTTTGGACAAAATATTCAGCAAAGTTGTAATACCTGCAGGCTACATTAAACAACACAGAGTCTCCTGAATGGAAAAACCTCCTTCTTGTGTTATTTTGTGGGTTTGCTAGTTGAACTGTTTCTGCAAAAGCTTCTTGGTGTTACTAGCAACTACAAAAGCAAGGACTGGAATAGGAGATGTTGAGCATCAAAGTTTTTCAAATTATCTTACACATCTAGTGTTTGAGACATAATTGGTCTATTAAGGAAAACTTGCATGAGAAAACACATGCTTTTACATTCACAAACACTCTGCTCTCTGAATCCCTATTGCTCTATACAACTACCTTAAAGGAGGTTGTAGAGACATGGGTGCTGGTCTCTTCTCACAAGTAACAAGTGATAGGACAAGAGGAAACAGCCTCAATTGCATCAGGGGAGGTGTAGGCTGGACATTAGGAAAAATTTTTTCACTGAAAGGGTTTTCAGGCACTGGAACAGCCACCCTGGAAAGAAGTTGAATCATCATCCCTGGATGCATTTAAAAGCTGTGTAGATGTGGTGTTTAGGGACATGGTTTAGCAGCAGACTTGGTAGAGTAGGGTTATGGTTGGACTGAATGATCTTAAAGGTCTTTTCAAACATAATTAATTTTATGATTCTATCTTATTCATATGAAACAAACCCATTCATGACATCCCAGTCAGAAAAGAGCACTTTAGTTTGAACAGAACAACAAAAGACCACACCCGCACCTCACTTTTCAACTTGGTATTTTCTGAGACCTCATAAGGTTTTAATATTTTGGTGCTGTCATTTATATTCTCCTCCCTTTTCTTCAGTGCCATGCAAACTGGAAGAATTAACATGGCTAAAAAAATATTCTTTGATAATTCCACATGAAGTTCCACTAAAACTCAGTGTTTTAATGCTTCTGGTTTGTTGCTTCAAACAATGGCAACCTAATAGGTTTTGCTTGATGCACTTTACTTTTCAGTTTTTTGTACAAGTACGGACTACCATCCACATGAACACAAGTCACATCCACTCTTGAACCTAGGTCCAAGCCTTATTGGTACCTTTGGCATGGTTATGATGGAACTACTAAACAAACACGGCAAAAAGTCCATTTTTTAGAAAATGCTGGATGGAGGTCAGGCTTGTGATTTTTACTTTTTCACCAAATAGACTGGGAAAGAAATCTTCAAGACTTGCAAGGTAGTTGCCCAAGGACACAAAGTGGAACTCTAGCGGAGCTCAGAGGTTAACCTTATTGTCCTGAATTGTCTTGTAGATAATTAAATGTGAATGCATAAGTTGCACATTTCAAGGACACACTTTCTTCAAAGTACTGGAGAGGGCAGCAAGTTTCTTTACCCTGGAGCTTATCTAAAGTCACCTTGACACTTTTCTCTCTATTTTCTGGGAACACAGAAGTAGTGAAGTACCTTTGAATAAAAAGTTCTACCTTCAGTAGCAGTGAAGCATTTGGAGTAGACTTGTTTTCTTTTCTTTTCTTTTTTTTTTTTTATCTTTTCAAACTGCACTCAGCTTGTTGTTTATCAGTCCAAGAGCTTTTTGCGTGTTTTTAAAAAGTTCAGCATGACAAGCCTTGCATCAGGGATTCAAGCCAAGAACAGCTTAGAAAGTATCACTCCCAAGTACATTCTGCTTCTCTTGTTTCAATTATCTAGAAATCAGAGACATGCAACATAGAACAGGAAAAGAAATCTTTTACCTGTGAGAGAGTCCCAACTGACGCACAACTCCAAATGACTAAACACGGGCTTATTAATTATTAACTGTCTGTAAAGAGTTTGTGAGAACCATGCAGTGAGCGGATTTGAAACATATTTTTTGCTTTCTTTACATTCAAAGTATTTGTCTTAGGGAGCAGACAAAAATATTGAGCTTGGTCTTTGCAGCACTGACTTAATTATTCTGGTTTAATTCTTCAAAAAGCTTAAGAATCGTTGTCATAGAAAGCAAGAATTTAACTTGAACTGTGTAACTTCACCCCCTCCTTTGTCTATAAATGTCAATATTTGCCATAGATACCAATTTATCATGTTATTAGCTTTCTTTTATTGTTTTTATCTGAAGGTAAATGTAACAAACTTGTCTTGTAGGCTGTTATGAAGACAAAAAATTCCATATGAAGCCGAGACATTTCAAAACCAGTGGGAGATTAAGGTGGCTTATCCCTGTCTCTGTATAATACCTGTGCTTGGTGTTCATAACTGTATCCATGAGACTATTTGACCTGGGAAATACAGTGTGTTGGCTGAACTGGAAGAAAACAGGCTCAGGCTGTGAAATTGTTCATGCAGTTCCTCTCAGTGCCATGTAGGAGGTAGGTGCTGAAATACAGCTGAGGATCTGGGTCTGACTTATGAAAGCTGCAACCACAGTTACCATTGCAGAGCTTAGTAGTGAGGCATGAATTCAGTCACACAAGGGACTTTGCTGTGTGATTTTCAGTGTATTTCAACATGACATGAAAAAATTAGCTAAAAACTCACAAAACATCTTTCAGAATCCTACAGTTTTCACCTGCAATCTACTTATGTAGTTGGAAAAGAGTTTTAAAACCTTCAAAGCATTCAAATGTTATTTTAGATCCAATAACATCAGAAATATTCTTGAAATAGACAGACTTTTATAAAAGCACATTATACTTCAGATAGACATCTTGAGAGACATTGTGCATAAAGTTTTAACAGCTTAATCATAACCATTTATAATACGATCACAAAAAATACCTGTTTTTTTAAGTAATCAGATTCATCTCTCTCCCAATGCTACATATGGAAAAAGTGGATAGAGTTGCTATTGTTGCTCTGTAACACACTTCTATTATATATAATGTTATTACTACTGCATGTAATATGTCTATATGTGTTTTTATGTATGCACTTAAAACTAACATCATCAACTTATGAATACATCAAATATTTCAGATTTGTGTGTGCTTGTATGTCTGTATGTATACACATAACATTTTTAGGTATATAACTGTCTTACAAACTTTGGAGACTCTATTTTAAAGGGATACATCATTACTTATTTATTTAGAATTCTGTAATTAAAACTAACTGTTGCCCTGAGGTCAAAACCTCAATGTTAGTGAATATTGGACACCAAGTTAGATTTGCTGCACAGTAAACATGTTTCCACATCTGAGAACAAGGATGTTAGGAGAGATGGTGAGGGATGGATTCTTTTAAAGTAAATAAATAAATAAATAAATAAATAAATAAATAAATCTGAGTTCCAGCATCTCTCTTCAGAAAAACAGAAACCATCATCCAACAGGAACAAAAGTCGAAAAACCCATTGGGTTTTTGCCCTTTTTATAACTGCTGCTGACCCTGTAGGAAAGGCTCAGGAGCATTTTCTCTCCCCTGACACAGGGAGTTCGTTATTCAAGAGTTAGATGGGTAGCCCAAACTCAGTATATTCCCAAATGTTCAGAAAGAGATTCACTTTTGCAACAGTGTCAGGACCAGAACAAATACAAAATGGGGAAGTCTTGGCAGCTGTCCTTCTTAGGCTGCTTGGGATTTTTTGGCACTCTGTCCAGTTGCTCAACCTACCAAAGCCATTGGGGCAACAGAAATCACCTGTGCAAATTCTGACACCTCTACCACATTTCCTTCCAGTTCTAATACACCTTCCTTCTGTCCCCATCACCCCCAGTCTCCATCAGTAAACACTTTCAATATGACTGTTTCACACTCTCTTTCACTAGTAAACACCTTCTTTTTATGTGGTGACTTTTATGAGTCATACATAGTATCCTCCTCATGATGCTCAGGACAGGGCCACTGACTTCAGTAACTGAGGCAGTGATACTGGGAGCCCTTCCATCTAAAATCTACATCGACTGCCTGTTTTATTTGAGAAATGATGAAATGACTGCAGCCTTTCTGTTTCCATGACCTGCTGAGCTGAAAAGGAGGTGGCTGCTGCCCGAGATGGGTAACAGTCTGAAAAACAGTGCTGCACAGTGCTGCTTTCTAGCAGATGACGTGCAGACAGTCTGAACCATCACTGTAGGATCAGCTCACCTCTACACTAAGTTCAGCTACAGTCTTCTGTCCAGGGCATATTCCTAGAAGGCAGCAGAAGAAACTGCTTCCTTATCTATTTGGTCTACCAGCACCAGACAACACCAATCCAGAAATTAAAATCTGGCCCTATACTTGGGAAGTCTGTTTTCTAAGGCAATCAATGACCATTCTGTTCCTTCATCACATTCATGCCTATGACAGCTCTTAATGCTGCTTGAGCACCTTTGTGGCAAAATGAGCCTGACAGAGCTAAACAAAGAAGCAGTTTGTTCCTTCCAGTTGTGGAAGAGAGAATGGGCTGATGGATGATTTGTTAGTCTCATTTCTGCTGGTTAGTGAATATTTGTTTTAGCTGATAGTAACCCCATAAAAATAAGTGGGAATGTTAATGACAGGTTGGCAATGAAGGAAAGATCGTGGTAGCTGGGGACAAGGAATCACAGTGATGAAGTAATCTCCTTTTGTAGTGGCCCAATATTTCCTTATTTGCAAAACTCCATGGTCTTCTAAACAGGGAGCTTTATAAGGGAGTTGGAAAGAAATAGTCCCTGGAAAGTATCCGGGAGGGTCTTACAGACTATAGGAAGTAGGAGGGAAAAAAGTTAGTGTCAGAGATATGAATATTGTCTGAAAGATGTTAGAGGAATCCAGGTGACTCTTAAGGTAACTACACTGCCAGGAACATTTGGCATAGGTAGCAGTGGGTGTTTCTTGGATGCTCTTCCACTTTGAAATCTGTGCAAGTGCTCTGGAAATCTTGTGAGAATGAGCTAACTTGAGACTCATAGTCTGTTACAGCCTGGACAGGAAATGTTCTTGCAGTGTTTTGGCTTCATTCATAGTGCCCAGATGACACACAGGAATGTATGAAAATGAAAAATGATAGAGCAGAGGTGGGGATAAACATGTTAATGAATGACAGTATTTTTTATCATAGAAGTTTTTTGTATCTTAAAAGGAACCTTTGCTCAGATTTGGATGGAGGAACATGAAAAAAACATCTTTAATTGTTCCCACATTGTTGGCTTGTGTTCACCTGCCTACTGGGCAAGAGCTGTGAGCACATGCCTCTGAAAAGAGAGATCCATTTAAAAACAGGAAAGCCCTCTGAAAGCAGACAAATAGGCTGCAAAACAAGCAATGTCCTGAAGAGTTACTTTTGTGGTCAGACTGCACTTTAAACTACCTTTCAACATAAATTCCTCCTTGCAAATTTTATCAGTTTGATCAAATAAGCTTTCAGAAGTGGGAAAGCTTGCTATTTAAGGTAGCATACAGTGCCTTTGCAGCATGGAAAAAAATATGAGAAATGCTGAGTGAATAAGCTTTTTCTTCCCTCTTGGAACCCTATGCAAAGATTTCAAGCTTAAGGTAATCTTTCCAGCATTAGTCACTGGGAATTAGTATGTCCTCCCCAGCTGTTGCTTCTAGATACTGGGCCAGACTGTAAAAACTAAATAGACTTCAGTGGAACGCCTAAAATTCATTTTCTCACTCAGATGCTTTCATCTCACTCATTTCATTGTGTTTACAGGCTGGCAGGTTTCCTGAGGGCAGCCGTAATTTAGATTTACAGTTCCCTGGCCAGTCTGATTCTGAAGAAAAGTTATAACACCTGTAATGTAATACTGTTTCTGAAAAGAGTGAAAAATGTTGTGGTCTGAAAAAGAAGCCTCTAAACTCCAATAATCACAGTATATCACATATCTCTGCACCCCATTGGAGCAGCCAAGGTCGCTATTACTTCAAAACAGTTTCAATTCCCTTTCCCCTGTTTCCACCCACTCATTTTAAAGAAACCAAACCTGTCTCATCATGCTGGAGACTTGGCTTTAAAAAGATCTCTGGGATTTCTCCTTTCTCTTCAGGTCAGGCTGGGGAAACCCTGGGATCTTTGAAACTTAACGAAAACAACTCTGTGAGAGAGTAGTGTCTCTTGCTGGCTACTTAAAATGGCTGGACATTCTTGCCACATCCTGACAAGCACTGGACAGTCATATTTTCATTCCTCAACAATTATGGACTCCCATATGTGTGCTGAGGGTCATAAAATTGTGGTACAAAATTCACTGAGAAAACCACAAAATTTAAACTACAAATTGCCAAGAGCAAGTGGTCAGAAACAATGTCAAAGTGTCACTTTCACAGATCATATCAAGAGGACTGGAACAGTGTCAAAGAAAGAAAGGAAGGGTGAGTTAGGAACAAGCCAAACAACCCCACTATCCTGAGCAGGCTGTTAGCCTTACAGAATCTTCTGTTTTGTCATCCTGTATAAAAACTGTTCACTGAAATAATGACTACTGCTATCCCCTCCCCCCCAGGTTTAGCCCTCTCATGATTAGTTTGAATAAAATCCTTTCAAGAATATGAGCTTTTACATTTACTGCTGCTTTTTGCTCTTTCCTTTTCAGTTTTCCACATGCCTCTGTAATTTTTCTTAATAGACCATGTGAAAGCAGGAAGTTCTCAGTATCTTCTGGTAATATCCTGATCAGTATCTCTCAGTATCTTGCTTTTGTTGCAAGATTGGCCACTGAAATATAAAGACTCTGTGTTGCAGATCTTTCTTGGATGAATCAGAGGTGTAAATAAGCTTATATTGGTGAGTAAGAAAGAAGAAGAGGGCCACAAGACTCTTGAATAAACACTTAGAATTTAAGATATTCATATAAATATTTTTATTTGTGGATATTCTGCCTTCATCAGTAGCAAACACTTTTCAACCTCCTAAGAAAGTATTTGGTAATAATAATTCAATTCCCTGAAGATAGCAGTAGGAATTAATGTATTGTAGAGACGCTTTGAAACTCATTTATTTTGTTATTCCAGATCTGACTGTTCTCACTTCTTACTGTATCCTCACTGGGTGTTTAAGAATCACAGCCAATTGTGTGAGGTTTCTTAACAAAGCACCATTTAACTTTTACTGGACAAAAAAGATTATTCCAAAAAAATAGCAAGTTGACAGATTACTTTGATCCTGCACTCATGCCATTTTTCTGAGTAACCCTGACAGTAACCTTCCATATCAAGGCTACTTTGATTTAGACTAGCTTCAGATCTGAAACTACACTAGGAAGGGGCATTATGATGTATCACAGACCTTCAATCTGGAGAGAAAAGAGAGGGATAACCAGGTGACAAGTGATTTCACTTGCTACAGTGCATAGAGACCATTGGACAAGCCGAGATCTGAGCTACTTGTCCATGGCTGGTACTTAGCAGCTGCAGCTAATGCCAAGAGAATATGTGGGCAGCTCTCACCTGTAAACTGGTAAGCTCTGTCACCTTCATCTGTTTGTAACATAGGGCTGATAGGTTTAATCACTGCCCATGTCCTCAGTGAAGCATGTCATTGGAACACTGGCTTTGGTGTCCTGCATGCTTTGAAGAAATGTAGTCCTACTTTGAGCAGCAGTTTGAACTACATGACCTCCTGAAGTCCCTTCCAGCCTGAACTACCCTGTCACTTCTGTGTCTTGGTTGTTTTGTGGTGCAAGAAGCCAAGGCCTCTCAGGAAAACATGTGGATCATTACTTGGCTCTCTGTGTGAATCTATGCATGAGACACTGAAAAAACCACATCTTTTAGCCCTTCATGTCTGTTGTAAAATACTGGCTGGAACTTTTGGGAAATGAGAGCTGTAACGTATTAAATTCCAAGACATGAAACTGCAGAAGCCCACTGCATTCCCTATCTTGTGGCACGTGTAGCAGTGGCGTGATATCTCTCCCTCTGTGCCCCCAACAGCAGCAGGATGAGCATCCCATATAAGGTAAAGATCAGGAGCTCATGAAGGCTTAGCCCTCTTAGCATTCACCAAATTTTCAACCCATACATGGTTTCTGAAGTGTGCTAGCCCTGTTTCAGGAGCAGAAAGCTCAGAGAGATCTGAGACAGAGTAGAAGTGTCAGTGTAAATGAAGGTAGCACATACTTCACAAATTTAAGCTTCAAGGGAAATCACAAATACGCAATTCTTGTGATTATTTTGATACAGATTTGCCTCTGTATTTGTGTGTATTTATGTATTTATGTATCTCCAAGAGATGCCACACATGTTGAGAGAATTTTGTCTTTCAGATATCAGGCTGGTCTGACTTTGTCTTATTTCATTTAGAGGATACTCGCATATGCAGAACATTTGAGCTTGACAATATGTTTCTCCTCTTCTACCTTAGGAATCTGCAAAGCCTGAAATAACTTCTGGAGTATAGAAGAAAGAGATGGATAATATGTGGCAGGCTTCAGTTAAATTTAATCTTTATTATTCCTACAGTAAAGAGAATAATCCTGTAACTCAAATACAGAAGGCTTGGAAGACACAATGACTTTTCAGCTGATCTTTTATTTTAATGAATTGTTTTATTCTGTATATCAACATGAGTGTAATGTTCAAAAAGTTCATGCTATTGAAAGTGACCAACAAGAACTCCTGACTTAGTATCATGTAAACATAATAAAAGTTGGACTAAGAGCAATAACTGCTTTAATCTGTGCTGTTTAGTAATCATTTCTAAAGACCTAATCTCAAAAAATGTTTTTAACAACAGGACTATTTGAGAGTGGGGAGGGCAGAATCTGGGACCCTGCACTGAGATGTGGCATTCCTCCCTTGTGTTACTCTATTTTCAGGTATCTTGTGCTTACATGGTGTCAAATGGAATTGTTAGCAAGTGCTGGTAGGCAGTCGCTCTACAAGATGTATGGAGTTTTTTCTGCAGATAGGAGACTTACAGCAGGGTTAAAGGGAGGAGACACCTGAATACAGGAAAAGGCAGTGTATAATCAGTCCTGGTTTGGTTATTCAGTTGTTAGTAAATCCAAAGCCCAGCAAAGTTGACTACGTGTAATTTCACTGCCCAGGTCATAGCACCAGCTGCCATCATCCTAAGGGCACCCCAGGTAGGATGTGACACAATTCAGACATTCATAAAACCCTCTAGGCACTGGTTGCTCTTGAAGATCATAGAATCTAGCAGCATGCTAGAGACGTCATTTGGTCTGCCATCCTAGTTGAGGTAGGGGATGGAGTGCTATGCAATACCAAAGACTCAGGGGATATTGATGGGCCAGAAATCATGGAAGCACCTGGGAATGGTCAGGTAGGAAGTAGGCCTTCTCCTTCCAAAAAGGTGGTAGAATCAATAGCACAACTGAAGTGCATCTACACCAATGCACACAACATGGGCAACAAACAGAAGGACCTGGAAGCCATTGCACAGCAGGAAAACTATGATATAGTTGCCATGACAGAAACATGGTGGGATGATTCACACAATTGCAGTGCTGCGTTGGATGGCTATAAACTCTCCAGAAGGGATAGGCCAGGAAGGAGGGGTGGTAGAGTGGCACTATATGTTAGGGAGTGGTTTGATTGCCTAAAGCTGAATGACAATAAGTGACAATACAATTAAGTGTTTATAGGTAAGAATCAGGGGA
>VZZY01013409.1:54535-111893 GCA_013400335.1 Eurystomus gularis | reverse complement strand
TTTTTTTTTTATATAAGGAGGCAAGAAATATGGAATATGCAGTGGCGTGCAGACCCTAGTCCCTTTATGCAGCTGACAGCAGAGATGTGTTCTGAGGTTAGCAGTTGAGGATTCCATGCATAGATCTGTGTCCCTTTCTCTTTTTTTTTTCTCTAGGATTTGTTTCTTTGGCATTTGTTGTTGTTGTTTGGGGTTTTTGTTTGGTTGTTTTGGTTCTTTTGTTTTNTTTTGGTTCTTTTGGTTTTTTTTAATGATTTGGTCATGCCTGGAAAGATGAAACCAAGGGCAATATAAAGATTCACCTATTTCTTGGCCTGTGTAATGGCTGGGGAGTATGAAGTAGAAAATTTTCCCCCAGACTGTCAAAATGGCCTGGGTAAGAGGCAAACATGAAGCGGACCATGTGCTCCCCTCCTTTGTAACCAGCAATCTCATCTGGAGCATAGTTCAAAGCGTGCTGGGGTTTCTTATGTGTGAGTACAGAGGTGAAGAGGGCACAAAACATACTGAGCCTTGTCACAGGTACATGCTGTAAATACACTAGTAGGTTATTTAAGAAATGTTTTTCATATTAATAGCAATAGCATGAGATCAGATGCCAGCTGCTGTGTGGTTGTATCCAGTCTTTGTTTTACTAACTTCTTGTCAGGATGTTTCCATGAAAGAGTTTTTAAATAGCTTTTTATTCCTTTTACTAAGCACTTTGGGGTCTGTTTGGGGTTTTGTATTTTTAATAAGACACTGGCGCAGCTGAGTGGTCCTTGAATTGTATTTAGGTAGTAGTATGCAGTTTAAAAGGATCCCTTTTAGCTTCCGACTGCTAAACTTACCTTTGCTTTTTACTTTTCTGTGTTGATTCAAGAGAAGTTATCTGCCTTCCCCCCCACAATCCACTGCTCCGTTTCTTTCTTTCTTTTTCTTTTTTTTTCTTTCCCCCCCCCAAAGAGCTGTGTGAGATATTGAGTTGTCTGTAGGTGATCTCCCTATGCGATACGGACATCAGCGCTAGATGGATTAGATGACTGCAAATTAGATTCCACTGACTGCATATGCAGTATTCTATTACATCTCTATAGCCAAAGCCCCCGCTTCAAAGACAGCAGCCCTGAATCAATTAATGTCATCTGAGTTTGTCATCTAACATCTAGACTTGCTTTTTTTTTTTTAACTTGAAGCAATGCTATGTATCTTTCCTCCTCCTTCCCTTCTCAAAGCTGAGTTCTGCTTTTGCCTTACAAGCTGTAGAGCCTGCTGTTCTTTATTACTCTGTACTTGTGTCTCATGACTGTAAATAGCTATTACGTTCTTGAAGAACTAAGTGATTGATGGTTTGGGTTTTTTTATTATTTTTTTCCCCCCTCCCCTTGTTGGTTTGGCTCTCCTGGGATCTGCCTGTACTAATGAAATGATATACTGCGTTGTTTAGGCAGCATAAAAACTGATAGTAAATTATTAAGCTTTGTATGTGCCATTAATAATACATTTCCATTTTAAATGCAATATTTTCATAGTCATCGAAATTAGAATTGGAAAAATATGTATTATGCCATTCAGTTCAATCTCATCCACTGCAAGATTGCCTTGGTATATTTAGAATATATATTTCCCAGTGCTTTGCTTTAACTAATCAAGTGATGAGGCTTTTAGCATTTATCTTGGGAAACTAATCCGGAGCGCAGTGGGTCCCACTATTAAGATGTTTTTATTTTGTGCCAAAACTTCTTTCCTCCTCTCTCTCCATTTTTTTTGTTGAAATTTCATTTAAATAGCATTTTCAGGATGCTCTCAAAATTCATACACTGTATAGTGTTACACCTATTTTTTTTTTAATTAAGTTTTGGATTTGTTAGTAATAAGATAGTGGAAGTATTGCCACACTTGGGAGATGGACATGTAAAAATTGCTCAGATGTTTGCAATGCAGCTTACTCATTTAGTATGTAACTTAGATTTACATGCCATGCTAGCTTCACCTGAAGTTTGGTTTGGGCTTCCATTTTTTGTTTGTTTGTCTGTTGTGTTTTTTTTAAAATACAATCTTTTAAAAATGGCTTTGTCTTTATATTTTTTGTAGAAAGAAGCCCTTAATGAAGATTATTGTCAGGTTTCTCATTCCTACATTGGAATAATTTTTATCCCTTACATATATGTTTTACATTTTTCACATCTGTAGTATTAAATACATGTGCAAATAGACCATTGCTACTTTCACATGTTACATAAATACTCAGTGCTGCGTTCAGATGTGATAATCTTTACACATCCTAAAAAAAGGCAATGTGATGTAGTTCTTTGTGTGTTTTGGAGGCACTATCAGGAATGTGCGAAAAAGGTCATTTAATTGCACCCTATAAACAGCACTTACTGGAGATGTGTATTTCATAGGCATAAAATGTAAACATGAAATAGAATCATTCAATAAACAACTTATTTTTGTGAAAATACTTCAGGTGATCATAGGGAAGTTTTTGCACTAATTATTTCCAAATGTTTTTCTGGCTATTTTACAGTACAATCAGTTGCAGCAACCACTGTGTTCTTCCTGCAGCAGGACTCTTTCTAGAAGCAAATGCACCTGTTTTCGTTCATTCTGTTTCATTTTTTTAATTCCTATTCGTGGGATCTAGTGAAGATGATATCTCTCAAAGGATTTTGCTGCCAAGAAGCCAAAGGTGGCATCTGCTCTGGATTAATGTGACTGAATGTTTTCTATTCCTCAGAAAATCGAGGGTATGAATTTACTGAAAGAATGACAAACTGTCCAAAGTAGGCTGCATTTTCTTTGGAAGGTTGCTCCCACATTTTCTGTATGATGCTCTTTTGGACTTGATGATCCTGGTGGTCCTTTCCAACCATAATGATTCTATTATTCTTTTCTGAGCATTGCAAAGCAGCCACGTACAATTCAAAATGGTGATGTTATCACTCTGTTGTTGAAAAGTCCCTTGCCAAAGTCCACCGCCAGTTAAGTTGCTGTGTTGCAGCAAGAATATGTCACGTAAAGGATGCAGAAGAATAGACAAAGAACTGCTCCAGGCGTCTTTGACAGCCTGCTCTTTACCTGAGCTGAGGTTTGGCACTGGGCTCAGCCTTCTTTGGAAGGATTCTAAACTGTATAAAGCTGTTCCTGTGGTGCTGGCTATAGGCAGGGACTATCTGTATGCTTTGCAGGCACTAGTTACTCGTAAAAATGCACACTGAAATCCTAGACCCACTTTGAAACTCCTGAAAAGTTTTGATTTAAAATGTGAGGATGAAAGACTACCTTGTTAGTATTAGAATTGTACTTATGAGATGAAAGAAACTATCTAATAATAAATTATCATATATAACTATTTTATTGAAAATTGATTAAAACAGAGTGATCACAATGCAACATTTGAGTTTCTTTTGTTCCTCTCTTTTCTTGTCCTATCTATCGCTCTTCTGCTTAAAATTCTTTATGCAACAATATAGACTTGATTACAGCAGAGTAGATTATGATTTTCTGTTTGAAAGGATATTTATGTTCATTATGCAGAGATCTTTGTGAGCTTCTGATTGTCTCCAGTGGTTAGGCATTTGAACCTCCTGGATAGCTGCTAGTATAATCCAGCTCTAATAAAAATGTAGTTTATGCATATCTCAGGAAGGTTTAAGGTAGCTGTGAGCTATTCATACTCTCTCCTCAGGAGAGGTCTAAAATTCGCTGTTTTAAATTAAGTGGCCTCTTCCAGTTAACTTTAACTGGGGAAAAAAAAGTATTGAAAATTCCCGACATCGTACACCCCTTTCTCCCCACCTAGTTTAACTCTGGACCAGTGACAGCACCATCCCTTCCTCAGTACAGTGATCCTGTTCCCCTTCTGTTGGGCAGATACTCAGAATGGGAGGCATTTTGATGGAGCCTGTGGGATGTAGCCAGTCACTTGATTTGGTTCTGTTCCAAAGTTAGAGGACTATGCTGGATGAGGTTTTTTGTTTTGTTTCCTCGTTACTATTCTTTGTATATGTTTTAATACACATACATAAATCTACTGACATAGCCATTTGTGCCTTTTATATAAGTAAGTTTTAAAAAGACAGATGTCACAGATATATGTAGGTAGGGTTCATGGGCAGCTGTTAAGTCCAGTGTTCAGTGCAACCTTCAGGTGTAGATGTTCAGGAACGACTGACTACTGGAAGAAAACACATGTTTTAGTGGTTCAAGGAAAGGTGATATTACTGTATTGGGTGAGCTAAGTCCTGATGATGCCAGCACCAGAGTTCCAGGCTGCTGTTGGGGGTTAGGGAGGCATATCCAAAGGCGGTTCTCTTCCCAGCGCTCTCCACAAAATAAAGACAGACCTCCTTCAATGCAGTGACTCATGCCTGCAACTGTGTGTGCACTTTCTAGAGAAATACACCATCTTACTGTTCAGATGAGGGTTTGAAGAAGTGTGTCTTGGTTGGGGAGATGCTATGCCTGACTTAATAAATTCAGCTTGAATATATTTATAGCTGGGCACCACTTCTAGGGCGAAGCTGGGAACTTTGTGCGGTGCTGGACTTCACTGCATCATGTAGGCCTAGTAACGTGAGCGTTCACTGCTTCGGGGATCTCTGCACCTATAAAGCATCCCCTTGCTTTCCATTTCTGCACTAAGCCTTTTTTCCCCTCCAAGAATGGCAGAAGTGCTAACTGTGATCATCATTCATTGGAAAAACTGATGTTGAGCTCAGCAACTTATGTTGGGTATCCTTGTGAAAGAGGCATTGGATAGAACTGACTGGAGGCCATCCTGGGCACGATTTGGTATTGAAACCACAGCCTGTAAACAAAAGGCTCTCTAGCCATTAGCAATCCCTTGAGCTATTCAGTGTCTTACAAGCCAAGCAAAATAGTCTGACACATTTGAGGATTTGCCCTGCTTAGATGTCAGAATACTGGAAAACTCAAGCTAGAGACCTTTGAAGGGAGGAAGATAAAACCAGGCACTGAAGTGGGTTATGCATCTGGTTGTGTTAACTGGGGGAAGGGAGAGGAGAGGAAGGAGGGTGAGAGAGGAGACCAGACAGCTCTTCAAGGAAATACGGCTGCTGTCTCTGGCAGAGGGAGTGGGGGAAACAAGGGCATTGAAACGATGATCACAGCAAATGGGGAAACAAGAAAGATATGGGGTCACAGTAAAGAGAGCAGCAAAAGGTGTGATATTTTTGATAAGCGGCCTAATGCTGAGATTATTATCTGAAGTTAAGTTCTGAAGGTTCTCAGATCACTGTTACAAACCCAGCAAGACTTAAAAAGATGCAAGGGCAGTGTGGAGAAGCTTCTGTAATGCTTCTGTACCTATGCACAAAGGGAAACACGTCATTTTGCCAATATATATTTATCCAACCAAGACCCCACAGCTTCCCACCTCATACATGCGTGTTAGTACCTTGTGCAGAGATCTGTCTAGCACCCCTTTCCTTTTTTTAGTCCACCTTATCAAAGAGAACTGTGAAATCTTTCAGAGGTAGTTACATAATTTTGTTTCAGGTAGAAAGAAGCAGAAAACCACTCTTGCCTGCAGGTAGACAGAGCATGCTGGAAAGATCAGATTTTTGGTCTCTCTGCATAATCTAGAAACAAAGTAGAACAAAGGTTGAAATTTTGAATATGAGCTACAAAGTGAGGACTCATACGCTGTTTATCTAGGGCTTTTATGTTTCTATAGTCTCAGTCTTTGACTTTATGGTAAACTAAGTGGCTTATGTTGGTGGCTTTTATTTTTGTAGAGAAACATGTTTGTAAGTTGTATGTCTTGAAAAGTACGAAATAAACCCACAGACAAACGAATCTACATTTTCTTCTAGACTAGACAGAAATGCTATGTGCTTGTGTGAGATGTGTCTATGCATCCTGCATACATCCCAGATAATTATTTAGTGACTGCATGACTGGTACATCAGAAACCAACTTGTAAGGGGAATCCCGCTATATTAAGAACCATGCATAATACACACATATCCTAAATATATCATTAAACCACTATTTTGCAGTCAGTGAATGGAATGACAAATTAAGTGATCTGCTTAGTATTAAGCTTTGTATAAAAAATGGAAATTGCATAGAAATTTTTTTTTTTTTTCAGATTTTAACTGGAAATTAGTGGAAAGAAAACAGGCTGTGTCAAGAAAGCATATGTGGATAATGTCAAGCAGAGCCCAAGACTGAGCAGGAGGTCCTTGTCCCCTGTCCTCCACTGAAAACATAGTGATGCTTCTGTGATGCCTTCAGCTCCTCCTGCGGAAGAGTGGCAGCATCAGCCTTGGGACCCTAGGGGAACATCATGGGGTAAACCAGAGGAAACCCTATTGAAAACTAGGTAGGTACCAGTAAGTGTTTCTCTACAAAGCTTTTAACTGAATTACTCTTGAGGCTTTTCTGTGTTTAGCAGTTAAGGTGGGCTCTGAGTGTATATATTATGGTGGTCACTAAGTACTAAGCTGTTTTTTTGTTGTATTTTGATTAGGTTATTAAGACTTTATTTAGAGCAATAAATTATTTGCTCTGTATATGTGGTATGATCCCTTTTGAGATAACAAGCTTTTCAGTATAAAAAAAAAAATCCCAAACTCCATTATGAGTAAGTGCAAGAAACATGAAATGTAAACCACAGCTAAATCACAAGTGATTTTTTGGGGATCTGGAGAGCCCAGTGTTTTGCCTTGTCTTAGAGGTGAATATTTACAGAAGGAGGAAGAAGCCAAGCCAAAGCTGCTGATGATTTCATAGCAGTAATTAACATTAGTTTAATCTGATGTCTGTGTGAGCCCAGAAGGAACGTGGTTACTGCATTCATGGTTTGCAACTTGAGAGCTGCCAGAAGAGAAGTCATGTCCTGCTTGTTCAGTCACCTGGCTGAGGTAGCAGGTCTTCCTAACTCAGTGTGGTGTTTCTAGCAGTGGTCAGAAGGGATGATCAGGAAAAGAGTAGAGAAAGAGGGCAAGTGTGGAATGGTCTTTCCTCTAAGATAGTCTCAACTTTTCTTTAATTAGCAGTTTAGGTATTTGAGTCAGATCTTCTATGCAAAATGTATTTATTAAATACTTTACCATAAATCTTTATTTGACTAATTTGTGTAAATAATTTTTGAACTTTTAAAATATTGCCAATAAAAATACTGTGCCAGTGCTTCCACAAACAATTGTGGAGTATGGAGGGAAAAAAAAAATACTGTTTCCTAACTTAGGCGCACTTCATCGAGGGCCAGCTAATTTCTTGTGTTACGAGGAGAGATTTTTCTGTCCTCTTGGTAAATCTTTTTAACATGTTCAAACATTTTCTGCAATCGTTCTTTTTCTGGTTCTGCAGTATTCTTGGTAGTACGTCATTCACAGTTCACAACCCATTTCTCATGCCTCACTCTCTGCATTCTGGGCATGCAGAGAGAAGGTTCCCTGAGATAATGGAGATAGCAATGGCAAGAAGTTCACTGAATAGCTCCTCTAATTAGGGTGTGACATTAATTAGGCTATAAAAATATTTCTATGGAGGTCAGAGCAAGAACAGCAACAAACTGAGGCAAAGTATTTCCGAAGGGAAGATGCAGGTGACAGCAAGAAAAAATGACTTCTTTTTTTGTTATTTTGAGTGGTAATTCTAATGAATTATAAAGTGTAAAGTTTTGTTAATGTTATTATACTTTATAATACTGTGCTTTGCAGTGAAACTTTACAGTAACAGACAGTTTTGCTTAGAAAAATAAAGGACATTCATATTTACTGTTACTTTTTGTATTAAATGTGCTTAAATTATGGGTCAATCCTGATTTTTTTTTTTTTTTTTTCTGATCATCATAAGTTCAGGAAAGCCAAGGAGTTCTTCACATTTGAGTTTCAGTAACAGTAGAGGTTCCTAAATTAAAATTTACATGACAGCTCAATGACACAGAATCAAAGACCTAACTAAGCATTCCTGCTGCATTTGTATTGAGTTTTAAGTTGTACGTTAAGTTGATATAATGCACAAGATTTTGCAGGCACTGCTTCAAGTCATGCTAAAATAAAGGAGGATTTTTCCTTTGTGTTTCTGTGGTCTGTGGAGAACATAGAATTCTAGCACAAAGAAGCATTTTTACAGCAAAACATCTGCTTATAACCACGTTTTAAGATGTGGTTCTTGAGTGTAAACCAAAATCCTCACATATTGTGTTCCTTTTTTTGACTAAAACCCCTGAGGCAGAGAGCATAAATGGTGCAGCAGTGGCTTTCAGAAGTGTGAAAACTATTCCATACTGTTGATGGGAATTTCCTCAGCACTATGTCTAGTAGCACTGTTGGATTTTTGACCATAGTGACACTGCTTGAATAATGTCCTTTTGCCATCTTTACTGTTTTTGATTGTATAGCGTTTTAGCGGTATAGGGCTTATCCGACTCTCCCTTTAGCTTTTTAGACACGTTTGTGTGGGAATCCAGTCTGTGATTTGTTTGTAAGTGTCGCAAAGAGGCTAGGGGAGAAGGACTTGCTAACAACGGCTGCTCTAGAGGGTTGGAGAGGTCAAGAGCTTTGTCAGTCAGTTCCTTCAGTCACAGTTGGGAATGCTTTCACGATACAATTTGCTGTAACACTGGGGAATTAATTGCATGCAAGGTTACAGTTTTGTTGTTTAATGTAAGATTCAGACTGTGGATGATTCCTAGAAGCCTATGTATTGAGTTGTTGTATGAACAATAATTATAGCGATTTGTTTTCTTCTGCTTTAATCAGGAAATTATTGTGATATGTAAACGATCTCAAATAAAAATGCGTGCAGCTAAAGGATCAGAACAGCAATTGGGATAAATAACGTAATATGACACATACCTCATCCTGTTGCATGTGCTATATAATTATCTTTTATTGTCCTAAATAGATGCTAGTTTTTTTTGCCATCTTTTCTTTAGACCATTTTTTTCTGAAAAAATTTATAATTAGTCATATCATGATAAACAGGCTTCAGCTTTGTGTACAGGTGGACGTGGTTTCCCTTGCACAAAGGTAAACTTCACCCGAAGAAGGTTTTTAAGGTTTGGATGTGATTCTCAGCTAGGGAGGAAGTTTGTTTGTTGTTGGTTTCAGTTAGAGTGTCTACAGAGAGATATGGACAGTGCTGTGAAGCTTTTTGCACCTACTCTCTAAGAATTCAAATTCTGGCTCACATATGAAAGATCGAGACCATGGTCTCTCCCTACTCTGAAGGTCTGAATCATGACAATTCACAAATATTCTTTCTGTATTAATATTACGTGAAACATTGATTTCAAAAAATCTTCTGTTCCAAAGGGATTTTGCTTGGGTGACTGTGTTTTGTGCTGCTTTTTTTTTGTGTGTGTGTCTAGCGTAAGCATGTATTTGATCTTTCAGTAGAGCTGTATTTTAGCATTTATAGCAATAACAGTTCATGGACATGATGAAGCTGAGAAAAGTCCAAGTCTTCTAGAAGTGTTCTACCCTGAACAAAACTCTGGGCAGAAGCTGTGGAAACACAGCAAATATTTGTGTGCTGTAAATTGACCATGAGGAGAGCATGCTGGCTGTATATTGGGAGGCCATAAACTCTGTTAAGTAGCAAGGATCCCTTGCCAGCAAAAGTAGTTACATCTTTTATGTTCCATGATGGTAGAAAACCAAGGATGTTCTGTGTGGTGTTGTTCGGTGCGTTGGTTTCTTACTCTCAACAAAATCTGTGTATTTTGCAGCTCTGTGAATTGGCAGAAGCAAAATTTGACTCCCTATTTTTCGTATTTTTGGTGACATGCTGACATAATAAAACAGTGTCCTCAAGAATGTGAGGGTTTAAACCATTCTTTGTTAGCAGCCCTTGCTCTGGAGCACCGCTGAACTTTATGGCAGCTCTGCATATACAGCAGCTATGGAACTGTATCCTCAGTAAAAGTGACAGGGTGGTATTAGCTGTGAACCAAGAGCTCCCTAGAAAGCTTCAGGAAAACAGATATATGAGGGCAGTTTTTGCTAGGAAGAACAAAATGACAAAAGAAGAGATGGATACCTCTTAAGAAGCCAGATTTCAACTTATTTTAAAGGAGCATAAGGAAATAAAACAAGCTAATAGTCTTTGTAGTCAAATGGAAATGGGAGTGTGTTGATTGTTGTTAAAAAAATAAATCTATCTAGCTCTCCACTATGAGACAGAGGATGGAATTGAGCACATCGAACTTGACACAAGTGTTTCTTTTACACATATAATCAACAGAAAATCTTCTATCTGTAGATAACATTGGTGATATGAGCAGTTTTGCAAGAATGTGGGTGCACCAGGCAGTTAAAAACAGAGAAAAATGAAACTCCCAGGGGAGATGAAAATGTTACTGAAATGGAAAGTCCGGTTTTCCCACAAGTACTTGCAATGAAGCCTTATCTGTGTACATGTTTATTTGAAAAATAAAAGTGATTGAATGACATTTCATTAAAGACGTAGAAATAAACAAGCTCTTTCTCGCTGACAAAAGCCACTTTCCCTTCCAGTTTTGGGGTTTGGCTGCTGAGCCAACAAGCAAACCCTCGATCTTGCCTGTGCTTCCCAAGGTGATAACGTGCCTGTTTGTTTCTCAGAATGTTTTATATTGCTGTTGGACTCCTTGGTTTTTAAAGCACTCAAAATGCCTTTTTGAGGCTCAAGCTCAAAAGTGCACAAGTCTCCATTTTGCTGTCTAAAAGTGGCTATCAGTATCTCAAAGCATATAGCATCACGAGCCTCTTAATGGAAGTGATGGTATAACTGGGAGAATCACTGCCATCTTTGAACATGCGAAAAGAGTAACTGAAAAATATACTGCTTCTATATATATATGCAAGATATGTTTTTATAATGGTGATAGGTATTCTGAATCACATTTGATATACAGAAATCAAAGTGCACCTATCCTTTACTGATGCATGATCAAATATGTTCAGGTGAAACTCAATTTCACTTTGTTGCGCAAATAACATTTAGCCTTGAGTGAGTATTCTCACTTCTGCCAAATGTAATGTGATTCTTCCAGAGGTAACCTACAAACAAATTAGTTTTTCTTTTGCTAGGTGTACTTGAAAAGGTTGTGGGAGAGAGTGGGAGATCAGGGAGCATATGTTATTGTTCAGTAAACCATGCAGCAGATATCAGAAATTAATGAGGCAAAGAAAGCAAAGGCAGCAAGCAATGCAATTGGCGGCAACTAAATTTGGGGAAAGCTTGAGTGTTCAGGGAGACAGGAACATTAAAGTGTTCTTTCCCTTTTCTATATGACAAATCTGAAAATGTGGAGACTTAGATAAGAGTGTTCATGTAATTATGCATGGAGGTAGCCATCGAACTTCGAAGCAAAACTGCATGTCGGTACTGCTCTATACCAAGATAAAAATGAGCAAATGAAGACATACAAGATAAATGGATCTGTAAATAGTATACTTGCATAAAACAATTTTTCTGGGTGGGGTAAATAGCCTAATGTTTCCCACAGAAGCATCAGAATACCCATCGCAGATGGGATGCTGTCTTCATTCTGAAACTCTAAGCAGTTTTGAACAGCTGTCTTTGCCTTGCTGCAGAAGTGTGTGTACCACCCACCAAATAGAAGCACATCTTAATTATTTTTATGGGGCCATGGGATAGAAGGGATTTATTGATGTTTTGTCGCAGGGAATTAAAAGATACCTTCAGGCCTGTTTCACGAGAGGAGGAAGAGGCAATCTCTTTGTTCATTGAGTGGCACGCTTGGTGTCAATAACTAAAAAGTGCGATAGTAATAATTATTAAAATTCCAAGATACACAAAGTGCATGGGTGAAGTTGTTCAAAGTAGGTGTAGGCATTTTAAATTTTCTGGTTTTCTGAATTCTGAGGAAAAAGAAATCCTTTAACAGGATACCTGCACTATTTTTGTAGAAATAATGGTAGGTTTTTCTGAACTAGTTTGTGTTTTGTCTCTATAAATACAAGATAAAATAAATGAAGTTTGTGGCTTTATTGGTATATAAGTGAGCTTTATTGCACTGGAATAATATGAAGTTCTTCAGGTAGTAAAACCGTTCTACCACTTGTACTTCTCATATTTATAGTTTCAAAGTGAGCCAATTTCAGGTACAGCTCTACAGAGCTTGAAAAAATTTTCACTTACATGGAATAATTTTGGACAACTGTATAGCTTTTCAGAGTCATTTCATTAATTTAAGAAAATACCTACCAAACTCTCCTTGCCTTTAACTGCTTGGTAGATCCCAGTGCTACATGGTGGTTGACAAAATTCTGAACTTCATTACTGTGTAATAAAACAGCTCAGCTTCAAAATTGGTCAGTTTATTGATTTTTAGTGGCAAGAGATTTGAATGAGTTCACTTCGTAGGCCGTTACATTCCTGCTTTCAGAAACCAATCTGCGGTTGTGAGTAGTGAATTAAGCATGCAGATATTATGATAATTGGACAAAATGAAATGTTCACGCTAGGGATGTGTCTATAAAAAATTGTGTGGAATATCTTTTCTGAAACCTTTGTCGCTGAAGAAAGATTTTAGCTTGGATTACACTGCTGCTTTACTCTTCTATCATATTCAACTTTTGGAAAAATGATGAAGAAAAAGTAAATGTTTGAATCCATGTTTTATTTATTTTTCCTACATGTGGTATTTATTAAAAGCACAGTTCTTTATGTGGTCATCCCATTGCCTATCCTCTTTTTTCCTGCTTAAAAATCTTTGAAACATTTTAAATTTTAAAACTATTTGTTTATGATAAAGGCAAAGAGAAGGAAACAAGTAATTTCCAACAGGAAATACATTAATTTTGTGCTGTCACTAGGTCAGGCTATGGTACTGGCTATGTCTTGTCTGAGAAGAACTTTTCCTATCCCTTTTAGTTCTTGTGTGTGTCCACATCATCTGAATCATAGGTAATATCCCAATCGGGGCCAAGAGGCAGCATGAAAGAAGTGAATGGGTGAGTTTGTTCATTGTTACCTGTTGCCTTCCTCATTGAGGAGTTTTATTTTAATTGCTGAAGATACGAGATAGAGAAACAAGGACCAAGCTTTCTGTGAATCACAGCTCAGCCCCTGCTGTGCTCTGCCCCCCACCCCCAGTGCCACTCTCTGCTACCCAGGAAATACATGAACAGGGGGAAAAAAAAACCCAGTGAGTGCTGTACGCACTGAAATTGAACTCTTTAGATAATTGCTTTTCTCAGAATGGTTTTATTTTGATTATCTCAAACTTTTGTTCGTTTAATTTTGTTGTGGGTGCTGGCTTTGGAGATAATTTTCCATAAAATTAAATTACAGCAGTTGAAGAAATAAAATCTTATTAGACTATCTAGCCTAAACAAACACTACTTTGAAATTATTGTGTAACATTAAGGGATGCATTCATTAAAGCCTGCATCTGATTTTTTTGCATTTAGATGTCCTTTGTATTTGCATACTGTTTCAAGCCTTCAGAATTGTGCAGTAAATGTGACTAAACAGTTTTCATTGATACTATCTACTCAGAATCCATAACAGTGCTATGAATATTGATTTTTAAAGATAGAAGTTTTTGAAGTAGAGTGTTGATAATTTGAGTTGGCGTGGGTCCAGCAGGATGCAGTCTTGACGTTTGATGTCTACCTGATCTGTAAAAGATCCAGACCTCTCAATCAAAATGCATAATAAATAGGTTTCTTAAATTTGCCTTATAAAAGGAAGGTCAAGGAAGGTCCAGGCAAGCTGCAACATTGGAAAGGAAATAAAATATTTGATGGAAAAAATCTTTGTTTCATTGATCACGATAAAAAGTGGACCATAGATATGTAATTGACGCAAATGCTTTTACAAATTAATAATTTGTTCTGGTATCGGTTTAATTTGTGGATTAATAAGTATTTAAGAAAGAGCCAACATGAATTTTCAAGAAGAAACCGTGTCAGATTGATGCAATTTTTTCATGGGCAGTTGGGTAGGTGGGAAGCAGCAGCTGTGATACATGTTTATATTCACAGAGGCTTCTTACACTGACCCCTATACATTTCAGAAGCAAATCACCCAGAGGTAAGTGCACAAGGTGCTGAGATGAAAATGTCTTTGTGTTTCATTGTGAAGTTGGAAGGGCATTTGTTATGGGTTGAGTTTGGTTTTTACTAGAGCCCTTTGTGATAGAAAAGGTATTTATTAAAACTGCAGGGAGTGTTATAGCACAGAGGATTGCAAGCACTTGAAATCCAGGTTGGAAATTCAAAACGATATTGGTAAAATAAAATTCTGTGATGAATAAGATCAATGAAGACAAGTGCGAGTGAGAAGATAGGGAGTAATTAGCTATGCAACAGTGCTGCTGAAAAGGGCTAACAGCACACCACAGTCCAAGTCAGCAATATGTTGCTGTTCCTGAAAAGCCAGAAGTCATTCTGGAATGTGTTAACAGAATTACTATATAGGAGTTATGGTTGTTATTTCTCTCTGTTTGGTGCTAGCCAGGCCTCAGCTATAGAAGTTGAAGAGCGCATACCTGTAATAATGATGATTTTGAAATGAGAAAGTAACAAAAAGCGCTGGAAGAATTTTCACTAAATAAAAAATGAAATCTGAGTGCGTATGTTGGGATATCAGCTTTGCAATGACAATTGTTAGACAGAAGCAATGATCATCTCTTCTGGAGTGTTTTTGGTTTTGTTAATTTTTGCTAATGGAAATAAAAGGGAATAATTTTATTTTTTATTAATCCAGGCTGGTTTTGGATAAACTTTCTACATGGAAAGTTAAGCCCTGGTGCAGCTCCTACAGGAGACTCTACTGGAGGTTTTAAAAAATCCAACCCAACAAACCCAAAAAACTAATGCCACAGTTGAGGATCTCACCTGGAATATAAGACATCCAAATGCAGTTACTATATCATATCATAGAGATTCCATATATTATAATTAATCTATTAATGATTTTGGAATGGAGTTTACATTTTCTACATTTAATCAAAAAGCTTTTCCTTCTATTACTTCAAATGTAACTGAAGTTTCTTTTTAAATAAATGTTAGATTTCAGCAAATCTGTATTTTCCATTAGAAAAAAAACACTCAACTGCAAATTCCTGGCCTGTACAAGAAATCCAACTTTTGTATACACAAAAAGGTAGATAACTGATTAAATTCCTGTTTGACAATGAACTCTGTATGCGTCTTTGAACAAATTGTAATTCCAGCTACACACCCTGAACTCATACAAATGACCCTTAAGATTTGGGTCTTTTAATCAGTCAACTCTAATTTATACGGCCTTGTGTTTTTTATGCCAGGAGTAGCTTTGCCAGCCCTGTTATGAGTACTGCTGGTACCAAATAGCTGAGGGTGAACAGCGCGAATTTCTGTTCTTTAATGTACCAGTACGTTATTGTTTATATATATTTATAATATGTATGTATATAAATGAGATAGATATATAATTTTATGGTTTTTGTACATACTCTATAATTTAAAATTTATATTTTTATATATATAGCTGTTTCAGAAGAACACTCTGTCTGCTAAAGGGTTGAATAATTCTATACTCTTGCAGCTATTAAGTAAGCAGAGGGTGACAGTCAGGTCTTAAATTGATTACTTGATGTAAGCTGCCTGTCCTGCCTTAGTGTGACTAAATCTAACTCCTCTATCAGCTGGGCAGCACAAAAATTGTATTAGTATATAAAAACACAATATTTACAAGTAATATTTATACAGTCTAAGATTTAAAACATAAGCAAGTTGACCATCTCTAGACTGTTAGAAGCAAATGCAGACCTGTTTCGTTGAGTATATCATAGTATGTGTATGTATACTTGCAACATTGAGTGTTTTAAAGTATGTTTTCTGATGATCAAATGGCTTTAACCACAGTTAAAGAGAAGAGTTACTGTCTTTCATGTGCAGTGGCTGACCTTGCAAGGACTTGTGAAATTGCCTCAGGAGAATAGGAAAAAATAATCTGTTTCTTTGCCCTCTTATCTATATTCACCCTGAATAATACTTAAAATAAAATTTGGGCAAGTGTGTCTGAAATCTAAAGAAAACAGTAGCTATTATGATGAAACTGGCTGTGGCCCTTTATAGCTTTTTTTTTTAAAAAAAAATCTTTTATGACTGCTCTGTTCCCTGCAGTCTATCTGTGAAGTGCAGAAAAAGTTCACAGCAGATGATTATACTAAGGTACCAAAGCTAGCGAAGTGTGAGATAATCTTTTGAGCTGAGAATTAGCGTCTCAGGCAACCAAGCGAGAAACCAAAGGGGAGTTATTTCTTCAGTGAAGTTTAACATCTAAGACACACCTGAAGCTGTAGCTCTTTATTATGGTTCAAATCAATATCTTTGACCATCTCTTATGTTAATAAGGGGTTTTTGTGAGGAGGGGGTTGTTCTGATAGGAGGCAGTGGCGTTGCTTCGAAATCCTATTTTCATTTTGAAATCCGAATTTCTAAATTCCAAATAGAATAGAATTTTTTAATACAGGTGGTGTAACCCTTACAGATTTGTTTTATATGCTATCCAAATGTGTGTATGCAGTGTACATGCACAGTCCCCTATTTTCCTTGTAAAAAAAATTGCAGGGGAAGATGTGAGGATTTCAGTGTGTTCTGGTTTCTGTTCCTAGATTACATTTCTACTTTTCTTTTTTTTTCCCTTCTGAATCCCAGAAGAGTTAAGAACAAATTTCAGGAAGAACTATTTGACTTCTTATCAAAGTTTGTCATCAAAACTGGACATGACACCTTTAGTATTGTCTAGTGGAACTACCCGAAGCCTTAGGTTAGAGAGAGTAGCTGTTGACAGTTTCTAAGTTGTACAGCACTCCTCATTTATTATTGTAAGGGTGAGATGATATAAACAAACCTTGGTTTAGTGGAAAGTACAAAAACCCGTTATGAGGTATTTAAGAGGTATTATTGGTATCTAGGTTATGCTCATTTACTGGTTTTTGGTATCTAGATTATGCTCATTTACTGGTTTTGTGAACCGAGACGCAGTCTCTTTAAGTTTCATGTTTCTCTCTCGATTCAGTGAGATGAGACTAAAGAGTTGAGATTACGGCAGTTTAGGGGATATATATATATATCAGCAAGGGCTTGAAAAAACTGTAAAAGCAGGGGATAAAAAGAGTTTCCAACACCAGTGTTTTTCCAGAACATCCTTGCTTTTGCTCATGATGTTCCTGTCACCTGTATTTGCTAAAACGTAAAGATGGTTAGTAAAAGTTCCTCTCCCTACTTCTTAAGTTTCTCTTAAAATATTTGGAAACTATTTTGTTTGGGTTTTTTGTCCTTCTGCAACTTGTCTTCTTGGCATTTTCTCAGCAAGAATTGACATTACATATTCCCTCAAACTTTAATGCATCGGGCCAAGGATGGTTAGAGCTGTTAGGTGCTAATAAAACATATGGCATTGCAGATGGTCTTTAAATAAAACACATAAGCCTACTTTGTAGGTGTAACTGACCCACTAATTATGCTTTAGCGTTTCTTTGTGTGATGCTGCTATATGAATTAAGTGCTTGCTATACATTGGCTTTTGAAGGACTATAAACAGGGTAATAAGCAATTAATTTTCAATAGGCTTCTTAAATAAGAGCGAGCTCTATGTAGTGTTTGATTAACTATTTAAAAATGTTCAATTGATGCATGCTGTCAGCAAAAGCTCTACCTAATCTTCCAAGTCAGATGAAGCAGTTGGTTTTTATTAGTGGTTAGAAATGTGTATGTTTGTGCACCGTCAGGTCTTTAATATTGACTTACTTTCATATGCTTTCACCCATAAGCCCGTTCTTCTGAAATGGAGATGTATGCATGAATGGTTGCATGAGTGATGTAGAATCACAGAATGTCTGATGTTAGAAGGGACCTCTGGAAGTCATCTAATCCAACTCCCTTGCTCAAGCAGGGTCACCCAGAGCAAGTTGTCCAGGACCATTTCCAGACAGCTTTTGAGTGTCTCCAGGGATGGAGACAACCTCTCTGGGGAACCTGTGCCTCTACTCGTTCACCCTCAGAGTAAAACAAAAGTGTTTCCTGATGTTCAGAAGAAACATCCTGTGTTTCAGTTTGTGCTTGTTGCCTCATCCTATCACTGGACACCACTCAAAAAGTGTCTGTCTCTGTGGCACCCTCCCTTTCAGGTATTTGTAAACATTGATGAGATCCTTCCATATGTGGTGTACCATATGTGCTGTCCGTGTTTCATGCTTTTTACTTGCATGATTGGTGAGAAAGGCTTGTTTATGAAAATGTCCAAATGTCCACTTCTGCCCTTGCTTCCTTTTTTATTTTTCTTTTTTTTTTGACTGGCCTGATTCTATAGAAAAGTGATGAGATTAGTGCACTATCTAATTCTGTTTCCTCTTCCAGAGGATTTAAAATATTTTACAATTTATAGCTAATGAAGAAATATGCAGAAAGTATTTTGGGAGGAAGCACCACAAGCTCTACTCTCTCAAATCACAAGGAAGCTTTTCTGGTCATAAGGCCTATTCATGAGAACCTGTTCCCATGATTTCTACATTCATGGCTGATGTGTGAGTACTAAAACCTTCAGTAGGATAAAATGTGAAAACACATGCCTCGATGTTGAAAGAGCTTGACAGAAGGGAAAATCTGCATTCACTGTGAAACCATCTTTTATGTAAGTAGACTTTTCATGGTAGTTTACGGTGGCTGGAAACTCTTTCTGTGAAAGAATCTTTCTTCAGGTTTACCTCTGAAAAATGTGTGTACACAGAGTGAGAGAGAAGGAAATGAAATTGTGTATGTGTATCTCTCTGAATATATCTAAAATCCATATACTGAGGGAGGATCTTGCATATCTTTCTAATGAATATTATAAGTCAATCACCTGCACTGTGCTGGCAGACTGGAAGCTAGTATCTTTCACTGTTTCTTGCAGTTTACTGCTTTTTCCATTCCTTTTCTGGAGTTGAACCAATCTTTCCTAAGGCATTGTTAAGTTTTCCCTTGGGCATGCTAGTTTTCTGAAATCTGAAGTTTTCTTCCTTATGGCTTCATCTGAAATTTTTGATTGACTGCTGAAT
The DNA here is from genome assembly GCA_013400335.1 of Eurystomus gularis. NCBI lineage: Eukaryota > Metazoa > Chordata > Aves > Coraciiformes > Coraciidae > Eurystomus > Eurystomus gularis. The sequence continues at coordinate 92,893 of VZZY01013409.1, read as the reverse complement.
GTATGTACTAGGCCCTTGTACCAGCCATTCTTCTGCGTGACCATTCACCCTTGCAGAGCGCTGACAGTGTTGGCTGAGCAAAGGTGAGCAACCTGTCATACATCCACAGAGGACTTGTGAAAGTCATGAAGGAAGAAGCTGGAAAATGCATCGTGGCCTTGGCTTGATTGCAACCACTCTCTTCATTCTCAGTTTGTTGGTCTTCTAAGTCTTCGTTTCACTGCCCCTTTTATGGTGTCCAGTCCCACGTTTGCAGAAGACCATTACAAGTAAATGTAACATTTTCTGTAACATCTTGCCAGATGTCACAGCCAGGCAGATGTTCTGACAGTTCCACATTTTCTGTCTTCAGGGAGGCAGAAGAGAAAGAATCAGATAGGGAAATACTCTTACACAGTAGGAATGTTTTTCCTTAGTAGTATGTTAAATGTTCATGTGAGCTCCAATGTGACTTTAAAATAGAGTTCAGGTACTCTTACTATGCGACTGTTAGAAGCTTGAATGAAATGCTAACATGTGTGGAAGTTTTTCTTGTTAAGTTCTTTTTTCCCTAATATTTGTGCTCCAACATCTTAATAAAACATTTTAAGGTTATCAGGTGCATGATAAGGAGGATAAATCAGATGTAGAACTGATGTAGCCTCACTGTGACGTGCCAGTAGTGATAATGTCTAGTGTGGGTACAACTGCCTATCATCACCTCGTGTAAAATGATGATAAGTAACAAATGGATTTAGAAGCAAAGTTGCACTTCCCTGATTCTGATTCTTGGGGACAGAATTTTACTGTGATCAGTGTTTTAAATATTCTGATGTGGGTTGTTTTTTCTCTTGATTCTTGAGAAAATACATTTAATGTTCAGCCGTTGTATTGTTTGGTTTTGTGTATGTGCCTTTTCCCCTCCTCCATCCCCATTTCTTAAGAAAATCTGTTTTGGAAGGTGATTGTTTCCCAGGCAATGAGTATTTGCCATCCAGCCAACTTGGCTGATGTGTTATTTACTTGCCCTTTAGATAACAGCTGCTTAGTGTCTCTTAGTGTGGCTGCTTTCCATGTGGTGGAGAAGAAGTTCTCCTTTCACCAAAACATCTCTTGAAGTTCTATATTTGCCTCAACGGAGGAAATCCCAAGGAGAAAAGGCAGGAGCTTCAGTCTTCCTCCTTAAGACTTTTTTTTCAAAGGGGAGCTTTGCAAAGGTGGCCTGCTCTCCCATCACAGAGAAGCAGCAGCATCCACCATGTTTGATCCCGTAGCTTTGGTGGGATGTGACCCACTGTGCCCTGGCACTTGCAGATGCTGCTCCCAGTGCCCTGGGCCAGAGCTCAACCTGCACATGGCCAAGAATTTATATCTTTGCAGTTGATGGCAATCAGAAGAGATGTGTTTGAGGTTACTGAGTCCAAGAGGTCACCGAGTCGTATAGCATTTTGCACTGGTGTCTTTTTACTGCCTTTTTGGCTCAGGAGCTTGATTTCAGCCTGTGAACAACTTGCACTTCTATTTCTTAGATAAACTGATGACTGGCAGGCAGACAGAGATTTCTTTCTCTGTACTGTAGCGCATATGATGTATTTGTTTTCAGCGTAGAGTTGATCAGATTCTTTCACGTGACAAGTTTTCCTTGGGTGGATTAAAGAAATTAGAAACACTCGAAAAAAAATGCTTTGGCAGAAGTGCTCTTTTACCTTTCTTTAAGGCAAGTGCCTGAGGGCACTGAGTGTTTTCAGCAAATATTTCAAGGGGTTCTGAGGGAACTCATGAAGATTGATCTGTTGTTGACTGCCCCAGGAAACAGTTATGCATTTCTCCTGTGTTTGAATTTATAAAAAATGTATATATGCTTTTGTTGATAGGCTCAATACTGTAAATTTCAGGAAATGCATGTGGTGAGAAGAGACAAGGAACTTTTTACAGTTAATACAAAGCTTTTTAAAATCAAGTTTAAGAGCAACTGATTCTGCAGTGTTTAACCCAAATTACAGAGAGGATAATATCAGAGGGCTCAGCAGCTTCTTCTGAAATGATGAAATACTTCTCATCGTAAATAGCTTTCATGAGCTTATTTTTTGTGAAAGATGTTCCTCTTTCAGGATCTCGGTCTTATTATATAAACAATATTAGCTTCTGAAAATAAATCACCTAAACTGTTCCTGCTCATCACCCAGGCCTCTCTATACATCATTCTTTGGTGCTTCACTTTTCTGTTTACCTTTGTGTTTGATTTCTGTATGCCTTAATACAAATAGCTTTAAACAAAGCTAATGTAATCTAATTCTTATTTCATCAGGCCAGCCCCACAGAAAAAAAAGTGTGTCTCTCCTGCTTTAAGCCTATAGCAGTTACAAAGCAAGACGAAACGTTAAAAATTAAACTACAGCTTTAATAGTTTAAATTAATACTCATTGAATTACACAGTGTTAGTTTGGACAGCTTAAAATTTTAAGTTACAATCAAGATGACTACTACAAAATAAATACAAATAGTGAAACACATTGAGAACTTAAACTTGTGTAATACATGAAACACTGATGAGCTTTATGGGATATTTTATTACTCACATTATTAAAGGGATTTCTTTTGTGTATTTTAAGTGGGTTACTTCAGACTTCTGCTTTACCACAGGCTAGTCACTGGACACATCACTGGGCTTATTGACTGCAGAATGGCTCCACAAAGGCTTCTGAAATCCAAGGACTTTCCCACCTTTAATATAGCTTATTATTAATGTATTTCCCTGGAATAACTGAGATGTTGCTAGTAATAAACAAGTATTACTTTAAGTGGCTCCAGAATTTTTTCTAATTTCATGACTGTTAATTTTCTTAATTAAAATGTCTTTTAGCCATTTAAGTCATTGAAAGCTATCATCACCTTTGATTATCCCATTGGAAATGACAGCCATGGTTTGAGATAAGCTGCAGTGGTGACTACAGTAGTGCTTTTGGATCTTTGAAATGTGCATTAATAAAACTCTAGCTTATTCTTACTGGGAAAAATACTTTGTTTTAAGCCTTCATTGCCTTGATTAAAGTACTTATGAATTCCCATATAGTGGAAGTTATTTTTCTTGGGGAAATTTTCTTGGGTGATTAAGCTGAAAAGTTAGTATAGGAAACTGAGATTGACATAGGTGGGAGGTATTGAGGTGAGTGTCCTGTGCAGTGAAAAGGTTTTGGGTGAGGTGGCAAAGCAAGCAGGGGTTTTGCCAGGCTTTAACTCCTGAGTTTGTGTGGGGAACCACTTGTTGTTGAAGCTATGTTGGCAGATTTGAGACTAAGTTAAAGGCTTATGAGGGGAATGGACACACCGATCAGTGCCTAAAGGTGTGCCAGGGAAAAAATAACACGTTACACTGCAGTCAGAACAATGTTGAATGATGTTTTATATGTTGCTGTTGAGTGTAGATTCTTCAAATAGAGTAGGTGGGATTCCTGTGGATTAGGTTCATCTGCTGTGTGGTAAGTGTAAGAACTGTAGAAATGAGACAGGTTATGTTTGTTCTCTGTAGTTTTAACTGATGTTTCTGTGATATAATCACAGTATCGTAGACACACCATACAGGTAGTAACATCATGCATCTTTAGATAGGGACAAGCCTATTTACCTGAACTACTACTGCAGACATGTGGCTGCCCATTAAGCCCTGCTAATTGCTTATAAGACCAGCAAATAAGCAAATGGATTAAGTTTACTATTATGATCTGAAAATTCTTGGTTGATTATGAATTTGCTAGGTAGGATGAGAATCCTGCCTTGCTGTATAGAACTAAGATTGGAAGAAAACAAATAATCTGCTCAGGATCTCATATGTGGTCATGTAAAGCTGTGTTGTGGCCTCTTGAACTGCACCAGAAAATAATACTATAGAAGGTTATAAAATGTGTCTAGACAAGAGTATCAAGTCCAGAAAATTGAGCTTGTAGATGCTATGTGGACTGTGTCTGGGAGTCTAAAAACACTACTGCTTTCTTATTCTAGCTCATGGCAACAAATAGGTTGGTGTGCTTCTGTAAACCTCTCTGCTTTCAGTGTTTCTGAGTGACTTGTTCATCTTCCTTAGAGTGGCTTTGTTTTTACACAACAGTTTATGAAAAAAAATCAGTTTATATAATGAGTTTTGAGGAAGGGTATCTCGATTTTAGTGTAGTTCTCATTTTCAGAAATATTTGGAAGAGTTTTTTTAAGAAAATAGACTTGTATTTCATAATGGTTTCTTTTTTATTGGTAGGTAGTGCCCAAAAGAACACAGCATTTTCATGATGGATAAACATTACATTTTATCTTTTAAGTATTGTTTGTAAGAGAGAGATATAAAATATTTTAATAGTTAACAAAAGTTAACTAATAAAGACTAATAAAGACAAGAGGAGTTGTTCAAATAAGGCTTTGAAATTTCCTCTAAATTTGGCTTTTTCAATTTTTGTGAATATAATGGTCTGACTACATTAGAGAATGTTTTCTAATACGTTCAGATATTTTTTCCTTCTGAGTTACATATAAATGTTTTAGTATTATGTGCTAAAACCACAAAGCATTGTTTAGATAAAAGCAGAAAAAAAACCCAAACAAATTCAATACCAGTAACCTGGGAGTTGGGAAGTACTGATGATGGGAAATACATTCGTTTTTTAACCTGTATTTGGGGGATTCAGTATTGTCAATCTCAATAAGGAAGATGAGGGTAATTTCTTCAGAGTATCTAGTGTGTTTTTACTGTACTCTGTTGGATAGTTTACTTGGTTAGCTGATGTAGGAAGAAATGTCTTTCCTCAACAAAACTTGAGTAGTGAGAAGTTCACATACATAAGGAGAAAGCAATGCAAGTTATTGTTTTAAACCTTTTGAAGTGAAGCTTCTTGCCATGCATTGGCCTTTAGGATACTCATTTTAATTCAAATATAGCTGTAATGAATGTGCCATTGATTTTGGAAGGAGAAATTGTATCCTGTATATATAGCACATTAGCGTACCATATGCAAAACTAAAAATGTTTTGATAAGAGATCTCCTGTAGTATCCTGCCATTTATTTCTTTTATCTGTAACTGTGGTAAAACTCTTTTAATAATTTCTCAATTGTCATTAATCAGCATGCATATTTTAACAGCACATTTGATCTCTTGTTTCTCCTTTGCCCTCTGCAGCTGCAGGGGGAGAAAGACATTCTTTGTTTCCATAAACACATCTGAGCAAAAGAGCAAAATCTGAAAGCTGTTTCACTGAAGATAAAAGAAAGAAATTTTGGAAATAGGCTATGCACAACTAGCAACAAGAAACTTGTTTAAAAAGCATAGAGGGAGAAAACTCTAGTTATTTGGTATGACTAAAAGGTCAGACTATGAAACGTGTTTATATGTTTTTCTCACTTTGAAACTAATGGGATTTAGATAACTAAATACCTTTTGAAGTCAGACCCAAACATCCTAGGTGAAAATTTGTCAAAATCTCAAGAAACACCACTTGTTTTCCGCCTTTCACCACTGTGACTTGAGAGTAGCTTCACTGAGGTTAAGAGTTAAAGTGCTTTAAGTTGTATGTGGAGAGATGTGTTTGTCTTGAAGAATCACAATATTTGCATTATGAAGATAAATTTTGCTCTTTATTTTCATGGTTCACATCATCATAGAATCTCAATGACTCAAACTGTGAGGAGCTTATTGCTCAGACTGGTCTCTGTTATGGACAGAAATATTTGGATTTAAAAATGGTAAGCAGAGAGGATGTTTATTTACATCTGTGCACCTGTTCAATCCTTCAGGTTGCAGCAAAGTTCATGTTACTGACTTCTGTATGAAAAGCTACTCCTTTCTGCTGTGGAACACAGTAACTCACAAAATGGGAAAACATCTGCAAAATGAATTCCAGTTTCCTATAGGAGAATATTCTGAAGTAGTATATTACAATTGAAAGTAATGATTTTTTTCTTCTCTGCTGATTATATGGGATAAAACTACTTGAAGGTGTTATTTTTCTCTTAAGAATATCCTTTCTTTGGTGTACCTGTAATGATTTCTGCCCATGCTTGAAGAACCTAAATAAGATTATCCAAACCCTTCTTAGAAGAGACTTATTCAGTATTTCAAAATATATTTCTCAGCCAATAGAAACCAATAGCCCAATAGTTGTGGGGTTTTTTTTACATACCCTTTACTGTTTGTCCCTCATTATATATATGATAGGAATTCTTTGGGCCTCAGAGAGAAACTGATTTTTCAGTACTGAATACAGAAGTGATTTTATAAAGAAGTAAACAGGTAATTCAGCTGAGTACTGTGTCTAAAAATCACATCCCTTGTATTTTCTTGCAGTGGCTGCGTGAAGAATTGTCTTTTTTTGTTATGGTTACTCCACAATTTTAATCTCTTTATTAGATTCTTCATTAGCTTTGGTAACTGTTAGGTGTGCCTTGAAGCACATAGATGATCTGAGCTTTATATTGGCATAGTCTGCCTTCAAAATATTAATTTGTTCCTTGTGCTATACACAGTTTAAAATGCCTTAAGCTGTTATACGGCAAGGTTGAGTGGGCTATTCTGTTATTTGGATAGCCACCTTATTTTTTCTTTATTCATCCCTTTATTTCCTCCATCCCTAAAAGTCTGTATTCCTCTCTTTCCGTGTTCTGATTTGTCTTGTCCAAGTGACCACTTACTGCCATTATTTCTGGTTCCTTACCGCATGAATTGGATGGAGGGACTTATTGTATCATTTTCTGTCTTCTAAATATGAATTTCTGGAGCACTTGGCTCATGACTTGTTTCGCATGCCATAATCACCTGATCTATTTGAATGAAATTTCCTCTAAAATTAGTTTTTCACATTTGACAGCCTGTCAGTGGAGGTTGTCAGATTCTGTGTTATATCCACGAGAACCTGAGATATCGAGTGACTCTTCTCCTAGAAGCAGTGCATGTCTATTTTATGTTGCCTTTCCTTGTGCATGATAGCAGCACTTCAAATACGTTTCTCAAATGGCCCTCATCCATATGAGCAGCTAGTTGATTGTATTCAAATCTCATTCAGTGAGGAGAATTGTTGGCTTAGCCTGTAAGAAAATAAGGATCACAGAGAGACTGATCAAGCTGATGATTAAGAAAATTGCAATATTTATCCAAAAAAGAATTCCTCAGCCCACCCTAATCTCTGGTATTATTGACGTTGCTTATTAAAATTGTAGATTCCTGTCTTTAGTTGCTTATTGGACTAGTGCATCTACACAATAAAAGAGAATATTTCAGGTAGAAGGTGTCTACAACAATCACCTAGTCCAACTGCATGAGCAATTCGGTGCTGACCAAAAGTTAAAGCATGTTATTAAGGGCATTGTCCAAATGCCTCTTCAACACTGACAGGCCTGGGACATTGACCACTTCTCTGGGAAGCCTATTCCAGTATTTGACCATCTTCTCAGTAAAAAAGTCCTTCCTAATGTCCCATCTAAACTTCCCCTCGTGCATCTTTGAACTGTTACCACATGTCCTATCACTGGATCCCAGGGAGAAGAGCTCATCAGCGCCCTCTCCACTTCCCCTCATCAGGAAGCTGCAGAGAGCGATGAGGTCACCCCTTGGCCTTCTTCTCTCTGAACTAGACAAGCCCAGAGTCCTCAACCACTCCTTACATGACATTCCTTCAGGCCTTTCACCAGCTTTGTTGCCTTCCTCTGGATACAGTAGACTATATACTTGATTTTTTGGAGATTCTTGGTTTGCTTTTGGGGGATGATGGAAGCAACATGGGAAGTTTGGGTTTTTTTTAATCAGTCCATCTTCCTTCAAGTCCTTTCTCATACCCAGTGTTTGCATCCGCTTCCCTCTGCGCTGGAGTTGTTACTGATGTGGCCAGCAATTTATCTCCTTGCCTCAGTTAACTGCTTGTCTCAAGTGCCTCTATGAAGGAGAGGCCAATAAATCAAATAGCAGACTTTTTTGTGGTTGATGGCATTGGAGTGTTTAAAAAGTTTGTCCAAGTTTTTCTTGACTTTGGCTGCCTTAGAGTTTAATATTACATATAAATCTATATGATATGTATATATATAGGCTGTTTGCGTCCACAAGTGTCTCAATTCTGTTCTCTCTGAAAGCCCAATGTGCCCAAGTCACATCAAAATATGTCATGCACATTTCACCATTGATGAATGAATAATAATGGTTGAACTAATTGAGTAAAATCAACTACAAGCTAAATAACAGGCACGTTTATGTATAACAAAAAGTGGATGTAGAGAGGGAGAAAAACTTTTCACGTAGCCCTGAAGCACAAGATGTTTTCAAAAGCTTAAGCTTTCACAGTCTTCTACTGCAAAGTTAGGAGCTAGAAGGGAGTAGCGAATTGTAATATGGTCACATATTTAAATCCATATCCAAAAAAACCCCAACTCACCCCCAGACCCTAAAAGCCAACACTCTTCCTCCCCAGATTCCCACTGGAATAGCTGACCTTATACGATTCATTTGTAGTTAACGTCCCCATTGAATTTCTCTGGTAGAGTTTTTCTTGTATCTTGAGGTTTCTTTGCAGAAGTGAGCGAGCTGACGTACTAAAGCCTGTTAAAATATGGATGTGAGCAATTTCACTCCATTAACATTTAAGTAGTGCATTGGAAGTACAGTTGTATCTTACAGAACAGTGGAACTCCCAGTATCAGGGAATAGATGAATTATAAAATAAGTTTGGTGGCAAATGGTCCCTGAAAGGTATTCATTTGATCACGTCTTCTTTTACATGATTCCTACGCTGCTTAGCAAGGCCAGTGAAGTTTTTTTGGTTTTTTTTAGCCATCAGAGCACAGGAAGGACAGAAGTTTGCTAACCAGCCTCTGCGTCATGCCAGATTACGAACTAGCTGTTTAGTCGGTAAGCAGGTCTCACCCGCTTTCTTATAAGACAAATAAGCGCGTGGACATGATGGAGGTGGGAAAAGCTGATGAGATTCTTTAAAATTTGGGAAGAGAGGAGAGGAAGCAAGGAATTCTGCTGTCTCTTGAGTGGTACCTCAGCATCTATTACTAAAAACATTTGTTTCAAGTAAACAGTAAGATTTTTGGTTGGGAAGCTTGGTACTGTGTTGCAGAGGCTTATTAAAAAAAAAACAACAAAAAACTAGTATTTCTGTAGAAAGAGAGTTTTCTTTGAGAAGCATGACCAGAGCGACAACTCACTTAATTTAGCTTTTTATAATCACGGAAAGGAAAGGAGGACTAGGGACTATGTAAAATCCCTGAAAGTCTTATCTGAGAGGAGCTTAAGGTACTATACTGATGAGTACTATGGAAAATTCTTGAGTTTAAATCTGCATATTTTTTTCCAGTCACTGCCTGCCTGTCTCCATAAAGCAGAATGAAATAAGAACTGCGTACCATATATCAGGAAGTTCTTTCCCTTTTCTAGTCTTAAGTTGGTGCTGAAAGAGGCAACAACAACCTTGAAAACTTCACCTTCTTTTCTCTGTGTAGGTCAACATATTTGTTATTTGCAAAAGCTGTGATCAGTATGTATTCCTGACAAAATGCTGTTTACATCTAAACATGAGTAAGAGAATAGGGAAGCAACTACCAAGAGTGCATGAGCCAGAAAGGTGTGAAATAATGAATAACTTAGATTTTATTTTTCTCTAGTAACAAATTGAGATTGCTTTCCCTCAGTGGGGAGTGTAGAATGTGCAGGATCTGGCCCTTGTTCAGGAAAGCAACTTATTAAATCTTAATGTCTCGAAGTATTTCCTCACCTGTCTGCTTCATGTAATGCTTCCGAAATGTTTGAGTGGTATATTTTTGTATCTGTGAAATTATGAACTAGATGGTAAAGCAATCAAAGGTTGAAGTGTACTCTTGAGTATGCTCATATCAGCCCTGCAGGGGTAGGTAGAAGTTTCATATACAAATACAGCGACTGAATTTAGTTCACAGTGTGTAAATGGACTGTTGAGGAGATTTTTGTGTTGCACCCTGATGCCCTGTAATGTATGCATGCTGTGATGCTCATTTGTTGTGCCGTAGTCCTGGTGTATCCCTGAGGATTTTTCAGTGGCCTTCATCTTCGAATGAGGAAAAGCAGGATATGCAAAATAAATGCAGTGGGAGGTTTTCAAGATGACTAGGAAATAAATTAAGTAATCAGCATTTCACCTGCTGTACTAAATGGATGCTATTAGTAAACACTAGAGTGTAGGTTTTCAGCATATAAAGACTCTGAGTAGCAGCAATCTTTGATAATGATGGGAATTGAATGCTTAATTCCCTGCATGCCTTACTGAGAATTAGCTGGTAGCTATATGGGACTTAAGATCAGCTAAAGCTGTCTGCAACTCCAAGTTTTCATTTCCCAAAGTTGTGAGTACTTTTTCCTTTGGCTTATAAATCTGTAGACACTCTGCTCTGATATTATACATGCAAATTGACTCTAACTGGATCATTCTGCGTCAGTCTGAGCTGATGAGAAAAGCCCCACGCTAACCATATGTTATACTAGCTCTGTAAAGGGAGCAGTGGGATATTCTGTACTTTTCGTAGCTGTCACTGGATCTGTAGCTTTTTTCCTAAACTGAATATTTAGGCACCCAAGGAGAACTGGATTTACAGTCCTCTGTTTCCTGAGATACGGTGATTGTGATCTGAAAACAAAAGATTTTTGAAAGGAAAACAAAATGATCTATTCAACTGTAAAGGGACAAAAAAGTCTCAATAGTTAGAAATTCCTAATAAAATGAGTTTTTCCAGCTTTCATGAAAACTAAACATTAGTTTCCTTTATCATTTTTCCTTGTTTTTCTCAAATGAAGGATAAAATTATGTATGTGGATTTTTTTTTTCTTTTTCAGCATTTATGCTAAAGATCGGTATAAGTAGCTTCAAATAGCTTCAGTAGTCTTTACTTGCTACTCCTGTTTACTGAAAAAGTATTCCCTATAGTATGCTCTCCTGAAAATGTGACAAGTTTTCCCCATTCCCTTTCAGTTTTGCTTTGTATTGCTGCCACATTGTTTTTTTGGCTTTCTGGTAGTTAATTTGAAGTGCGCTATGACTATTATCAGGCAAACAGATTTGCTCATTTTTTGTCTAAAAATCTTGCTATGTGGTTTACCTTTTTAAAATTATTATTGTTTTCCTTTAACCAACTTTAACCAAAATAAAGAAAAAGTTGCCAGCTTTATGAAGCTGGGAGTAAGACTCTGCAGATTGTACATAAGGGTAGTAGTTATTTGTCTTTTATTTCTTCCTTTGCAGATCATGCTTAGCATTGTTGTAGCTGATCTAAGACTTCTTAAAGATTTTAAATATCTTTATTTCTGAAAATGTTGAATATACTCCCTAAGGTTTTCATAGAGATTTAAAAAAAAAACTGTTTACATAAAAAGGAATCATATTTCCCTTTTTTCACTATGGGCTTTAATACCGTAGTTAAAAAGATTATAAACAGCAATGAAAGGTTAGAAAATATTTCCATAACTCCTCAAAATGTTACAAACAGTAGTGATTGAGCAAGAATTGGCATCTCTTGCATAAATTTAAGCTAAGGTCTATGGTGTAGTTAAAGCTTAAAAAAAAAAAAAGTGGGTGGGAGATGAATCAGGTTGAAGTACTAAAGTATATGAATTTTGGAGGATTAATAGGATGTGAAATATTTAATGGAGTAAAAAGTGTAGAAGAGTTCTGTGAGAATCATAAAGAACCCAAGATGACCTTGCTGCTGAAGATCCATTTTATGTGTAGAAACTTTTGTTCGGTATTTTTAGTCTGTTTTTCCAGAGAAACAAGATTTTTGCAGTCACATGGAATTTGTGCCTCTAATAATTTTTAGGTGATTTTTTATTTTGGTCAAAGGAATCTATCTGACCATTTTTGACAGCGTGATAAAGATCTCAAAGATAAAGCCACATTAAAATAAGCAGGTGGATAACATGCCCAAATGAGAGATGCTGTATTACTTGATTATCCAGTAAAAGTGAGATAAATGTCCTAGGCTTGGAAAGAGGTTCAGTTGAAGCTTACATCTTCAATACACATCAAGGTCAATCAACCACAGGGCACAAATCTATAAGATACCAGACTTCATTAGAGTTCATTGGATTGCTTTTTTTGTTTGTTTATTTGGAGGTAGGGCTTAGTCAGACTTTGCTATAAATATGTTTTCTTTACTGGTACCCAGGCAGATGATGTTTCTGTCAATTGGATATCAGTTTTTTTACCTGTCTTAACTTTTCTTCTTAAACTAAAGCATTAGCATAAAGTAGCAGCAGTTTTAGATTTTTGGAGAGTTTAGGGGCAAGTATCCCAAGGGGAGGTGGGAGGTGGTGGTGGCAACTGGGGTAGGGCAGAGAGCATAGTTAATGGGGCATTTTTCAACTTTAAACAGAGATACATAATTTTTATATCTCATATATTAGATTGTTTAAAGGTATTCAGTTTGTTACTGGGTATTATCTATTCTTTCAGTTAATAAGTGCTGTTTCTCAGTTGCTTTGTGCTTGGAGACATTGTATTTACTACTTTATGTAAAACAGATTTGTTCTCCTAAAGTAGGTCCTACTTCCCTGTTTTTGGGATGGAGGGGGAACGATGAGGGGCTGGGGGTTGGGGTTACTTGGGTGTGTTTTTTGGGTGTGTTTTCATTTGCATCTCCAGGAGCAAATAATTTGTTTGCAACCGTCAGGAAAAGCCAGTCTCTTGGGAATGGGTTTGGGGCCAAGGTGGGAGGAGGCGAAAGGAAGGAGTTCAGCCTCCAGAATTTCAGTGCTGGTTGGTGCTCTCGGGGATGGTGGTTCCTAAGCTGCTTAAATGTTAACATAAGGAGTTCAGTAAAATGCACTTGAGGAATAACTGGGTCCGGTGTTAATGACAATAATTTGGGTTCTGAATGCTGACAAATGAAATGTATGCTGATCAGTATTGGAAGGGAGAAGGTACTCATTTGTTCAAGAAATATGAATCAGTCTGCATTTTTAAGAGGATGCCTATTAGCTTGCCACTTTCTGTTGGAAATCCAGGTTTTACCTAAGTGAGGCTATTTTGTAAAAATCTTTCAATAAAAGAACTGAGCTGACTGACGATACGAAGAGACATATGGTTATAATTTGTATCTGATCAGGAGTTTACTTCATGGGGAATCTGAGTGAAGTCATCACATGAACTAGGTGATTATCAGAACTTGAAGATCTGAGTGTTTTGACATGAGCCATCCGTTGAGTAAATAAACGGTTGCAGAAAGTTTTATACAAGCTTTTTTTCTTCTTTCCCCCCCTCCCTTAAGGAATGAGTCAGGGCTGATTGCAACAGCCCATCCATATTACAGATGCATTTGCTTAACCATGAAGACACTGTTCTTGCTCATAGTTAAGGATGTTAAAGCAGTTTTTCTTTATGTAGATTAAAATGCACTCTTTATTAATATTCCTGCCCCGGGTGAATATTATGTGCAAGGGGCTGGTTGATCTGATATAAAATTAAAATAAACATTTTATACATGAACTGGTTAAAACTTTTATGTCCATTTATGTATAATAATAGTTATACCAGACTCCCAGGACCAAACAAAGGCTTCAATGAATTTGACATTTTTCTGACTAAATAATTTGACTAGAAATTTCCTTACTGGCTATAACGGTGACCAGTAACCTTATTCACTGTTCTTGTAATGTCTGATTTTCCAAGAACAAAAGTCGAGAAAAAAGTACAAAGGCGATTTCAAATACTGAAATGTGTATTTGCCTTGCTCGGGGTTGGTTTTTGTTGGTTTGTGTTTTTTTTTTTCCCAATCTACAGTGAGGAGGCTACCTGCATTAAAACCCAAGGGAGATGTTAAGTGAATGAAAAGAGAAAATGTCATTTAGGAAGCATCATTTGCATTTTCAAGATTGCTTAATAAGCATTTTGCTTTAATGAGCACACTTTATTCATTCCATAGGAGTTTGAGGGTTATTAATAGTGGTGTCATTCCCAGAGCAGTCATAACTATTTAGATCCCTGTACTGAGTTTAATCAGTTAAAATGTATATTCTCCCTAGTTTGCTGCCCCCAAAACGTATTTTTCAGCTGTCAGACAAACTCTTCTTCAGTGCTGTTAATCAGCTCAGAAGAGTTAACTCTTAATTATTTAATTAAGCCTTTTTATTATAGAATATGGCATTAATGTAATTCCCAATTTAAGCTAGTTAAATAACCTTATAGACCTGATTAGGTGAATTACATTGAATATCTGCTGTTCAAATAAATAACACAAGCCTCTGCATAAATGACATCTAATCCCTGTAATTATGTTTTGTTAAGATTCCAAGTTAAATATCGCTGCTTTTTGTTAAGTTCACATAACAAATATTCTCTAGTGGAGTGCCTTCTAGAAAATGCTGGTAGACATTAACTCCTAAGTGTGAAAGTTCTTAGTGAATTGAGTCTGATGCTTCCCCATGGATAATTTGAGGTCAGCACTGGGCTCTAGAAAACTATGGATTTATGTCTGAGGAGCTGATTTAGCAAAATATTTGAACATGTTCATATTTTGAACACGTGTATGTCTAGACTTCAGTTACACAAATTTACACCTGTTAGTAGCTTTTTGAGTATTAAGACATAGAGGACCAATTTCCTTATAATAAAAAGTACAAGTATGTTAGGATAAAATAAAGTCAGACCTTTCATTGCCTAGGTTTCTTTTTGCTAAGTTACCAAATTAATTGAGGAAAAAGCCTTTAGGATTGAACTGGAACTCCTCATTCCCAGTGATGGCGATATGTGGTCCTGATGAGTCACAGTGCATTGGTTACTTCTCATTTCCACTCAGTTTGATTTGGCCATTTTAAATAACACTATCTGCAAGTTTGAAAAGCCACCTTCTTTAATGCCTATTTCTCTCCCACTGTTTGTAAATGGAAATCAGAGTTGTTCTGTTTTTTCAAGCCTAATGTCACTGTTTTCATAAACAAAAAGAAAATGGGCTTACTGGCATGGCAGAACACTTGTTCCCACAGTTGCTGTCTCTTCACCTACTGAACACCATGTCTGGTCATTTCCCTTTCTGTAGTGCCAGTGGGTTTTTTCAGCTGGTTTGGTTGCTGGGGTTTGTGTTGCATAAAGGAAAGCAGACCTTGGGACTTGTCTGTGGAGTGCTGGTGGTTGGAGCTGTGTGAGCAAACGGGGTCACTTAACATGGGAGAATGGAAGAAGCAACAGGAGGAATGGTAAGCGTGACATTAGGAAGTTGACCAACTCAACTCCTTGGTCCCTTCTTGGTCTTTTAAACTTTTCAGCTGTAGGAACTTCTTTTCTGAGCTAGACTACATAGGCTGTTGCAGTGGCTGTTTGCTATTCCAGATTACTTTTGAAGCAAGCATGTCTTGACCTTGGACTGACAAAGATATCCTTATTAGTAAGAAGAGCATGTTCCTTGCTCTGTTTCTGCATAGTGATTGTATGAAATGTGAAAACCCTTGGGAGGTTGAGTGGACAAGGCTGTGTTCTTCTGCAGTTTACTTTTCTCATCATGAAGTTGATCAGTGAGCTGTAACAGAGAGAGAAAAAGGACAGGAGCATAGAGAGAGAGAAAATCCACTTACACAGATTAGCCTTGATACGCATTGATTTAGCACAACAATAAGAGTTTTTAAGAGTGGCTATACAGAAAAACAATAGATTTTCCATTTTATTACAATATGAAGAGAAAAAGAACTTATAAAAATAGTTATATAAATTAAATTAGGTAGCCAAGAGAGAAAATTATATGTAACAAGAAGAAAAAAATACTGCTTTGTTTGTTTTCAAAAGAAGCAGAAGTAAATTTATGGAAATTGCTTCTATTTTCCAGCTCCACTAGCTTTCATAGAAAATTCCATTAAAGAAAAATGAAAACTAAATATATGTTTTGTATAACTGTGTGACTTTTCCAAAGATGAAGAAATTATTGGAAGAACCTGAAGTTAGATACTGCTTTTTTCCTTTTTTTTTTTTTTTTTTTCCCCTCCCTTGAGAGAGCTGGGAATTATTAAATTTGAATGTCTGCAATTGTTGTGGGTCAAATACTAGTTTCACCTACCTATTCTTATTTAGAAAAGTCTCTTGAGAAGTATACTCTGTATTGCCTTTTTGTGGTTGCAGTGTTTTGGGAAGTATCTTCTTCATTCCTTTGTTGAGCCTTGTTGTTCACAGCACTTTCGGCAAAGGCCTTGTTCCACCTTCAGTTTCCACTTCAGTTTCACATAACCAGCTATTTATGTAAAGCTCAAAAAGATGGGTTTGCATGAATACAGAACAGAGTAACAAAGCGAGCTGCACAATTAATCTACCTGGATTCACGTACCACCTCATTGCCCTCTGGCCCATTCGTGGCATTGTTGCCTGTTAGCCAGATCTTACTTCGTGGCTGGAAAGTCCTGATGGTCTAAAGGTGTGTAGATGGTTGAAGAAGCAGGAGAATGGCTACTCTGTACTCCAGTAGGTCCTACAGAATGTAGTCTGCAAATCCTCCTGGCACCGTGAGGCTTGCAAGGTTTCTTGTGCTGCAACACTGACCCATAAAATGCTCATACAGGAGTTGCAGCTGGGTGGGGAATGCAAACACTGAGGTGCTGATATCATAAGATGTGATGTAATGAGGTTATGATAAGACCTGCAAGTCTGCAGAATTAATCCAGCCATTGGCTGCATTGTACGTATAATGCCCAGGCCACAGGTCTGCTGGGGTAACACCAGGGCTGTCTTTGGTCACAAGGGGCTTTGGATTGGAGTCTTTAACGTGTAAGGTGCATTCATGTTAAAGTTTTCAGGCTTAAAAATAATATTAGGGTTCTATGAAAGGACATGACTGCCAAAGATCTAGACAGCATTTAATAGCATGTCAACCAGCTTCCTAGATTTTATCATAAATGCATTTTTTCTCTATGTAGGTGGGCAATTATCTTGTTTACATATGATGTACATAAGCAGGACTCAAAAATTCCTGTTAAAGCTTCACTCTGTCCACACTCTCACATTTTTAATGCTGTTTCTGGAAGTCACAAACCTAATGCATTAGTGGCTGAGTAGCATAATAGGTGGATTAACATGCTGTTCAAGAATGTTATCTGGCACTTTTAGAAATGTGTTAAATTGTTTACTTTGGAATGTTCTAACCCTAGAAGAACCTTTACAGTGTTTAGTCAAAGTTTCTTCAAGTACTAACTGGAAAGCATGAGTTTACTTGTATTAAGCAAGTGATACATCCTAGATTTTAATGTCAGTAAAATCTGATGAACATGGGAACAGACCTAATTACATTAATTTACATTTAGTAATTACATTATTAATACAAGAGAAAAGGCAAAGTTGGCATCACCTTTGTGTCAACTGCTTTGCCATTCTGGTATGATGTATATTTAATTAATGTGTCAGTATCACTTAGCCCCTTAAAAGAATCTCCATGTAGTTAATGACCATCAAAAAGATAATTGAAATGGACGCAATTTCTTTATATCTGTGTGCTTTGTTATACTTCAATTATTTTATTTCTCCTTTCCTTGAGATTACTTGTGTATGCTTAAGCAATTTGAGTATAAAGGAATCAACAGAAATAGGCCAATACATATTTAATTTTGACCTATAGCCTCCTTCATGGAATTTAAATCTCTTATGCTTTCAAATTAATGGTAATTTATCTGAATGAAGAATCGTGTTAAATATGCCAGCAATGCAGTTATGACTAATCAAAGGAAAGTAGTAATTTTGCAAAACTGAGGCTCCCGATTGCGCATCTTTATTTTTATGAGGGTGAAGAAGATGTTTGTGCTTCTGCTTACGTCACGTGTATCTAACTGGATATGCAGTGTGTGTCCATCCCCCCTTTTAACTCGTATTTTCTTTTTTTATCCTTTTAAACAAGTAACTTCACAAATAAATTGTCCTGAAAGAGATCTGAGGATAAGTTTGATGGATGTGAAGCTTTGATGATAAAATAAGCTTTAGAGTCATGTTCATTAAAACAGAATGGCAGGTCTTCAGTAGTAAAAATCAAGTGTCTAGAATGGAAACATCTACAGATGTCTTTTCCTAGAGTATCTATTCACCTTTAGAGTACCCTAGATAGTTTCACCAAGCCTTTTTCCTAAGGTTGCAGCACAGGTTGAACTTTGAGGGCTGCAATATTTCCTTTCATTAGAGTTTCTTAGTTTAGAGTGCCTTGGTCTGAACTGAGGCTTGAAGTCTCTAGGGCAGGGGCTATCTTTTTGCTCTATCAACGTCCATGAGTAGAGATCCGATGATGATTAAATATTACCAACAACATGTTGAAATGCTGTCCTCCTGGAATGTAAAGTAGTTTTGTGATTGAACTCATTTAAGATTCTGTTACAGACTAATAGCATATTCCTCTCACCCAATCAGCCAGTCAAGAATAACTGCTCAATGGTAATTTATTCTGTGATACAGAAAACTCTTCTTGGAAGTACAGTTTTTCTTCAGCAGATGGGCAGTCTACTGATGGCTGCAAAATTCAATATGAAACTTGAGAGATGGGGAAGTTTTTCTGAAGTGGAGAGGTGCTATGATGGCTGCACATCAATTGAGAATTTTATCTCAATCTGAAATTCAAACAGTACTCTAACTAGAAAAAATAGCACTGTTACTACAGAACTGTAAATGCAAAATAATCGTATTATTTTGTTCCTCTGTACGGTGTTAAGCAGACTTCACTTGTTTCATTTTCTAGTGCAACATGATAGATTAATACGATTTCTTATTTTATGCATCTGATTCTTGTAAACACTACGGTATAAAACTTATTTTATTCAGCAAAAGCACTATGGAGTTAAGTGTCTAGCAACAATACAAATGGTTTAATTTGATCTGGAATGCTATTCTGCTCTGATTAAAATACTGCAACTGTATTAACGATCTAAATAGTTGAAAGTTGCTTATTCTTTGAAGCAGACAAAGTACTTGCAGTGGGCAAGATACTTGATACTTCTTACCGATAACGTAACGTTATGGTAGCTTTTGAGGGTATTATTGTCAGATGAATTTGGCCACATTGGTCTTCCTTGAGGTATTACTTGGTTCAAAATACTGTCTTCAGGTATGTGATTCCTAATTTAAAAAAAAAATGGGTTTTTTGTGGTATTGATTCTTCCCTCCAGATGATGATGATTGGATTTTCTCTATGTCATTGATCAACAACAGTAAGGTCAATGTTACTATTTACATACATGAGAAATATAAAACGTACTTCATTTTGGTTTGCTTACAGGTACATAACCACGTGATTTCGAGCTTTAAAAATCATATTTAAAAAAAAAAACCCCAACCCGACAAGTGAAAGACATGTCTTTTCTTAGTGTTAAGAAATAAATATGAATTCAAGTCCCTCAATGCATTTCTTGCCAGCCCTGTATAAACTCCCTCCATAGAAACAAATGCAGGTCCAGGGAGGCCGAGCCACTCATGTAATTGTGTTGGGTGGAATGATGGCGGTAGAGTGGAAGTGATATTACACGAAGGAAAAATGAATTATTGGGAAGAAAGAAAAGAAACTTGAGTGACCGCTTTAGGGTAGTACAAGTTTACTGGTAGAGTAATCAGTGTGTTCTTTAGTTCTGGCCTGTACAGTTGTATTTCGTAAGTACATATTGATATGAAATTAGTTTATTTTGGGGATGTGTTTTTTTCTTTTTCCCAGAGGAACTGTGTCTCTAATTTTTTTCCCCTTTCTCTCCTACTTTGACCTTTACAGCATGGCATATAGGTCGTCTAATGAGTTGAACAAACTGGTATGCCGGGCAATAATATATTTATGTAAACATATGAAACCTCTTTATATTTCCTTGCTGTTTATCAACGAAATGTTGTATATTTATATTCAAGAAATTATGCATTGTTGTTGCCCAGAGTTAGAAAATTGATTCATATGGAAATTGCTGGTAGAAATTTGAAAAATAAATACTCTGACAGCATCCATATTCTCCCCAGCACTGTCAAGAATTTGGCTGGCATTTTGGTGCCAGGGAAGTACAACGTTCTTTACTGATGTGATGTTTTCAGTTCAGCATTGAAATACGAGATCCTTTTCTGCAAGTGACAAAATTTCACTTTGTGTTTTATAGAAATAGCCTTCTTAATCCTACTTAAAACTAATCCAATCCTTGCGGAAGATTTTTTGCTTCTTTACAGCCTAATAAGTGTTGCAGAAAGTTTCCTGTAACCAGTTCTTTAATTTTTCTTTGCTAATTTATTTTGACTGTTTTGAACCTCTTGCACTCTTTCTGTTTATTTTCTAGTGACTAAGCATTAGTGAAAGTGGCGAGTAGCTTAGAGTGAACTCTCAGGGTAAATAATCAAATTCTGAATTAGCTGTGAATTACCTAAAAATTTAATATTGGTGATTATATTTAAGCAGTATTAAGTCACACATCGAGTAGATTAAGGCCAGAATACTAGAGCAAGGAGGGCTCAGCTCTTGTGACTAATGACAATTTAGCTTTACAATTGGCTAGTCACTTATCATCCTGATGTTAGCTGAAAGAAAGGAGATGAGTTTGCGTCATATTAACTATCTCAGTCCCTCTTTTTTTTCATCATGGTTGATGGAAGTAGAAGGGAAATACACAGTTCTACCAGTATTGTATTGGTTAGAATGATAGAGTGTTTATACTAAGAATGTTAGAAGATCTCTGAATCTGAGGAGAATACGTTGAAAAAATGAAAGTTAGGAAATTGATGAGGCCAAGTAGCTGAAAAGTTCTGAAAGAAAAGTGCATTCTCTTTCTCCAGTCAAAGTGAAGGTGTTTGGTTTCTTTTAACCTTTTGACATCATGAAGACAGGGAATGAAGTTCGTCTGTCTTTCAATTCTGGTTGAATTGAATTGATTTATGCTAGTGGTTATCGAAGGGCCTGGCAGCATCTTAACTCTTTCTTATCAGTATGCAGAGGACGAGTACAAACTGTGCTTGTGCTTTCCGAAGCTCCCTTTTCCCCAGGGCTTGCTGGAAATATGAGTCAGTGCTCAAGCTGGACAGAATCAAGGCAGCACCCAGACTAATGGTCCAGAAGCAGCAGGAAGTAATCACCAGTATTGGGCATGTTCTCGGGTGTTTTTAAAAAATCTAGATAGGTATTATTTTAAAAAAAGAAAAGCATCAGAAATGATGTCTCTCTGCCCCAATTAAGCAAATCTGTATCATATTCTAAAACAAGGACAGCCTGATTCTCAGAGGAGCTAAGAATGTGCAGATCCTTTCTAAGGTCATTTAATTTCTGGGCTCAATTTTCATGCTGTGAATAGAATCAGGAATTAATAGATCTGTGGCTTCAAAATATGAACACTTTCTATCTTAAAAACTAAAGACTCTGTTAGTAAATTTGATTTCTCATCAAGCTCTTCAAGGTAATGCTTCCATTTCTTAGGAAGATAAATTCTAGCAAACAGAAGTGACTTCTCCATAGCTTAAAAAAATTATTGGAAAGGCCAGTGACAAATTTTGGATCTCCTGGTTCTGAGCACTAACACCTTATTGGAGTCTGTGAACATAAAAATTAAAATCTTGCAAATGCATCCGGTGTATTTAGGCATAGCCTTTATGCCTGTGCAGAATGATCCTTTACATATACTCTTTTGTCAAAGCAAAAAGTTGAAATATCATAAGAGCATTGGGTTTGACGTTACCTTGCATATGGGTATCTGAAAGTACTTCATGAAAAAAAAGCAAATTGCTCCTCTTTGGCACACTGTGGACGCCTGCATCTTGCAAATGGACAGATAGAGGCACACACAATGTTGATGAAATGCTAAAAATCTCAAAGGAGAGGTAGAGCAAAGCCAAGGAAGGAAAAGACATGTGACGCCGTGCTGAGCCATAATCACAGAACTTTTCTTCCTCTCTGCAGAAGACGAGAAGCTAAAAAAGTCTGTAGTGTTTTGAGACTCGGTAGAGATGTTGAAAGTAATGAATGAGGAAATCCCTAGCTGGCAACCTAAGCCCAATCATTAGTCTGAAGATATTACACAGACACAGTTGATTAGTCTGTTGTGCTGTACTGTCTGGAAGAAGTTAAAGTATAAAATGGCAGTCATTTGTATCCCCTGTGAGAATGCAGCCCCTTCTGCAGCTTTCAGATGATAGATCATTTTTTAATTAATTTTCCTTACCGCTGTATTTTTTCTTTTTGCTTTAAAATTTTCTATTAACTTTAATTAACTCTGCCATCCTTGCAAACGTATTTGTAAATCAGCAAAAGGCACGCTGGTTCAGAGAGCAGGCTTCCTTCGACTTGGATATGTACAGATGAGTAGTTCTGACACAGATTATTACTAAGGGCTCTCTCTATAAAATATAAATATCCTAGGCCTGCAATGAGGAAAAAAAAGCCCCACCCAAACCCAGAAACACAAACCCACTGGTTTTCCAGCCATCACAAGAAGAAAGTCTGTAGGTATCTATGTATCCCCCTCATTAGTGTTACTGGTGGTCCTGCTTCAATGCTTGTTTTGATCAGAGTATTCAATATTGGGGAATGGAAAGAGAACATAGGGACATGAGGAAATCAGAGCCTAAAGAAGTCAATCTGCCTGTTTAGTTAGGCATGAGAGGAAGAGGAAGGTTTATTGTTTGGGGTTTTTTTGTTTGGTTTGGTTATTTTGTTTTTTTTATCCGGTGGTAAAAAAATCCATGGACATCTCAAGCACATTGTGTTTGTGAGTAAGAGCAGGAGGTTAGTGTTACTGGGGTACTCCTTCAGGGAACACCTTTATCTTACTAGCAGTTGGGATGGGCTACATGTAGGAGCATTGTTGCCATTCTGGGAGCCGTGGACGTTGTACTGCACAAGCGCCGAGCAATTCTACACCCTGTTGACTGAGATGGGATTAGCAGTGTGTGCAATGCAGAGCTGCCTTGCAAGGTTCAGGTCAGTTGTCTGCGAGAGGTCCTTCTGTCCTGGAGGCTGTAGCCTGGAGTCCTGCCACAGTCATTTCTGCAGCAGTAGGATCTTCTGGCAGTTATCCATGTCCCATGCAAATACACCTTTTATATTTCTACCACTTGAAGCAGGTTGGGGTGGGGGAGTCATTCTTATTTTTTTGCAGACCCAGCAGTACCTCCCAGCGTAAAGTGGGCAGACATGACTTTAACTCTGAGGCTGTGAGCTCTTTGGAGCTTTGGAGCGCAGCCTCTGGCACAAGGAGACTGTCCTGGTTGGAGCCTAGGCACGATCACAAATAGAAATGTGTACTGAAACCTGAATGAAGTTTTCAAAAGTTGGTCGATGCCTCTGGAGCTTCATGTTGATGAGGCGAAGACCCGTATGAGCATCGATTGCCAGTAGAAAAAGTCAAGTGCTTTACTGTAACATTTGCTAGTTTCTTATGTTTTCCCAAGACAAATTGTGAAGAACTGTTCAAATTATCACTTAGTTACATGTGTGGTGAATGCTTCCCAGCAAACAAAGCAGCATGACACAGCGTTCCCTTGACAAACATGCAAGTCTGTGCTTTGGCTGAGTTACGTTGATATAGTTCTATTTTTCATTTTGCAACAGTTTACCATCCTTGGGCTGACGGTTTCAGGACAGATCATGCTTCAGAAAAATCCTAAGTGAGGGCAATGTGAGCAGCACTTACTAAACAGCAGTAAATAAAATAGAAACTACACTGACTTTTCAGGAACTTAATATTTTTTTTTTGGAGGTGTTTGCCTCTCATGAGATACAAGTTGTCTTAAATAGCAAAATGTAGATATGGGTATTTAGGATAAAACTTTGAATAATTGGTACAGTGTTACAACAGATTTATTTTTTTTTTATTAAGCACAATTAATATGACTTGCAGTATCATTTACTCTGTTTCATAAAAAACCGTGCAGCTGTGTATGGCACATAAAAGGATGATAATGTGTATACAATACTTAGCAACAGAAAAGAAAAACAAAATAGGTATTTCCTTTGTAATCTTAATGGAGCACTTTTTTTAACAAAGCATTGGGGAGCGTATATTCACAATGTATATTACAGAAGCTACATTTCCCATTAATTATTTTGTAACTGAGTTTCTTTCAGCATCAGACCTAGAAGTGAAAGGCTTTTTGTTTTTGCATTAATTGGTGTCTTTTGTGATAAAGCAATTTTTTGCTCCTGTGGCAGATAAAATAATCAGCATTAGGGTATGTGTGTGAATATTCCCTTAGGGTTCACTTCAAAGACTATAGAGGAGGCAGATTTTTATACGCATGAAGAATTGGTTTAGAACTATATGACATGTTGTTTGATAAACACTTCTGAGGCATACCTTATAGCACACAATGTACAAACAAAGCATTATGTCCTTTCAAATTAGAATGAGTGTTTTAATCAGAAAAACATTTTTTCATCAATACATCACAGTGGAAGATTATTACAGCCTCGACAGTTGAGAGCTTCTGACGGTTGGTATAGTCTGTTTATTTTGAGAATGCAAAGATGTGATTTTACATTTTTTCTAAACTCGAGAGAGGTATGGATTGTAGATCACATTTTTATATTCTTCCCTACACCCAGGGGAGTTTTAGTGCAGACTGAGAACAGAAAGGAGTTAAACCTGGCACCTTTAGCCAAAGCTCCCTGTGATATATAATCTCAGAAATATTTGTCAGCATTGTTTTGAAAATTCATTTGATGATTCATGCTTATAAAATGTGCCGCTGTATTTATGATTTTGGTAGTCAGCCTGGACTTTGCAAAGAGAAGACTATTAATTAAAAAAAAATTGGTCCTTAATACATGGACAAATGTGACTTGGGATGTTTGGAGATAGAGGAAAACTTTCACTGATACTCTTAATCAGGTAGTACAAAGTAAGTGTTGATAGATGTTGCTAGTGCAATAACATGTAGCAATTGTAGTTACACCGAAACAAAAATCACATGGGATTATGTTAATCGGAAAAAGGATTAACTATCAGCAATCCTTTGCCCTTATAGCATTTGCAGAGCTCTTGGCAAGATCATTAGGGACGTTGTAGGAAAAACCCAACTGAGATTATCTACTGCATCTAAATCCTTACACTTTGCCCCTTAAAAGCCCATTTTATTATGGAACTAATGCAGAGCTCATGAAGTGGAACAGAGTGTAAAAGGTCACTAAGAAAAGCTACCTGCTTGCAGCATGGGCTTTTGTCTGCTAAATGGTGACAAGAATTTGCTGGGTTTGAAAAAATTAAAAATATATTAAAAAAATACACATTAAAAAAAATGTGTATATATATATTTTTTTCTTAAGGAGAGAAGACATGACCAAATGATGAGGCTATTTCTGAGCACACCAGTGGAACATACAACTGCTGTTAGGTTAGGACTTTGATTTGTGTACAGCAAAGGGATTTTTGATGGTAGGATTAGTACCTGCAGACCATTTGTGTAATTAATCTTGTTGAATTCTTGTATGTTATGTGTTGATTGCCATTCTCAACTTGAGGGTGGCAAGGAGGAAGAAACCAGTTCCTGAGTATCTGGCCAAGACTTGTTTTCACGTTTGTGCTCTTCCACATTCTTCTTTTATAATTTTGATCAAATAATGTATTTACTTTGTTTCTCACTCTAAATTTAGAGTGCTTGTCTGAACAAAAATCCAGCAGAGGATTTTTGTTTCTGTACCACCTAGACAGATGGTACATCAGTTAGTGTACTTTATTGTAGTGTCTGTAGTACCAGTTACCGTGCTTCTGTCTTTCTCACGAGAATGCTTTGATTTCTGCAGATCTTGGTATAGTGTTTGTAACTGATACACTTTTTTCAGTCAAACTTAATGTCTTCTCTTTTGAAGATATGACCAAAGTAACTTGTCTGCTATGTACTGATTGACATTTTGCATGAAAATTTGTAGATTGTGTTCTTGTTTCATTAGGCTTTTGTCATTTTCTTCTGTGCTCCTGCCATATACAGTAATGTCACTGAGGACGAGTTTGATTCCTGTCACTTCTGTTAGTTTTACATGTACCGATTTCTGAAACAGTTTTGGATCTAAAGGGTATCTAAACTCAAAGGGATGTTTTTTCAAATAATGTTAAAATAGTTTCATGTTTTGCTGGTCTTTAGAATAAATTGCAAGTATGTGATGTGCACTGGTGACAGAAAGCCTACAGATGACAGAATTTGGGGCTGATAGGTTTTCCTGTTCCAGTGCTGCTGCTTTGTTTGAACCTGGGGTTCTGTGAACATGTGAAGTGCCTGGGTATTTTCTTTTAACAGTCTAATCGCTGAGTTAATCCATCCTTGTAATCCTTCCATCTTCTTAATGCTGCTGAACTGTGCCATACTGTGGAGTTCTTTATCTGCCTCAGACCTTCTTGTTAATCTTGAGAGTATGATCCCTGGTACATCTCAGCCATACGGTATTTACACTCTATATACTATCCCAGAAGACATGCTATCAATTCAAACATGTCAAAGCAGACTATTCTAGTCTCTCCTTCCTTAATTTTCCCTACTGTGACATACCCTGTGATAAAGTTCACTGATATTATGACTTTTTATCAATTTAGCAAGCTTTTAATTCCTGATTTTTTTCCTGTTGTTGTTGCAGTATTTTAGTGCTTAGAAAAAGGTAAATACATATTTGACATGTAAATCTTTGTGCCAGAATTTCACATTTAATTTCTCTCCTTTTGTAAAGAGGGGGGTGGGGGGGAGGAGGAACATACCCAATTGAGGCTTCCAAAAAGGAGGAGCTTTTCATCATCTTTTCACTTGGAATTACTTTCACTCTGCTTTTTACGTATATTGCAATCCTTTTCAATAAATGCTCAGCAATTAGACTCCTAACATTTGTGCCCAGTGTTCTGCATGCACCTCGTAAAAAAAGGATTTCTCTAAATGAAAAGGCAGTGTTAGGGTACTCTCAGTATTTTGGGCTCAGTTGAAAAGGCTTGAGCTACTTTGTGCAGCCTCTGGCTGTGGCAGTACATGTTGGAAGAAAATAAGTTGTCTCAGTACTTTAAGATGAACAATTAAGCCTAAGAGACTATGACTGTCCACCTAGGAAGATGGTTCTTCTGTGTTGCAAAGGATTCATGTGATGATGCACACAAATTTGTATTTCTTCTTGTTGTATTCAGAATTTCATTCTCAAATGCTGTGTTAAGTATCTCTTCTTTACTACATTCAGCTCAGGAGTCCTGTGCTAGTGAAGGAGTAGAAATGGGCTGGAGAAACAATAATATATGTCACGAGCGGCTGGTCATCTTTGTAAGAACAGGGACTGGTGAACGCAGCTACGAACAGCACTTTACTGGCTTTACTGAAGGAAACAGTCAGTGCACCTGGGGCTTGCTGTAATTCATAGGGGAACCAAAGTAGTTCCCCAGGCTGGAGTGCATTGTCTTGCAGCCTCTAAGTTCCTTGATGTGGTAGGGCATTGGAGGAACAGCAAACGGTTCTGTTTTCAAAATATACTCTTTGTTCTGAGGTGTGAATTTATGACAAAATATGAATGTGAAAATTGGATGGTAAGTTCAACACAATTTCTTGATGTCTCTAGTTCTCAGTCTTAAGTGTAGATAGAAAGGGACACTATTAATTGCTGATGGAATTTAAGCAACTCAGGTTTGGAATCGGTGGTGTCATAATGTGAGTCCTTGGACTTTGTCCATTTTTACAGTGCGCTATGGTCTGCCTGCAGGGTCTAACCCACACCTTACTCCTGTGGTACTTCCTGATTGCCCTAGACCTTGTGCAGTTCATCTAGCATTGCATCTCTTCTGTTCGAATTGTCCTGGAACTCCGCCACTGGCTGGTAGGAAACTGGAACAGACACATGGGTATCGCAGCACCTTGTCCCTTTCTGTTCACCACTGAGAGGGTCATCCTCCTTCCTTCTTTTGTCCTGGCACTTTTTTGATTTCTTCTCTGGTATTGTTTTTCATATAGGAGAGTTCCATGGAAAAATCAGAAAGAAACCATCTTACCTTCTTTCAGCTGCTACATCAAGACAGTCTTTTTCCAAGATGTTCTTAGTAACTTGAAACCTGATAAGGGGTAGGCAAAAGGCAGAGAGCAGTCTCAGCTTTTGGCACTTGAGGGTTCTGTATACCCTATGGTTTGTTTTGTCATAGTCATCTCACTTGGTTTTCTTCTTTGCCTCTCATTCCTTGTTTTCTATTCGACACCAACAAAACAGTCTTTGGGAAAGCTCTGTCTCATTCAGTCTGTTCCAGTGAGAAGGAGCTCAACCTGGTTAAGGTCACTGAGTGCCTAAAGCAGACATGTAAACAATATAAATGTTAACCATGGTAATATTCCTTATGGTGTAGAATAGCAGAGCATCTGTCTCGGAGCACTGGTAGAGAAACTACGCCAGTTTTCTCTGTGAGGACTATATAATCTTGCTCTCCCCAGGGAAAGCTTCTGCCTAAAAAGAATTCTCAAACACCTTAATATATAATTTATTCTGCAGTTCAGGTGCTGCTGTTAATTTTGCTTGCTGGCAGTCCTTTTTGTAGCAATTGCTGCTGCTATAGCAGACTTCTGTATATCACTTTTATCTATTCTTGTTACCAAAGCTTTGAAAGTGAGTGCCAATAATGTTATGTACATGGTCTGATACAAGCTTCCTTGCTCTCTGAGCTCTGTTCTCTTTCTTGGTAGGTACAGATACTGAAGTTTCTTGTATATTCTCCTTTATTCCGTTGCTTTCGCTCCGTAATCTAAATTTCTCTCACGCTTCTTTTGCTCACTTCTCCCTTTTAATTTTGCTCTCTTTGGCTCTCCTGTAAAAGTTTCCTTCGTTGCTCTTGTTTCACA
The DNA here is from genome assembly GCA_013400335.1 of Eurystomus gularis. NCBI lineage: Eukaryota > Metazoa > Chordata > Aves > Coraciiformes > Coraciidae > Eurystomus > Eurystomus gularis. The sequence continues at coordinate 64,176 of VZZY01013409.1, read as the reverse complement.
CATAAAGAAGCAAACACCAGCCTTTAGAAACAAGAGCACTTACCCTTACCCTAGTTAACTCTCTAGCTATATCCCCAGCATCCCACATTTTTCCTTTTTATAGTTAAACTGAATTCACATACATGCTCTGAAGTGCCTTTCCTCAGACTTCCTTTGGCCCTCTCTGTTCAGTGGTTTAATTTCCTTTTCCAGATCTAGTCCTCTATGGCCTGTCAGTCACCTTCAGCACAGCTGACTGTTCTTTCTTTTTTTCCAAATCTTTTTTCTTCTGCTTCTCTGCTACATCTAAACCCAGTCTGGATAGATCCTTTGGAGAACCAGGAAATTCCTTTTAATGTCCCTTCCAGCTTTCTGTGGCACTCTCATTGGTGTATGTTTTTCTCTCTTAATCTCTCCACTCTTCTTTCATTTTGGGGTCATGTTATACATAAAAAAAAAGAACTGTTTTGCTCCTGTCCAAATGATATTAGTCTGTCCCTGACATCTCCAGCTGGAGATATCTTATCCTTGAGCTGACTGTGTTTCAGGGAGGGATTATACTCCTGTTTCCCTCTTAAGCCCATTTGACTGTTTCTCATACCAGTCATGTGAACATCAGCAACTCTTCTGTGAATCTCATCTCTGTGTTGTCTCAGACATGTCTCAGAAGCTTTGGGTTTCCCAGACCATGGCTGAGTTTTGAAGGCAGTTTCCACATAATGGAACTTTCCTTAACACTAAACTCCCCTCTGGGTTCTTACCTAACAACTTTATTATTATCACATTAATTTTCCTGAATTTGACAATTTGACTTAGTTCACTGTGATCTCTCTAGGATGTTGCTTCAAAGAGCATTGATTGTTTTGATCATCTGCTTTTCCTATATCTCTCCACTGATTATCTTCCTCCATCTTTGATTAGCAGTTTGTTTGATATGCTTTCTACACCCTTCAGGGACCATCCACAGTCTGTTGTATCTCAGTGATCTCTCTCTCTTCCTTTCACCCATAAACCCACCTTTCATAACTCATTATTTTTCATTCATGAATATTCATGTTTCTCCTTTGCTTTAGAAAGACCTCATTATGGATTTTCAGAACAAACCTGTTGTATTCTTTCAAATCCTACCCCAAAATTTCTATTTTCATTGGCAAAAAAGGTTGCTGATCTATGAATGTGGACAAATGGGGTTTTTTTTAATCATTTGCTTATAGCTCCATAAGTGTTGTCTTTATTTTACAATAGCAGGGGGCATCAAAGAACACGGAGATGGCTATACAGCATAGACCTTTTCTTTTCTTTCCTTTTCTTCCCCCTCCCCCCCNNNTCACCCCCCCACCCCCTCCCCCCAACTTGTGAACTGGCTCACTGTTCTTCAACAATTGTGACGAAGAGAATAACTGTATTGACCTAGATAGAGATGCCCCTACTTGTGTAGAGAGGTTGGACTAGATGACCTGTAGAGGTCCCTTCCAGCCTAAAACATTCTATGATTCTATGGTTCTCCTTGGCTGGTTTATGATCCCTACCATCTTGTGTAGACAGCAATATATTTCAAGACAGATTGTAGTCCTGTTAGCAAAAATGCACTGTATTCTTAGCCTTTAGCATTCCTATGGCCTATGCTTTTCAGTTCTGATATAATTTGAGTTATTGTCTTCTGTTTAAGGTAACACCACAGTTGTTTGATATGATTTTGAAATGCTTTATAGAATGGTTGCTACTAAAACTTGTACAACCCACTTATAAACTGAAGAACATCACTACATACAACTGTTTTCTTCACAACATATCAACACATAATCACATCATTAATTTATAAAAGTAACTTGTTAACCATTTGTTATTATTAATAAGCTATTTAGGATTGCTGCTTTAAAGTATTATTCATTTCTCTCTGCCACACAAGTCTGCTGTACTGTTCCAGATAAGAAAAGCCATTATAAAAAAAAAAGCAGTAGCTTTCCTTAGGAAAGCCATGTATTTCACCTTTAGTTTTCAACAAAGACATAAATTCTGAAATTTCCTACATTATTTTAACACCTGCACACGTTATGTAAGTGTTGTAAGTCAACATATGGAATTAATAAAAGATCTTAAAACATCCTTAGTTTCTTTGCTTTTGTTTGTAGCTTTGCATGCGCTTCCTCAACATTGTATTATTAAATATATTTATAAAATTAACGTTTAAAAAATTCAGCTCTTCAGCAGAAGGACCACTTGGTGTGTTTAGATAACACACACCCTTTGGCAAAGGGAGGGGGGTTATCTTGCTTTGCTTAGCTTTGATAATATGCACATATTTACCAACAGTTGGGACTTGTTGGTATGAAATTTGCAAATGCACAGGCGATATGGTGTGCTTCTGAAGTTTTGTGTCTTTTTCCTTTGTAATGCAGTTAATCCTCCCTGTTTTTTTGCCCATCGACATGTCCATCAACTGCTTGTGATCTCTGGTTGTATAGTACTTAATAAAAAGAGGACAGAAGAAGAAAAGACATTATTTCTTACTTTTTCAGTAGGTTTATTTGGTACTTTTCAATCTTTGTTTTCTGGTCACTGGCAAGTGGAATTTTTTGTTACCCTTGAGGCAAATGCCTGTTGTTCATGTTCATAGCTCAGTGCTTAGTCTGAACCTGCCTAAAGCCCAGCACGCTTATTATGCAAAACTGCCTTGAGATACTTGTATCAGGTGATCTGTTTGAATACTGCATGTATAATGCCAGAAATCTGCTTTCAGGTATCAAGCAGTAGCTGAAAGTGAGGTTCAGAGACTAACTCTGTTGTGTTTTGGAGGGGATTGGTGTACAGCTTGGAAAGGTATCTGGATGATAGAAGCTAATCATTTGGGCCATAAAGGGCTAAAAAACATCACAGAATGACACATTGTATGAACCTTTGAACAGTTCCACTTTTTGTTTAACAGTCTCTTATCTAGCTGACATGTCAGTCTTTTAGCTTCAGTTTGGGAAAGAATATTACTGATGGTCAGAGGGCATTCTCCAATCTTCTGCAGACCCTAGCATCATCTGTGGAAGCTGTCGTTTTCTGGTAGATACACTCGCATATACCTGCCTGCGTGGGAAGGATTGATGATTCAGTCTTATTTCATATGTCATGGGTCATCAGCATCCACTAAATGTTGGCTGCCAAAGGAGCTGGATTAAACTGTTTGAATGTCGAATGTTCACCCAATCGCTTGATTCTCAAGGTCATTGTTGAATACGGTTGCCCTCAAATAATTCATAGTAGTTACTTGCTCATTTGCTGTACATGGATTCCTTTTTTTTTATCCACCAAAGCAAGCTCTTTTGAGAGAACTTTTATCAGCAAAGTAGGAAATTATCTAGTGAATATTAATAAGCATGTCTACTGCCTGATGCTTGAAAGTAAAGCTTTAAGTGTTTGATCCTTAGCAGCGCTGCTGTCAGCTTGAGCCACTCAAGTAGGTATCATGAGTGAAACAGAGAAGGAAAGAAAAACAAGAAAGAGGGTTATTGGGGATCCTTACTTGAAACAAGTGGCTTTACGTGCTGGAGGTGAAATGTTTAGTTGTCTGGTTTTGAATGATTGATGATCCAACCTGTTTATTCCTTACAGCACAACATATCTGCCACAAGATAGGATGCAACCCTGATATGAGGGCCTTGACTCCTGACTTTTCATGCCACAGAGGAGGGAGAGGCCTCCAATTCCATGGTTATGAAGATCTTGTGTTTCTGACCACGTAGCGGGAAGGAAAAAAATGCAGCTTTTCTACCAGCTTATGAATAGAATTGGAATGAGAGGAGCTTTGCAGCGACTTTTTATCATGTGCACAACGGGGGCGAGTGGCTCCCATCCCCACAATGCCTGCTCAGGGCACTGCACTCCATCCTCAGCATGGTGCAGGGATGGGTGAATTTCACCTTGAAAGCTTTAAGGTTAGTGTCTGGCATCTGTGATTACATTTGCAATTCAAGTTAGTCTATTTTCTGCTTTTTAGCTTTTATTCAGCTGAATTTAGTGCATGTGAATGATGTTGGATTGTTATTTCTGGAGACTGAAGTCTTTCATTTATCGATGTAACAGATACACCTTAAGTAGTGGCAGTGTAACCTTCCCCCTGTCCAGCACCACCCCTTCCTGTGTTCCTGATGCTGAAGAAATAGCTCTTAGGAGTGAGAATAATGTTCAGTTTTCATGTGTCTGTAGCAGTATTAATGAGTAGCTTTGTATGGATGAACTCAGGAGAAATCTAGACCTATCCATATTACGGAGTACTAGCAAATAAATAATGGTGGCTATCACCTGATAGAATCAATACTGATTTAAAATGTTCTACATTAAAATTGTGATAACACAAATCGGTGGGGTACAAACTATCTGTTATCTGTGTGAATATCTCAGAAGCAAAGTGGTGTGTCTCAAGGTATTAGAGAAAAGAGTATACCAGCCGGGGTGTTTCTTGTGGGTTTTCATGGGTACATACTCCTAGCATGTCATGCGCTGCCATCCAGATTAAAAAAAAAATAGTGTAACAGGAAATTAACTATCTAAATCATTTAAAGATCATTTAGTAAAGTAGAATTCATATGTTCATGAGCCAGAGAGTCTATTTGTAATACGGGAGTAACAGAATATGATGATGTTGTCTGGGATTTACTCGCAGGGCTGAAGCACGGAGGTGGTCAGTGATGTGATACCTCAGCTAAGCATCTGCCACTCTGAAGCTGAAATTCATGGCTCCCGTTAGAAGTTGTGTTAAGATAGGGACAGAGTTGAATGCAAATGATGCATGACTCTTGTGCAAAAAGCTTCCTAAACCCCCATCCAGAGTACAAAGTACTGTGTACATTGTAAGTCATTCCAGCTGCTTGAGATCTAGATGAATCGTTCACTGCTATCAGGGGAATATTCTCTGTCTTCAGGTGTCTAGGATGGAGCATGGTATAATGGCAGATTCATTGGGCTAGAGGGAAAGTGAACATAACCCTGCATCTCTAAATTAGGACACCCAGCTGAAAGCTGAGTCTTGGGTATCTCTTCCTAATTCCAGAAATTATGAACAAGGTAGTCTATAAAGTTTCTCAGAGTCCTTGGAGTAGGAATAAGGTAAGAATCATGTTCACTCTCTGATCCTAAAGAAATAAAAAACATCAGATACGAAATGGAACATTTCTTAGAGGTGTTTCTAGAGTATTCCTTCTTCACCCTCTATAATTCATACACATAGCTATTTATACTTATATATACACTGAAAGTTAACCTATACACTAAAAGTAAGAACGCTTTTCTGAGTGGTTCTACGGGTCTATTTGAATCCTTTCTTCAAAGAGAGAGGATGAAGTCCAAGTGTCTCACATCTTTGGTGGCTTAGCTGATCTATAAATAAAAAGGAGATACCATATCCACATGTACCATATGTATTTGTAAGGAATGAGATTTCTGCTGCATTTCAACTTTATTTGTTGTGCAGGATGCATGGGGGGCTTAGTTTTTCAACCTTGCTGGGAGGTAAACATGAAGTAAATGTCAAGTTCCTCAGCCGTTTCGAGACCTGAGGTGCTGTTAGTCTTCTCCACCAGAATTTTGGGAATCATAAGGAAGCCTGAGTTTTGAAGCTGATAGGCCTATGGAGTTTAGATCTTTCTAGGCTAATGCAACTGTATGAAGATCACTATTTTAAATTTGTGAGCCATCTGTAAATCTCACTTTCAGACTTAATGTATGGATTTGGATTTTAAAGTGCCTGTCTTACTCAAATGAATGTGAACTTCATTAAAACCTGGAAGCTAGAAGTGTGAAATATAAGCTTGGAATAGGAAGGCTGAGTGGCTTCGCTATTTGGTATTACTGGGTGTAGTGCTAGACTACTGTTTTCAGATTCTCTTTTCAGCCCAGAATTTTGAAAGGCTTGTGGAAAAGTTGAGCAAGACTTCAGAAAAACAGCTACAAGAATGAATCTTTCTAGAAAGAAAAAGTTTCATGTAGTAAGAAAACTTTGAAGCTAAGTTACTGAAATTAAGGTATAGCGATGATTTGAGTACTATTTGTGTCTATGGTGATGAGATGTCCAGCTCCAAGTAATTCTTCACAGCACAGGGAAAATAACACATGAGCCAGCTGTTTGAAGCTCAAGCTAGATAAAATTATAATTAAATGCATGTTTTTAACTCAGAAGTACTTCAGCTATTGAAAGGCTTTTTTAAGAATGTAGTGAAGTCTCTAGATTTAATTTATTATTTGAAGTTTGTAAATTTAAGACAGGATGTCTTTCCAAAGGTGAGTTGTAGATTTAACGGAATTTTATGGACTGGATATAAAGGTTACCATAGGCTGTTTGATTTGTTATGCAGGAAATATTCTAAACTCAGTTAACTGCAAGCTGTTGCAGGCAAACTTATTAGTAAACTACTACCTGACACTACATTTAGTGAGGTATTAAAGGTGATGCTAGAAAATGCTAATTCCCTTTCTTCCAACATCAGCATGCAATGAGTGTGTGTAAGCAGCTCTCCTGTGGTGCATGCAAGAGGCTAATTGTTCTCTTATGGGCACCCAGTTCCCCCTTATTTTTAACTCCCTCGTGTGGTGTTTTACTCGCAGAAGAGATAAGCCTTCAAACTCTCGTGAGAGGAGTAGGAAGCCCTTACCTACTCGATTATATACAGCAGGAAAAGAAGTCACGTAGTGATCCCTCGCTTTTTCATTGTCTGTAGCACCAAGCCAGGGAGAAAAAAAGCTGCTTTTCCCCAGCTATCTCTGAACACTGAAATCATTTCAGCTAAGCTATCCAGGCAGCTGTGAGAGTTCAGACAGACTTTTCCAGGTTCAACTGATCTGTAGCAGAAACACAGCATATAGATTTCCACTTTAAAGCCCTTTTAATTGGTGTTCTTTTTGTAGAACAGTTGTTTTAGTTATGTATTTAATTTTATGTAAATATTTTCTCCCCTAACTGTTAGTATCATGAGCAGTTTAATGTTTTAAAATATTTTTTGGTTTTTTTTTTTGTAAAACAACAAAGCAATTCCATGGGATTTAAGCAATCCAGAAATACTGTTGAACGGTAACTGCTCATTTCAGCCCAGAGACAGAAAAGTGCTGAGTTGTGTTATGAGAGCAATAGATACATTCAGCTGAAATCAGGATTGCTCCGTGAACAAATACCAGAAAGAATAAATTTGCATTGATTACAATTAGTGTCAAACTGATATCCTAGAAAATGTAATCGTAATTACAGTGCCAGTTTAGGAGATACTTAAGCACATGCTTAAGTATAATTAAGCATATGCTTAGTCCTTTGTTGATTTGGGGCCTCTTCACTGAAATGTATGTACAGGGCTGGCAGCCTCGCTGGGAAGTTCTGCAAAATACAGAACCTCTGGGCTCAGATTTTCATTTGTTTTAGTGTTAGAAGAGAAACTGTAATTTGTGATGCAGTTACTTAGTCAAGGGTAGCAGTTACTGCTGGCTGTGACTGTGTCTAAAACACGAACATAAGCACATTAGGAATTACCTTAAGTGAAAAAAAAAAAAAATCTCTAGATATTTAAGTAGGTTGACCCTTATTTTCTTCTGTAGAGGGCAAGGTCCTAATTCAAGTCAGGGAAAAATATCCAGGAAGCCTTCCCTTTGCAATTGTCATGATTTGTGTAGTGCTGTGTTGTCCAATGCTAGGATGTCTGGGTGAATAATCATAGCAGCGGGCAGATGGAGTGTTCCTGTAGTGCTGGAATCTTGACTTGGTGGGCAGTGTTTTTTAAATCCAGATACAATGCTATTTTAGTGCTTTATTAGTCTCACTTCTTGCACATTTTTCTCTTTTCTAGCCTTATTTCCTGTTTCTTTTGTGCATGATAAGAATTTATTTTTAAGGGATTATTCATAGAATCTGAGAGAGTATGGATTATAAAGAAGCAAGAAATATCTTTAGTTTAAAAAAAAAAAAGGATTGAACACTGGGATCTTATTCCTAATGCTCACTTTATATTAAAAGTTAACTGAATTTCTTAATTTGACTTCTTAAAGCAAAATGTTAACTTCAATGTAGTCTTTGATTTCTTTACATCTTTGAGATGGGATTTTCCAGGCAGTTTCTTGTTATTTTCAGCATATAACTGAAAAGTATCTGAATGAATTTAAGAATAGAGGACATCTCAATATATTTAGTTTTCTATTGATGCCTGTATTTTGTGTTATTGTATGTCTTGGCATTTCTTTAACATTCTCTGGCGTGATACTTTTCCTGATAACAATTTTTCAGCCTCAACAAATGACTTCTGTTGATGACCCTGCTCTCTTGTGAATATGGAATTAATGAGTGCATTTACTTTCATTCATACCTCTGCTGTCAGCACATCTTTTAGAATCTGATGTTTTTAATGTACTTGCGGGAAAATCTCAGCTTCTTGTACAGTTTATGTCCGTTTTCCGTATTTGACTTATCTTTCCTTTCCTCATTTTGACTTCTACCTGTTTTATATTATATCTGATACATAGTACCATCTTATTCTTGATTACATTATGCAGGTCTGATTTCATCCAGGCTGGGATCCTGTTTCCTTTCCCACGTATTCAGCCAAATGAAATGCAGAAAGACTGCACGTATTATGCAGAAATACCTCATGAACAAACATTTCCTCTTTGCTTTGACAAACTTGTTATTTAAAACTTTTTCCCTTGGGTTGGTTGGTTTGTTTTCCTTTCCTGTTTTAAATGTTCAAGTTTTACAAAACTCAGTGCCTTTTGATGCTTAATCTCTTTTGGGTGTGTATTGTTATTTGTATCTCCTGTGTTACTACAGAATAAGCTGGTAGCTTGATTCCCACCCTGCTTTCTAATTAGGAAATTACTTTCTATCTTCTCTTAAGTCTAGGAAGAGTGTGATTTCTAGTACCTCTTTATTGTGCGCTGATTTATATCATGGTAACTAAAAAACAGCTAATGATATAAAGGAAATCTTTCCTTTCGTCTTGCTGATGGAGGAGGCTGTATGTGGCATGCAAATGATCAGCTCGCTTGTTTTGTTATTTAATGTGTAACAGACGTTAATCAGTGTTTGATAAAAATTGCTTTAATTGAACGGATCAATGAGATTACTTTTATCTCTTGTGCCGTGGTAACACTGGTGATTTCTGAAGTGTATTTGGATGCATACATTGGTCTAAGTCTAATGGAAATGTCCAGGCAAGACACAGAATTTTACAGGTAACTTAAAAAAATATATCTGGGAGTCGAATGGCATTGAGAAATAGTTTTTTGGCTGGATGAAGGATGTGAAAGAATCTCGCTATTAAGAGCGGAGCTTTACTTAGCTCATCGGTGAAATATCCTTTTGTATCCTCAATGATTTGATTATGCCTCAAATGAGCAACGTGACATTCTATTGCTGATCAGAACCCAAGTGAGGTTTGTTCAGTGTAGCTACACATGTAATCAGTAACATTTTGTCTGCAACTAGATTTTTTTTTAACTCCAAAAATAGCAATATATGGGCAATCAGTGGCATACATGCAGATTTTGCTTTTGCTTAGCATCCGCATTTCAGGTACGTCTCTGATGGTGCCTGGATTTTTCTGGGTATCTGAAAGGAGATGCTTTTACCTATAGAGAATAGACTGATGCTGTTTTGTACATTAGTAACGCATTCAGACTGCTCAGGAGAGAAAGAATAAACC